>OX595994.1:1957488-2224488 GCA_951394045.1 Nitzschia sp. DOCU1 | reverse complement strand
CATGTTCGATATATCGATGACGTCCAGTGTGCCGCTGGTAGGTTTCAGCTGCTTTGTCATCCTCTTGTATCAGGTTGTCGTACTTACGCCAGAATTCTGTCTCGTAGCTCGTGTCATCGAAGCCGTTCGGCGGCATTCAAAAGAAAAAAATTTCGGCGGAGCATATTCTGCGTTTCACATTCGTCGGGTAAGTCCTCTCTTTGTACTCGTTTGTCGACGAACCCAATACCCTACTAATGACAAAACGTACCGAAGGGTGATTTCCAGTATAAAAAGACGAGAGTAGATGCCTTCGAGATTGTACAAGCGGCCAAAGATCAGATTCCAATGGGGGCTACTGTCTATGTTGGAACTGATGAACGAGATAAGTCGTTCTTCAAGCCTCTTGTGGATTATTGGGACGTTTTGTTCCTGGACGATTTCCGCAGCTTGCTTGACGGAATTGAGACGAATCACTATGGTATGATCGATCAACTCGTAACAAGCCGCGGGCAGGTCTTTTTTGGATGCTGGTTTAGTACGTTTACTTCGTATATCACTCGACTTCGAGGACACCATTCGCAAATCGAGGAACAGGAAGGCTACGAGATGGGTTTGCTGCCCACAACGTTCTACTACGCGCTGATCCAGCACAAGACCAAAATGCACGAGTACTGGCCTATCAAGAAGCTTTTCTACTCACGGGAATACCCAGCGGCGTGGCGAAATATTGATTTCGATGTAGCATGATGTTAGATCCGCGTTGTGATGTTTCTCGGCTGAGGTGTTAGAGGCGTGCAAGCTTCAACTGCATTCTATTTCATCCGTACTTATTTTCTAGTCAAAGTTCGAAGTTGCGGCTTGGAGAACGTTTTCATCAAGGTTTCTCTCGATGAGCCAGTCGTCGAGACATCGCTCGCCGTTGGGTCCCTTGACGACTATTCGTGTGACGGTCACGTCGCTCTTTTGACCTTGCCTCATCACACGCCCGACTGCTTGCTCTTCGACGCTGGCGTCGGCCACGGCATCGCCTCCGGAGTACATAGGGTCAAAAATCACGACGTTGTGGCAGGCCTCTTGAAGATTATGTCCAGCCGCCTGCTCGAAGCTCAACAACAGTACCCGTGGACGCGCTCGATCTTCGTCAGTCGCATCCACGTGGCGGAACCAAGAAATGATCTCGTTCTGCTCGTGAACAGAGGCTTGATCCGAAAGGTGGCAGAATTCATGGCGGGACTTTTCAAGAGCACGAAGCGCACTTCCATAACCTCCAAAAGTAGAATTGGCAAAAACAATAACCTTCGTTTCCGGCTCGACTTGGTGAATGGAGTCGATGATTTTTCCAAGAGCAACACGCCGAGCTTCGGACTGGGCAGAGATTCTGAGGACTGCGTCCGCTCTCTCTCCCAACTGGTCGGCTGTTACAGCAAAACTGTCGGCACCCGCATCAGCGATTTCGGAATCTACATCTGAAGTCTCTTTGAGAAACTCCGCCCCATCCTGATCCGACATGTTAATTTCATGTTGACTGCGATTTAGAGCGATCTCAAGCTGTTCCCCCCGATTCCGCTGACATGCTTCCTCCACGTACGAATGGCAAGCCTCCTGTACAGCCCGTCGGTATTCTCGGCTTTTGGTTGCCTCCTGTTGGTTGAGGAAGATATCACGTCCAGACTCTCTCTCCTCCTTCCGCCAATGGTGGGCCGCCCCTGTCAAGTATGTGCCGCCCATGAGGTTGGCAAGTTCGGTCACCCGTGCCTCAGTTTCCAATAACGGAGTTCCAGTCAAACCCCATACACCCTTCGCTGCACGTAAAGGTCGCTTCGAAATGTCAGTCTGAGCTACACCGAGAAATTCCCGGGCTCCTCGTCGCGCCTTGGCCTTGAAACTGTCGTCGTCAATCTCATGTCGCCTTCCGGTCACAAGTGTTTCGTGGCACTCATCCGTGATAATACGCTCCCACGTGAAGTACTCAAGAGGTACACCCTTTTCTGAAGGCCGGAAGGTCTTGCTTCTAAGCTTTGCAATCGCCTCAGAATAGCAATGGCCATAAAAGGCTTGGAGGTCTTTCGCTTGTTGCGATCCATTATTTCCTACGTAAATCTCAGGTCCGGACGACATGTTCCTGACCCACGTCCCTGTGCATGAAAAACAATCGAATTAGAGATCTGATCAACAACTTCGTGAGGGTAACCGTATTCTTGACCTACCTTCGATGGTCGGGGCTTCTCGTTGACTATAGTCTGTGGTTTGGCATGATGTCCATTAGCATACATGAATATTTTATGTCACGCGACTCCATGTAATCGAGAAAACTTACGTGTAGGAGCCGCCGGAATCGCCGATGCACCCGCCTTCTTCGACAAGTGTTGCGTGTACGGTCGAGAAGCACCTTTCGCTGATCCCTCTTCGATAATGTCGGCAGGAACTATTACCATGTCAGCTGAACATAAGTCTTCGACACTGAATTTCAATAAAGTGGCGGTACTGTCGATGGTGATGCAATTTAGCTTGTCCTTGGTGAATTTCTAGAAACATGCATCGAAAACGAGGCGGTTAGACGATCAGCGTTCGATAGGCAGAACTTTTCACGAACGCACCTTTCTTTCGTCGTCCCACTGTTTCACCAATCCAGGAGGAACTACAACCAATGAAGCCCCAGATCTGCCTTTTGAAGAATCCCTGTTCTTTCGCGCGTCCGATGATCCATGTAAAATGAGCGCAATCGTGATAACTGTTTTGCCGCTCCCAATAGCGTCACCCAAAACTCCACCTCGCAAAGGCGATTTCTTTGCTGCGCGCGCAATCAGACACCAACCGATTCCTGGGAGGATGTGCTCTGAACGCTCTTCTTCAGAAAAATGCACATCGCCGCGTTCAATAGCAATCATCCTTGACAACGCTTTTGCTTGACGCGGATACAGCGGCAGCTCCAAACCTTGCACAACTGCAACTTGGTATGCGTCGGAATTGGGAACACGAAACTCTTTCGTGTCGGGTTCTCCCATCGATGAGAGCTCCGAAAGGCAATAATCCACCTCTACCAAAGCTGATGGCTCTCCACCGAGTCTTGCAGCCGCATTGTGCGCTGCAACGCAAGGATTCATGGCTACAACAAGTTGGCCATCTGAAGCTGAGACTTCTACCCGAAAGGCTGGAGGCCGAGCGTGCAGTTTCTGATTGGATAAAAAAGGAATCCGTGTCAGTAACTGAGGAAACACAGTCTTTGCAAAAAATCGCACGAGAAGCATACCTGATAGTATTGGTTGGATTCTTCCGGGTCATAGAATCTTTCGTTTTTAACTTTGCGGCCATCGACCGTCCGCCACCTTTCAACCGGTCGGGAGGGTACATTGATTTCGCAATGGCCGAATTTCCAAGCCGGAGGCAAACGGTACCACTTCGAAAAAGTAAGAGGGAGCTTGTCTTCGGCAGCATACTTTAGGAGCGACGGCGCGGCGATGACTGAAAGGCGTTTTCCGTTCCTTGCTCGTGAACGTCCCTCCAAATCGATTTGCGCAAACCCTCCTTTCCCCTTTGATCCGTTGTATTCAAGAAGGCTCTCGATGATTTCAGGCGACAACCCATTCAGCTCGCATAACACTACTCCTGACCCATCAATAGGTTGATTGCACAGGTTTTCGTGAAACGATTCAGGTTTCATGACCATATGCATAGAAGGGGCCATCACACATACGCTCAAACTATCTGGAGCGAATTCCCACTTCTTGAAGAGAGCCTCTGTGTGCTGCGTTCTTTCTGTTAAGGCGTTCTCTGGAATCCAGTCCAACAATTCGCAAACCTCCCGATCAGTATCTTGGTACGAAGGACTGGTAGAAATAACCGCAACATCCAAACCCGATCTAAGGACGTCAGGCCGAAATAGAAGGTACAATGTAGGAAAATTGCCGGAGCCGTCCTTACGCCATAAAGCGGAATGAACGACAGTGTGATGGCATCTCATCCTGTCGTATTTTCCGTTGACGAGACCTGTCGTGTCACCCGATATCTCCAGGGTCCCAGGCCACGTTTTCCACTTGGGATGATACTGAATCAAAGAGTTGCGAGATTGAATTGAGGGAAGAAAGTTCCTAGCGACCTTGTGTTTCTTGAAGGCCTCACACGCCTCATCAGTCAATCCGACTTGGACTCTCTGGGAAGGGCATGGGTTGGTGCCGACAATATTCAAAACTGTCTTTGAGCATTTTAATGGGAGCTCCCATCTAGAGGTCGCACCTGAGGCCCGGAGCAATAGCCTTGCGTGTGGAAGGAGCGGACCACGTTCTGGATTCACATGACGAATGGCTGGCGCGAAACAACGCAAATATGCAGCGACCCCAAATTCGGATTCGAGTCTTTGGGTTTTTCCAACGTCTACTCGGATCTCTGCGACTTGTCTTGAGGAGCCAAAATCTTCCCACGCTCCGTAGAACAATTCCCAGTGACCAGACTTTCGTTCCACCTGCTGAAGCTGGAAGCTGTAGGATTCAAGACCGCCCGCATATTTGACTACATCTTCCCACCCTTCGCCGATCCGAAGAACGGATGGGAGGGCACAGCGTAGCTTGCGCTCAAACAAATGAGCATCTGGTCTGCTCGAGCAATCAATTTCCTTGAGAGCATGGGTCTCCGTTTGGTGCCTGCTCGAGCATTCGTGGCAGATACTCAAGCCGCAGTTAACACACTGGAGGACTTTAGGGTCTTTTGTTGTTGCTCCACTCGACTCGCAACAGCACAACACGGATGACCAGTACGCCTCCTCTGCCAACTCCGCAGCAACGCTGCCGAAAACTTCAGAAAATGACGATCGTTTGTCGACGTCGATTTTCATACAACCATGGAGATCCCCGCGTTCCGCCAGTACCCCGCCATCCGCAGCATCGTGCTTCTGCAGCAAACGGAAGCTTGCAAGAGCAATGTTGAGGCTCTTGTTGCGCTCTCGGCGAAGCTGAGGAGCGCACATGGCGGCCAACATGGTGGCGGAGATGACCGAAACCGACATGGCGTTCCCGGCCAAATCGGACAGCTGCACCTCAGTTTCTGGGCCCAGCAACAGACGCGAAAAGGGAATACCCTGTAGCAGGAGCTTCTCGTACCCCATGACTGTCCGGCCTTTGTGGGGCATCAGCAGTTCCCCTCCCGGAGTTACGCACCCACTGACACCTACTGTCGCCGTCCTGAACGGAGCTCTTGTTACATTTTGGGAGAGATCCCATGTGAAGAAATGGTGCATCGGATCTCTAGGGATTGCGTCTCGCACTGCAAAGCCAACCGTCACGTCAGAAACGTAACAACTGATAACCAAATGCTCAACTCAACTTCCGAACTTACCTGATGCCGCAGCAAAACAATCGATCATGTCCAAACGTCGCATGTTCCAACAATCAAACAATTCTGGCCAAAGACCCGGAGCAAGGGCCTTTCTTCCACGAGTATCCCAACCTGTTAACCAGCGAGATCTCTCGCCAATTCCATTTTTCTCGCGAAATACCAAGTGACGAGGTAGGTCTTGGACATTGGAGAGCTCCCAGTCAAAAAAGTCGGGCTCCTTAGCGCGTTCACGCTTCACCATCAGCCCTGGTCCGGAACGAAGGGCCTCTCGGAAGCAACGAATACGATCGTGAGAGTCTGGGAGCAAGAAGGCATCCATTGAATGGAGAAGAGGAGTCTTTAGATAATCCAAAAGTTCCTGAGTGTAAACGCCCAGATCATCATCTGGATCATCCGAGTTCCAATTGTGAAGGTATTTTCGATTTCTCGTTTGCGGTAGACCATATTCCTTTGTATCGAGTTTGCAGAGGTGAGTGCAATATCGAGCTTTTTTTTCCATGACTAACGTATCCTGGTCAAGGTTGATTTTGTGTCGTCGCGCTATCTCTCCGAGTGTCACGAATCTGTTGGGTTTCGGTCCATCCCACGCAAGTGGAATCTCTTGAGTAACGTCATCGCCGCCCTTAACAAAGCCCCGCACGACCGATCCTGCTCGCACTCCGACCTGCCGGGGAACTTCTTCGGCGACGTACTTGTTCTTGTTGTTGACAGAAAACTTAAGCTCTGCGTCGGCATCCGCTTTCTTCGGGCCTTTAATGGCCTTGGTTTCATTCCGCTGTGACAAGTCGATTCGTCCAGTGATGTATTCCTGCATTTTCGCCCATGGTGCCCCATCAACGTTTTCAAAGATTGCGTAAGGAGGCTGCATGGCTTCTAGGAACTCCACGGCTGCGAGAAAAGTTTCTCCTGAAGTTCCCTTATCTTCGATATCGAGCCTATCCCGTGTCTTAAGCATGCTGAAGTCCTTGCATGAAGTCCCAGCTACAAACAAGTTGCCAGTTGGTAGGGTATGCGGACGTCCATAAACGTCGACCACCTTCTCTGAAGCTGTCAACTTGGTGATATCTGGAAACAATGGCACACCTGGGAAGTTCCTTCCAATATAGGCCTGCTTGAACGGTTCAATCTCGCACGACATTTCATGGGAGTATTCAAAACCATGTCCTTGACCTGTCTTGTCGTCCTTGTAAAGCTTGTCGAGGCTCTCTTTAATGAGTCCCAAAGCGATCGACGGTGCATCTGTCCCCGAGCACGCTGTCTGCAGACGAATAGGGAACGTCAACTCACCAGCTTCCGTTTTTGTTCGTGCATCCGTAAGGGGGATGAGGCGAAGGAGATGCCCTACTTTGCGCACTTGTTCAGCAATAATCGATTCGACGATTCCATGAGTGGGATCTACTCCGACTGGATCGACATAGGGTTTACTCGGCATGACTTGTGGATTATTAACGGGATTCTTGTAGGCGATGCGCTCCTTTTGCATTTTGGTTTCCAACTCCTGCATTTTATCCGACTGGTACGCTTTGTTTAACGAAGAGTTTCTTGTCGATTTAGCACGGGCCCCTTTCGGTTTCTTGTCCTTCGCCCCGGATTCTTCGTCATCCTCCATCTCCAGAAGATCTTCCTCCAGGTCGTCGTCAGCAGCGTCGTCGTCCGAAAAATCCGAATCGTCCTCTGACGATTTCTTCTTTGCCTGGGTCGTCTTCGTTTTCTTGCTGGGCACCTTTTTTCGAGTATTACTGGCCGCACGCTTACGGTTGGTGGCGGACTTGGTTTGCTCATCCTCAACGTCCATGGCATCATCGTCATCGTCGCCGTGCTCCATTTCCTCGTCACTTTCATCTTCCTCAATGATTCTACGGCGATGACTTGCGGCTCGACTGGGTCGCTTTCGAGCAATACTTGCTTTTGGAGTTTGCTCCTCGAAGTCTTCATCGTCGTCGTCATCGCCTTCCTTGTAGTTGATTCGGCTCCGACTTGCTCTGCGAGGACTGGAACGGCCCGGGGTACTCTTTGGCTCGGAATCTACCAAGTCTTCATCGGTATCTTTCTTGTCGACAACTCCGGCCCGACCCGCAGCACGTCGAGGTCCACTCGCGCGAGGAGTCTTTTTACGCTCATTATTGGCAAGATTTTCGTCCGTCACTTTCGAAGCTGCCGTTTTCTTGGGGGCACGTTTGGTTGTCTTTTTCGTGCTGGTGATTGCTCGAAGCGAACAGTACTGTTCATATTCTTGCATACCTTTTTGGAGTTCTTCCTGAGTGAGTTCTTCTTGATCCCCGTCTAGGTATAGAATCCAGTAGTAAAGGGTGCCATCGTCGTCTTCATAAATGCTAGTGACTTTTCCTTGGAATCGCTTCATGATCTTCTCGTCACTGCCCTCTTCGATGGGCACCTCAAATTCCTTGGCGATATTGGCACCAATGTATCTATGTAACAAGACTCCCCACTGGACTTGTTCGGCAGTCCATACTTCTTGCAACGTCTCCTTCTCGTCGCTGCTATTTGTAGTTTCCAGACAGACCCGGTAGGTAAAGGCAGGCTGCTTCTTGTCGTCCGCTTGGATGCATTCGACAATCTTGCCATTGACATAAACGGCCTCTTGGTTATCATTTTTCTTTCCGTCGACGTCAAGTCTCTGTCAAACAAGACGAAGACTGTTTGAGTCCAAGGTGTCGGCAGCAATGCTGCAACGTGAATCCAAAAGATACTCCTTCTAGACTTACCTTTTTGACCCTGGTATTCACAGAATACTCGGGCTTTGCTGCTGCTGCTTTTGAATCGTTGGTCGTGCCTTTAGCTGCAGATGCCGGGGTCGCCTGAAAAAAGGACGTCAAGGCAAGTTGACGGCCTTTGGAGGACGACGTTGCTGCCGCCTTGTTGTTGGCGGCAGCTTTACCTTTACCACCACCAGCACTTCGCGGAGCCATGATTCTAGTAGTACGTAGGAGGCGACGACTCCTTCCTCTGCTACTACTACCTACTGCTTACGATACGAAGGCTTCAAGAGATCGCTTGAGGCCCGCCACGAGGAGCAAGGATGACAACAACACTGGTGGAGTGGCTTCTCGTTCAATGGTGTTTTCATGTGATGCCGTTTCACGTTGTCGCTCTGCGAATTGCTGCCAATGGCTCGGCCTGCGCGCTGGCGCGTTGCCGCCAAGCTTGGAAGCGCGTTGCAGGTACAAAACGCGCTGTAGAAGTCCACCAAGAATTTTTGGCGCGAACCTGTTTTATGGTGGCCGGCGCGAATGGCATTGCCCACCGGCCGGCAGTACTGAATCGCGTGAAAGTCTACGACGAACTCTTCTCCCGCCGAGGAAGAGCAGTGCGCCTTGGACATCATTGTACAACCTCCAGTGTTAGTGTTGCTGGCATAATCCAAAACTACACCACTCTCAAGTTCATGACCATGGCGGCGGTGCAACGACCGCCACCACCCGCCGACGGCAATCTTAGCGACGATGATGATTCTTTGCCTGGTGGCCCTGCTGCCACTGGATCTCCGAATCGAGGCAGAGCTGCCGACCAGGACGCTGCTGCCGCTGCCTTGACCCCCGAACAGCGCCATGAATTGGATGCCGAAGATGTCTTGGCGGCAGCCACGGGCGGAGGCAATGCCAATGGACGTCGTCGTGATCCTGCTGGTGATCAAGCATTAATGGGAGCCTCGAATGATGATGGCAACGTGGATAGCTTTGAAGCTACGGATGAAAGTGGAGAAATGGTCCGACACGCGGTCGAAACCTTTTTGGAGGCATTGTAAGTAGTCTTTGAATCGTCAATGTTTTGCTGGTCTGTTGCCACTGAAAGACTCACTCTTTTATTCATTGCAATGACAATGACAGTCAGCAGCAGGTTCTTGTGCACAATGAAGAGGTCAGCGGCGACGTGGACGATGAAGCTTCGCGTCACTCGGACGGCCCTCGCTATGTGTACATGCAGCCCTATCATGATCAAGCCAAAGCCTTGGCCGAAATTTTACTGGTGCAACTCGGCCTGAGCCTAGTCGATGATGACTTGGATGACAATCGATCCAAAAAGGCCTTTTCGTCGACCATGTTTATCAACTTTCGTCATGTCCTCCAGCATGATGCCGATTTGGCAGATGCCATTCAATCGCAATTTTATCGATTTGAACCCTACCTGCGCCGGGCGGTCAAGTCGTTCATGCTCAGTCGCCATCCGCAACTGCAGCAAAAAGAAGATGAACTGGCATTTTTTGTGGCCATGTACAATTTACCGACACCGCCCAGATCCATTCGAAAATTGAAAATGGAACATATCGGCACACTCACGTGCGTCACCGCCACGGTCACTCGCACCTCGGATGTACGACCAGAACTAGTTACGGCGTCCTTTCGTTGTAACAAGTGTGGTTTGTTAGCTTCCAAGGTGGCGCAACAGTTTCATTTTACCAGACCGACCATTTGCCGAAATCCGCGATGCAAGAATATGAGTCCCATGCAGTTTACCTTGCAAGTAGCAACGTCGGAATTTGTCGATTGGCAAAAGTTGCGGGTACAAGAAAATTCTAATCACATTCCACCTGGCAGCATGCCCCGGAGTATGGACATCATTTTACGAAATGAAATGGTGGAGCGATGCAAGGCAGGTGACAAGTGTGTCTTTACTGGAACATTTGTGGTATTGCCTGATGGCAGTGCCTTGGCACGATCGGGGGAAGCGCCTGTCAGCAAGGGGGCATTACGGCCCAGTGATGCGGCGACGGGAGGTGGGGGTGGAGTCAAGGGTCTCAGCGCCTTGGGAGTCCGGGAACTCACGTATAGAACGTGCTTCGTGGCATCGTCCGTCTTGTCGGCGGATACCTTGCAGCATGAAAATCGCAATGAGCAAGTTTTGGCAACGGCATTGTTTGGTGCTACCACTGGGCCTGCAGGCCGGCCCTCGGATCAAGATGATCCAACCATGGAACAAGTCGCCATGGAATTCACTTCGGCTCAGCGGGCAGAAATACGGGCCATGCAAACGTCACCGCGTCTCTATGAACAAATGGTAGACTCGATTTGTCCCAATACCTTTGGCCATCGCGAAGTCAAGAAGGGAATTCTACTCATGTTGTTGGGCGGAATACACAAGACAACCGCTCAAGATGGCATCAAGTTGCGAGGTGATATTAACGTTTGTGTCATTGGCGATCCTTCAACGGCAAAGTCGCAATTTTTAAAGTATGTGCATGCCTTTTTGCCCAACCGGACTGTCTACACGTCCGGTAAAGCGTCATCTGCCGCAGGTTTGACGGCGGCCGTGCAACGGGATCAAGATACGGGGGAATATTGCATTGAAGCTGGAGCTCTCATGTTGGCGGATAATGGGATTTGCTGCATTGTAAGTTCAGAACTTTATGACAGAGAAAGAGCACCGAATTTTTTGTCTGACAGTCGCAACCATTCATTATTTTAATTGCACAGGATGAATTCGATAAGATGGACCCTGCAGATCAAGTCGCTATTCACGAGGCAATGGAACAGCAGACGATTACCATCACCAAGGCTGGTATTCAAGCCACTTTGAATGCTAGGGCTTCGATCTTTGCGGCTGCCAATCCGATTTTTGGCCGATATGATCGTACCAAGACCCTCAAGGCCAATGTCGCCTTGTCCGCCCCGATTTTGAGTCGATTCGATCTCTTTTTTGTGGTATTGGATGATTGCAACCCCGACTCGGATCGTCAAGTCGCGCAACATATTTTGAAAGTGCATCGAGGATGTACCGAAGACGAACAAATGGCAATCCGCGCACCCTTTTCTTTGGAGCAGATGCGGCGTTACATTCGATTCGCCAGAACTCTCAACCCCAAGCTGACGCCCGAATCTCAACGGGTCTTGGTGGATTGCTACCGCAAGTTGCGTCAAGGCGATACGCTAGGTCGGTCTCGATCGGCATATCGAATCACAGTTCGTCAGTTGGAGTCTATGATTCGATTGTCCGAGGCCTTGGCAAGACTGCATTGTTCCGATGAGATTCAGCCGTCCTATGTCCGAGAGGCCTATCGTTTGCTCAAGACGAGTATTATTCAAGTTGAAACATCCGACGTTGAAGTGGAAGATGACGACGATGACGAGGAGGCCGGCGACGATGGAGGCCAAGCGATGATGGCCGGTGACGATCAGGATGAAGACATGGAAGATACTGAAGAAACGAGATTCGAGACTCAGCAGGTGCTCAACCCGGGAGAGTATACAGGAGCAGCAACTGTGCCTCCGCCACAAGGGGACGATGACTCCTCTCCAGAAAGCCAAAGAGCCGCACTGACGGGGACAACTACGGACGAGGTCAAGCCCGAGCCACAAGATGCATTTGAACCTCCCAAGAAGAAAAGGAAGAAAGAAAAGAAGAAGACCAAGATTTCATTTGAAGAATACGAGGTTATCACCAATGCTATTGCAGGTCATTTACGGGCGCTGGAGAGGGAAGAAGTGACTAGTTACCTCACATGGGACGAAGTGATGGAGTGGTACTTGAACCAGTGTCTCGAGGATATCGGGGACTCTCTGGAGCGATTGGAAGAAATAAAGAAAAAGGTCAACTTGGTCATTCGAAGACTTATCGATGTAGATCGAATCTTGGTTTCAGTCGGGGAAGCTCCCAAGAGCAAGAAGGATCAGGGAAAGACGCTCTTGGCTGTGCATCCCAACTATGAGGTATCATAAGGACTATTCCGGACTAGCAAACCATCGTCTCTAGTAGTAGCAGTCCATGATAGTATGCTGCATAGTTTGTCAGAAGAATAATCTCGTCCGGCTCGGTGGTAGCCAACCTGTACCAGGTAGACCTTGGGGCAACATCGACTCCCCGCGCGCGTAATTTTGCGAACGCCGTTATGAGTGTCGATGGCAAGAAATGGACACTCAACCTGAAATGCGTCGAACAAGTCCTGGCAGAGAAGCACCCTGACCCGAGGGAACCGGGCTTTGCCGCCATGCAGGAATATCAGACCATCCCGCAGTTCATTGACCTGGACATCACAGCCAACACCGTTGAAGCAGTGGCCAGGAAGATGAGCGGCGGAGGAGGGGGACTAGGCGGGCTAGATGCGATCTACCTGAAGACTATGCTCCTCCGCCACGGCCAAGCTAGTCAGCGCCTCAGACAAGCATGCGCCGACTTTGCCGGATGGATGGCCAACGACTACCCACCTTGGGCGGCCTATCGGGCCCTCATGAGCGGCCGACTGGTGGCGCTGGACAAGTGCCCAGGTGTCAGACCCGTGGGGATTGGAGAAACCTGGCGCCGCCTATTTGCCAAAACAGTACTCGCAGTCGCAGCAAGCGAGGCGAAAGAAGCTTGCGGGATCGACCAGCTTTGCGCCGGATTGGAAGCTGGTATCGAAGGGGGGATCCACTTCGTCAGAGAAATTTGGCGACAGGAAGAACTTGAGGAAGATTGGGGATTCCTGCTCATCGACGCACGCAATGCGTTCAATGAGATGTGTCGAATCTCCATGCTTTGGACAATTAGGCATGAGTGGCCGTCGGGAGCCCGGTTTGTTTTCAATTGCTACGGACATTGGACGCTACTCGCCATTCGTGGAAAAGGGGGCAAGGTCACCATCCTTCTCTCAAAAGAAGGAGTCACTCAAGGCGACCCACTTTCCATGTTTGCGTACGGAGTTGGCATACTCCCCCTGATACGCCAACTCAAAAAGCACCATCAAACCGTGAAGCAGCCATGGTACCCCGACGATGCAGGCGCCGGTGGCAGCTTCGCAGCCATTCGCTCCCTCTTCACTGAACTCCAGGCAGTAGGACCATCATTTGGCTACTACCCGGAACCAGACAAGAGTGTTTTGGTCGTCAAACCTTCGGCGGTAGAAACAGCAAAGAACTTCTTTGCTGATTTGAAATTCAAGGTCTGTACCGGCAGCCGCTACCTGGGTGGATATGTCGGCCTGGCGGAAAAACAAGAGGAATGGCTAGACGAGAAGATTGGAGCTTGGGCAACTGCGGTGGACGACATATCATCCGTGGCCACCAGATTTCCTCAGACCGCCTATGCCGGTCTACAGAAATCCCTCCAGCAGGAGTGGCAGTTTGTCCAACGCGTCATGGAAGGAATTGGCGATCGTTTCGCGGGCGTTGAGAAATCAATCGCCAACAAATTCCTGCCGGCTGTCTTTGGGGAGGCTCGAATTGACGACTACCGTCGCCAACTTTCAGAGCTACCCGTCAAAAAAGCTGGCATGGCACTCCCGAACCCCGTCACCTCTGCTCAGCTCCAGTATGAGACCAGCACCCTCGTCTGCTCACATCTCATCCAAGCGCTGAAAGGACTAGTCCAGTTTAGCTCCTGCGACCACCGGTCCACCCGGACCACAGTCGTCAAGGAGCAAAAACAACGACTAGTGGAACTCCACACTCAACAGCTGGAATCCATTCTTGCCACCCTGGACGAACCGACCCGTCGGACGATCGCAAGGGGACAAGACACTGGAGCCTGGCTGAGCGTGATGCCATCTACAATAAATGGCACGGAGCTCTCGGCCCAGGAGTTCCGCGATGCGCTGTACCTACGCTACTCCCGCACACCGCCCGATCTACCAACTCGGTGTGATGGCTGTGGCTCCCAGTACTCCATTCGGCACGGGCTAGAGTGTAAAGTTGGCGGCCTCATTATTCAACGACATAATGAGGTGGTAAGCGAACTACAGGATTGGGCAAGCCGAGCAACGAGACCTAGCTGTGTTCGAGTCGAACCATTAATTTATCCCGACTCCAATGCGGCGCCAATGGACTCTGCGCAAACGCCTAACACCGAGACTGCAAAACGCCTACCCTCGCACCACTCAGATTCCAATGACGGAGAACGGGGCGATCTTCTCATCCGAGGACTCTGGAGCACTGGTAGCGACTGCATCGTGGATGTGAGAATCACAGACACCGATGCAAAATCCAACCAGCAAACCCGGGACCCAGCCAAAGTCCTGGCCCGCCATGAACGGCTCAAGAAACAGAAATATCTTGAGGGCTGCCTTGAGCAGCGGCGGTCGTTCACTCCTTTCGTGTCCTCCACCGATGGATTGCTGGGCCAAGAAGCAAAGAACCTCATCAAGCAACTTGCCCTCAAACTTGCGGCGAAATGGCAACAGCCATACTCCGTAGTACGAGGCTTGATGAACTCACGCATCAGCATTGCGATAGTGCGTGCAATGCACCTGAGCATACGCGGCTCACACATTGCCCCCCACAAGATCAGCAAGCGAGTCCAATGGACCGATGGCGCTGGTCTCGGCCTTTACGAGGCCGGCCTCTAGGGCACCCTCCCAACAGCACGCCACAAATAGCGCCTGCACCTGTTCGGACGCCCAAACACTCCACCTCTCGGCACGAAAGAACCTCTCATCCCACAGACACTCCCACATCCATTTCTCCGGCTCCATCCCTTCCATCTCCAACTGCCACACACACAGAGTACCAAAGGTCCCGAACCTCGTGACCTTCCTAGCCTTCCCACTCGTAAAAATAATAAAAATCTATTTACCTGTAAGAAAAGAATAGAACTAAATATATTCATGAACCCGTAAGAGATACACATACAACCTGCAAGGCCTGTCCGCCAACCCGTTCATATGCCCCACTATATGCCTTACTATGACTGCTAGGGCATAGGTAAGGTTAGGGTTTGGGTTAGGGCTAGGGTTATTTTACGGTTAGGCTTAAGTATTCTTAGAGGTTGGATGACTGAATTTTTGAGGTTGGATATATTAGGGGTGCGTGTCGATGGGATGGCAAGCCTATGGGCTGGCTGGCGCGAGGCTGGCGATAGGGTTTCCGGAGTCGAGTTAATCGATTCCAGATCACACCACCACAACCAACCGGCATTCGAAGTATCATACGAATACCAGGTCCATTCTCCTTAGCCTTCGGCAGACGACATGATGAAAGTTGTTGTTGGTGACTTGTTGTGTCAGCTTGTGTGTGATTTCTTGGAAGAAACAATGGCGGGCGGTCTTTTTCTCGCCGCGAGGCAAGTGACACCAATGCGTCGGTGGTACGCATTGTGTATGGTACCAGGTACGCAAGTAGCAGCTAACTCCGACGAGAAAAGGCACGAAGACGGCAGGGGCTATTGCACTAATACTAGGGGGTCTTATTCAGATAGCCATCATTCCAGCCCTACTCGGTAACGGGCATATCCCCATTTCCTAAGAGGTAGATATGGAGTACCAGTAATATACATCAATGCGTCTTTGTTTAAAAGAGGAATCCATACACAGTTTGCTTCGACATTAACTCCAGCATAGCCGCTCTATTATTAGATAATGACGATGCCCATCAAGTGCTACTCTCCCTCTCTCATAGTGATGCGTACGACTTTGACAACGAGTGTGGGTTGCATACTTGCTGCACTGTGCAGCATGATAAGCCATGTTTTCCAGTTTGGGCCATTTGGGGGGGTTGCTTGTGGTCCTCGTTGTTGGTTCTTCTGGATGACCCTCCTCGTTCCGCTTTCACAAGGAACGGGCGCCGGGGATGATGCCAAACGAATTGCGGATATCATAACGTGGATCCGAGACAACGGTGGATGGATCAGCGAGAAGCTGGAAGTAAAACATATTGTTGGTTCTTTGAGTGGAGTGTTCACCAAAGAACCCTTGGAAGAGGGAGAAATTGTGGCCGAGATTCCTTGGGAGTTGATCATCAGGCCAACATATACCGAGGATGCGGAGTGGTTATGTGAAGAGGCCGAGGACATAAAAAAGCATTTGAGCAAGGATCCTAGTGACCTGAATCCCTACGAACGATATCTTTTAAGTCGATCAAGAAGTCACGTGCGGCTATTCTGGTCCACTGAAGGAAAGCGTCTTTTGCGCGAAGTCAATAACGATTTTGATACGTTTTGGTTTGATCTCAATATCGAACAAATATGTAAGGGCATGATAGTTGATGACATTTTTCTTCAAGCCTTGATGCTGCTTCAAACGAGGGGAGATGGCAAGATGGAAGACCTCTTGGTACCGTTTACGTTTACGGATTTGGTGAATCATTGAGTAAGTCGCTTCAGTTGAGAATGAACCACACAATGTAGTTCTCACGTCGTGTTCTACCAGAACGGTGACTATAGAAATGTGGAGCCTGACATTGAACCAGACAAGAGATACCGAATCATGACCATAAGAAGTGTTGAGCTGGGCGAAGAACTTCAGAGCACATACAATCAATGCGAGT
Source organism: Nitzschia sp. DOCU1 (assembly GCA_951394045.1). Lineage (NCBI taxonomy): Eukaryota > Bacillariophyta > Bacillariophyceae > Bacillariales > Bacillariaceae > Nitzschia > Nitzschia sp. DOCU1. The sequence continues at coordinate 2,207,989 of OX595994.1, read as the reverse complement.
GGTGTAACCCAATGGCGCTAACGGTGCCCGAGCTGTTTGAAGTTTATGGCTTTGTTGAATCATCACCGCAGCGGTGGTCAATACCGGAGCTCGACTATAGGATTATATCAACGGTCGCATGACATGCCTTCCTTCACTTTCGTCAATCGTGCGTGAGTGAGTCTTTGTTGACGATACCTCACACCCATTCTTATCGGCGTGCGTTAACGCAAAACGCAGAACGCACTTGAGTCTTTCCAGTCCATTTGCGTTAATTTGCGCTCGTGCGCCTGAACACACGGCGTCTAGTCTGAAATTAACGCAAAACGCACCGGGGTCAAATGAATCAGTTTCACCCCCCAAGCATGGACACATCTTTCGTCTCTCTGCCCTCCCTCCGAGAACCCGGTCTGTGAAGAATTGGCTCAATACCCATCCACTGGACTTCCACCGAATGGGACTTCTCAATTCAGGGGTGTTTACAATTATTACGCCTCCGGCTGTCCTTCGTACGGATTCCCGAATGCTCCTGTCAGGGGTAACTTGCCACGCTGACGGATGGGAGCATGTCAAATACTATGGAGGTCGAGGTCGATTCGGCGCGTAGTGCTGGGAATTTAGCATAAGTACTCCGCTTAAGGCTATTAATTTAGCCAAAGCATTCCTCTTAAGGCTACGAATTTAGACAAAGTATTCTCTTAAGGCTACGAATTTAGCTTCACGCCCACCTCGGCATCATTTTCATCACGACGCTTCCGATGCTCGCACAATAACAACACAAAAAAGGAAAACACAAACAATGCCGTCGGGAGGCAAGAGAAAAGGTGCTGGTGCAAAGCCCATGGCGATGCGCCTCGGCAGGCCAAGGCACGGGCAAAAGAACATCAGGAGCTTCTTTGGCAATGTACCGCCAGAACCAGAACAGGCGGCAGCGATTCGTGAAATTTCATACGGTTTGGAGCAAAATGTAGAGGAGATGCCGACTACACAACCAACAATTGCTCCCAAAATCATGCTGACTACGAATGTAAGTGCGAATGCTAGTGCAGATGCCGACAGCAAAATGGCTGCTACTGCTGATCCCAGTTACTCTGGCATCTTAGCTTCGCAAATGGCTAAATTGACGACCGAGGAAGAATGCAGGGATGAGGCAACCAAACGAGTTCAAGAGCACGAAGAGCTTTGGCAACGTGGTAAGGACTTTGTCCGCCAGACATCTGTTACATTTGAGGACTTGCCAAGCTGCTGGACAAAGTTCTACCAGTATGATGTCTTTACTTGGCGTCCGGACTTGATAATTCCACAGTGGCGCCCAAAGTGTGTCTCCTGCAGAGGGGACGACATCCGAATCAAAGCCAGTAATCGGCGCCCTCGTTTTATCTACTCGTTGGAAAAGAATTATTTGCTGCATTCCCCGGTTCAATGGGAATGCAAACCTTGCAGCAAGATGAATGCAAAAGAAACAGCAGAGAATACTACCACCTCAAGCCGTACCCAGTATTTTTTCACCTCCCACCACCCAACTGTGTTAAGCGAGCTGGAGACGTCCCATCCTGGAGTGTATGAGCTTTTCCCATGTTTTCTTAGTAATGGTGTGGGGCTTGACAAAAGGGTGATGGAACTTTGTGTCAATGCGTCCCTCTCTGGAATGGGTGCAACAGCAGTACACAAGCTCCTTGAAGTCTTTCATTGGCAGCATTGGCAGGCTCGGGAGGCTCTGTTTCTTGAGTTCATTCTTGCTCGCTTCAAAATGCCCCTGTTTGGTGAAAATGCGAAAGAAATACGAAGCTGTATTATGAGTCTGAAGTTTCCTGCTTACGACTCGCCCGAAATTTGTGGCCAGATCCCAAGCGAGAAATACTTGCTGGACATGTACAGCATCTTCACCTCAACCGAAGAAAAGTGGATGGACTCGCTGCATCAGCGACGTCTACAAGAATCCAAGATTTTGAGTCTTGATTGTTCCTACAAGGTTCCCAAATGGTTGACTAATTTTAGAGGCAAGCGAATGTATCCTTGCCTAGTCACGGGAAAGAACGAGTACTTAGAAACAATCATGTGCTATTTTACGCAGTCTGACAACTTTGCAGAAATTGGCTCTGCCCTAACCCTCCTTCGTCAAGGAGGTTTTTCGCCTGAGTTTGCATTCACTGATAATCCCTTCCGGGATGTCAGACTACTTGAAGAGAAGCTGCCATCCCTCCGTAGTGAAGCTCCTGAAATGCCAGTGGGATCTACAGATGACCTCCCATTGCTAGGGCTACGAGAGGACCCCCTCTATCTGAACAATGGCGAACAAGCTATTGCAGCATTGAGGCTTTTTGAAGAAGCGGTTGATGATAGTAGTGACAAAGCAATCAGCTTTGACATTGAATACTCAGTCTATGCTCCAGGCGACTTTGGCAAAACTGCTGTTCTCACGATGGCATCACTTGCCTACCCAAATGTACTCGTTTTTCATCTTGCAAAAATGGCTCGGCAGCAGAAAGAGTTTCTCAATCGCTTCAAGGCCTTTGTGGGTAGAACGGACTTGACTTTTGCCGGGAACCGCTTGCCGGCTGATGTCACATGGTTGAAAAAGGATTTTCATAAACTGCTGGAAGCCTTCGGGGGTTCCATCGTAGAGCTCTTCATGGAGCTTCTTCGTTGCGTCCCTGTAGTGATGGTAGTCTTCCTTCTTGATGTAGTCGAGTAGCCTCGCCGGTTGGTAGGTTCCCGGTGTAAGGCTGAACCCTGCCCACGAATCCATAACTTCTTCGTCGAGGGGGTTTTCGACCTCCGACTCCTCGGACTGCTTTGTTTCTTCCGACTCGTTCGGCTCCTCCGACTCCTTCGATTCTTCGACTCCTCCGCGTCGTACCGCAGGCGGCGGTGGCGGGGGGTCATCCGGAGCGGGAGCTCCTTGTCCTTGGGCTGCGGCTCGACCTCGCCTTTGAGCCTGGCGGTTGCTTGAGCGACTGGCCATGGTGGATGTTGATTTAGTTGCGTTAGCGCAGAGGAAGCGTGTTAAAATAACCGGTTCGTAAACAGGTTATGGGCTTGCTTTTAGAACGTTTGGTTCTTAGTATTATGAGCTCGTTTGAGCATCTACTTTCTAATCTTGCGATCTTTCGATCGTGCATTTTCTGATCTTGCGGAAGCTAGTCTGAGTCTTGACGGAAGTCTTTACGATCTTGTCGCTTCCGCAAGACTAGCTCTCTTCCGGATCCTAGTCGTTCTGCGAATAGTACTGAGTCGTGAGACGCAGTCGATTCGAGTCACTAGTCGACTCGTCCGAATGGCCTTCAAACCATTCATTCGAATCGCCGTAATCGAACACTCCCTCTTTTGATTGCCATGAGTCGAGTCGCCTCCTACCAACCCATTATGATCTTCCGGAACTTTGCTACAGCATCTTCGTTCAGCGGCTTCGTCAATAGGTCTGCAGGTTGATCCAAGGTATCAATCTTGTGGATTGAGATCTCGCCATTGTCGACGTATGATCTGAAGTGGTGTAGCCTGCAATTAAGGTGCTTCGTTCTTGGTCGGAACTTTGCTACCTTTGCAATCTCCAATGCTCCAGTATTGTCCTCGAATACCCTGCAATGTACCCTTGCTGCCGTCGCGTCGATTGGTATGCCTTCGTTTAGCATTTCCTTAAATAGGCTGATGATTGGAATTGCGTCTCGTAGCGCGTAGGAAATGCCCGTGTATTCGCTTTCCGTGCTTGATAGTGCTACTTCCGTTTGAAGTTGCGATTTCCAGAGGATTGGGCATCCGGCATACATAATTAGGTAGCCATGTCTGGATCGTGCGGTATCTCGGTCATCTGTTTCTTCTTGGTCCCAGTTGCCTGCAAAGTCTGCATCGACAAAGACTTCCAATCCTCGTTCTGCCGTTGGTTTCAGAATCATTCCTTTATCCCTTGTTCCCTTCAGATAACGTGCAACCCAGCGTATCGCTTCTCCGCGCTCTTTCTTAGGGCAGGTGGAGAATCTCGCGCATTGATGTGTTATGTACGCAATGTCTGGTCGAGAACCCTTTTCGAGATAATTCAACTTACCGATGACCGATCGATAATTGAACGAGTTGTCGAAGTCCTCCGATTTGGAATGTCTTGATAATAACTTTGATGATGCAGCTGGTGTTGATCGCGTACCCGTGTTCTCCGGCATCTTGAGGTCCTGAATGATTTGATCGATCAAATGAGGTTGAGTCAAATGAATCGATCCATCTGGTTTCCTGTCGATGTTGATGCCTAGAAAGTCTTGGATGTCGCCTTCGATCGTGATGTTGAGTTTGGCACGCTTGATGTCCTCTATCGCCTTGTTCACCTCGTCCAGGTCGGGACCAGCGAGGATCGAGTCGTCTGTGTAAAGTACGTACATCACGTTGCCGCGATAGAACACGCACTCATCAACTTCGGATCGTTTGAATCCCACCTTGTTGATGAGAATGTCCGAAAGGTACTGATACCATACACGACTTGATTGCTTTTGGCCATAGACGTTCCTATGCAGTCGCAATACGTAGTCCTTGGTGTTCCCTTCTCGAATACTGAATCCTCGTGGTATCTCCATGTAGATCTCCCTCTCGACGGGCGCTTGGGGAAAGGCCAGCACGTAATCAATTTGCCGCGTGTGCCAATTGTGGAGCGCAGAAAGTATCAATAAGGTCCTAATGGAATTCCAGCTTGCGACAGGGGCATATGTTTGGTCATAATGCTGTCCGTACTTCATCCGTGAACCATCGATGTTGAGTCGTGCCTTGTACTTCTTGATTTGTCTCGTTCGAATGTCACGCTTGCGCTTCATTTGCCACACGGCAGGGAGTACTGGTACTCCCTCTCGAACTTCCGATCTATGAATGACCGTGAAGTTTCCATTTTGTAGTTGATCGTCCCATTCCTTCTGCATCGCTTTCTTGAACTGCGCCGCATCCGGTTCCTTCATCGCCTGGTGGTGGTACATGGTATCCGGATCCGCCGTCGCCTTGAAAACTTGGAGTGGGTCTAGTTCCGGCGATCCTGCGTAGTTAGGAAACATCGCCTGTAGAACAAATATTTCGCCTCCTATATCCCCTGCAGTGGCTTTGGATAGTTCAGCCATCATCACTTCGATGATCTGCGTCGGAGTAGTCTGCTGGGTCCCGTCGGCTCGGGATTCGTCTGCTGGTCGTTCGTTGTCCGACGTCGCGTTCGGTTCGTTGTCCGTCATCGTTCGTTCCTGCTGACGGCCAGACTGATCTGGTCTTTTAGAGTCTTCTTGTGTCGCCAAGTGACTATCATTGGCATGTACTCGAGTATTCCCTGCCTCTTCGTTCGTGGCAGGGACTTCAGCTTCACTAGCTGGATCCGACGTCTTACGCCTCTTAGCTGGTCTCGAAGTAGTCGAGTCTCCTTTAGCTAGGGCTCCCTCTGGCTCTTGTAGTACCTCGTTTCTCCTGAATATAGACTCTGACGAAGGGCGTTTCTTCTTTGCTGATGACGCCGTCTTCTTCGTTGCAAGGAAACCGGCCTTCTGTTGCCAGGTGGTGTGGAACTCGTCTTCCCTCACTGTTCAAAAGCTTGGGTCGAATGCCACGTGGAATTGCGGCGATACCAGTCCTGTCATTCGATCCAGTACCAGTGCCACATTCCTTCCATGGTATGGTGACCTACCGAGGTATATACCTACCTTCGATCAGTATTCCCACTTATGGTGTATTCCTCTTCCTGTCTGGAGAGCGTTCTCCAACACATAGACCGGACATCCGAATGGCATCCAGTGTTTAGTGTTGGTCTGGACTGATGACCCTGAGAATAATTGCAGTGGTGATAGCCCGTCCTTGCGCTTTAAGTTGGGCGTCTCATTAATGGCTTCGCAGGACATTCGTAGCGCGTAGGGCCATAAGTTCACCGTTGCCTGCGTTCTCCATCGTCTGTCCATATGTATGAGCTGCGACCTTGTTAGGTCTTGCAGTGACCGTATGCGTCTTCCCGCCAGTCCGTTCGAATGGTGTGCGTTGACTCCCGCAAATGTGAGCGTCTGCCGATTTGCTCGGCATTCATCTACCCATTTATTGGCTCGGAAGATTCCGTTGTCCGCGTGGTATGCCAACACCTTAACTCCAAATTGGCTCGCATATGCTTCAAACGCCTTCTTACCGGCTATTGTTTCATCCGCGTCGGCCGTCTTCTGTAAGTAAACATAGGACAGTCCTGAGTATTGATCGACATAAACCGTTGCATAACGGTATCGCTTTGTTGTCAGTTTTCCCGTCATTTGCGCAATGAGTCCAGGTGTCGGCGAGACAAGCTGGTCGACTGATATGACTTGTCCTGGTGCAGTCGCATTATTCGTAGAAGTCCAATCTCGCCTTCGCTTCGAGCGCCACTGTCGTCTTGTAGCTTTGACGAATAGACATGCACTGCATGCTGGTACTTGACATTCAGCTAGTCGTCTTGGGATGATATTTTGCTTAGCCATGTTCTGAAGTTTCGCGAAGCTGACGTGGCCAAAACGGTGGTGGTATCGTAGTAACTCAGAGGCCGCTGTTGTAGGCTGCCGATCCTCCTCCTCCTCGATTACCACTGGTGGTTTGGTATCAGATCGCGTAGGTCCATTCAAATTGAAATTCGACGTAGTTGGAGCTTCGGCATCGTCCTGTGCCTCCTCCTGAGCGCGTCGCCGTCCGATTGGTAGTCCAGTTAGTCGTGACCAAAAGGTCGGTTTGCGTTTGACCGTCGTCCGGTCGGGGGATTCGGTGACGTCAATGTCGTCGTCTTTGTCGTCGCTGACGACTTGCGTGTCGCATGCGCAGATTGGTGACTCAATCGATTCGTTGTAGTCAATCCTGCACTCCTGGCAGAATAGCGCGAACTTGTTGAAACCTGGTGCCAAGTAGAAGGTGGCACAGTTATCTCGCTCGCTGATTATGACGTCGAGTTGGTTTGCGCCATTGTTCCAGAAGAGAGTAGATTTGGTCGCCGTAGTAGTCTCGCCTGTACCCGCTGCATGCTTGATCTTGGAACCCAGTTGCGTTCGCGCCCAGTGCTGAGGGCTGAGTAGTCGTACGTGTCCTTTGGGGACATAGTAGGAATTCGGAATCCGGAATTTGTGAATCTGTCCATCGTTATCGTACCAATGCCAGACTATGGTTCCTCGGTATACCTCGTAGGTATTCTGGCCTCCGAATCCTTTGATCACACGGTTGACCTTTCGAAGTGGTCCATCGAAGTCATTTATGTCGTGCGATATGCACGCACTGCACCTATTGTCGATTCCTATCGATCTTGATTCGGCGTCAGTATCGAAGTGCGCCACGTTCACTCGAATCCTTTCTCCCTCTGAATTCGTCCTGGTATCAGAGAGAACTTGCTCGACATTTAGTCGTCTCGATCCGTGCCAGGGAGGTAGTTGGCACCACCATTGCGCCTTGTAGTTAGTGGTTGGCTGACCTTCACTTAGTAAGGTAGCTACCTTGATCGTACGCTGATGCCACCTCCTCCTAGCACATCTTGCCTTGTACTCATGCCATGTCGTTTCCCATGGGGTCCATCGCTGACTCCACTGGGTGAGCATAGCTATAAGTAGCACTTTTATCACCCGTAGGCGATTCCACCTTCTTGCCTTCGGTACATAGGTATGCGCATACCCATGCCTTGGGCTTGCCGTCGCGTCTTGCATCGTCGGGGTTAGGCCCAACATGATAACCAATAAGGTCACGAGTATACACAGAATAACCCGTGTTAAATACGTTACGTGTACCTTGATGTAGTCCCATGCATCAGAGAGCCCAACCCGTGCCCATCAGACATCAGCAGACTCGGACATTTCATCATCGTCGTAGTCGTAGTCACTTGTATCGTAGCCATCATCCTTGTATCCTCCTTGCAACTTGGCTCTCGCCTCGTTGATGGTGATCGCTTTCGGATTGATCTTGGTCTTCTTGGTCGGTTTGTCGCCGTCAGCATCGTCACCCTTGGAGGATCTCTTCCTGTCTTTAGCCGTGCCTTTGCATTCGGAGGGCTTGTGGCAGCGCCAGCGACCGTCGCATTTGCCTCCAGTAGCTACGCCGCACCAGTACCACTCCTTTCCATTGTGCTGCTTGGCTTTCTTGAGTTCGTCCTTCTTGGGTTCTTCGTTGTCGGCGAGCCACTTAGGGCGCTTATCGGTCTTCAAGGAGTACTTCCCGTTCTTCTTAAGTACGGACTTTGGAGAATCCTTCGCCTTCGGCTTTCTGCTCCCGCCTTCGCGGTTCTTCTTAAGCATCTTGCTCAATTTGGCCTGCATAGCCATGATTTGTTCGACCTCAGGGTTCGGGGCTTCCCAGATTTCCTTATCCTTTCGTATTTTGTACCTCGTGGCTGCGAGGTCCATCAAGAGTTCGGGGGTCATAGGCTTCCCTTCTTCCCAGTCACTTTGCTTGTCGCCAATGTAGCGAACGAACTCACTGTCCGAGCACGCCAAATATCCCTTAAATAAATGAGATAAGAGGTCGCTGGATGTCTCGCCACGTGCGTTCAGTCCCTCGACCATCGTCTGGACATATGCATTGAACTTGAGGATGTCGTTTCCGACCTGAGTGATGTAATCGTCGAGGTTCGAGAGCTTGGTTCGAATCATGCCGGTGGTGGCATTTGAGTCTAAGTAGGACTCTCGGATGAGAATCTTGAGGAACACAATTCCTGATGGGAGAAGGGCGCAGTCTTCAGACCTTTGAAACATATAGAGGTCCTGGTGTTGATTGACCTTCGCCTTCGCGCTTGTGCTCAGTGACTTACTGATGCACTCATAGAGCATTCGGTCGTCCTGCGCCTTGCGCGTCTTTGTGGTCACAAAGAGTTCAGCAACGTCCCTCACTCGGTTCAAGGTGATTTGACCATAATCCTTGAGGATGTTGAGAGGGCTTTGGTTCAAACCAGGTCGTATCCATAGTATCCCAGCAACTTCATAAACTGCTGGAAGCCTTCGGGGGTTCCATCGTAGAGCTCTTCATGGAGCTTCTTCGTTGCGTCCCTGTAGTGATGGTAGTCTTCCTTCTTGATGTAGTCGAGTAGCCTCGCCGGTTGGTAGGTTCCCGGTGTAAGGCTGAACCCTGCCCACGAATCCATAACTTCTTCGTCGAGGGGGTTTTCGACCTCCGACTCCTCGGACTGCTTTGTTTCTTCCGACTCGTTCGGCTCCTCCGACTCCTTCGATTCTTCGACTCCTCCGCGTCGTACCGCAGGCGGCGGTGGCGGGGGGTCATCCGGAGCGGGAGCTCCTTGTCCTTGGGCTGCGGCTCGACCTCGCCTTTGAGCCTGGCGGTTGCTTGAGCGACTGGCCATGGTGGATGTTGATTTAGTTGCGTTAGCGCAGAGGAAGCGTGTTAAAATAACCGGTTCGTAAACAGGTTATGGGCTTGCTTTTAGAACGTTTGGTTCTTAGTATTATGAGCTCGTTTGAGCATCTACTTTCTAATCTTGCGATCTTTCGATCGTGCATTTTCTGATCTTGCGGAAGCTAGTCTGAGTCTTGACGGAAGTCTTTACGATCTTGTCGCTTCCGCAAGACTAGCTCTCTTCCGGATCCTAGTCGTTCTGCGAATAGTACTGAGTCGTGAGATGCAGTCGATTCGAGTCACTAGTCGACTCGTCCGAATGGCCTTCAAACCATTCATTCGAATCGCCGTAATCGAACACTCCCTCTTTTGATTGCCATGAGTCGAGTCGCCTCCTACCAACCCATTATGATCTTCCGGAACTTTGCTACAGCATCTTCGTTCAGCGGCTTCGTCAATAGGTCTGCAGGTTGATCCAAGGTATCAATCTTGTGGATTGAGATCTCGCCATTGTCGACGTATGATCTGAAGTGGTGTAGCCTGCAATTAAGGTGCTTCGTTCTTGGTCGGAACTTTGCTACCTTTGCAATCTCCAATGCTCCAGTATTGTCCTCGAATACCCTGCAATGTACCCTTGCTGCCGTCGCGTCGATTGGTATGCCTTCGTTTAGCATTTCCTTAAATAGGCTGATGATTGGAATTGCGTCTCGTAGCGCGTAGGAAATGCCCGTGTATTCGCTTTCCGTGCTTGATAGTGCTACTTCCGTTTGAAGTTGCGATTTCCAGAGGATTGGGCATCCGGCATACATAATTAGGTAGCCATGTCTGGATCGTGCCGTATCTCGGTCATCTGTTTCTTCTTGGTCCCAGTTGCCTGCAAAGTCTGCGTCGACAAAGACTTCCAATCCTCGTTCTGCCGTTGGTTTCAGAATCATTCCTTTATCCCTTGTTCCCTTCAGATAACGTGCAACCCAGCGTATCGCTTCTCCGTGCTCTTTCTTAGGGCAGGTGGAGAATCTCGTGCATTGATGTGTTATGTACGCAATGTCTGGTCGAGAACCCTTTTCGAGATAATTCAACTTACCGATGACCGATCGATAATTGAACGAGTTGTCGAAGTCCTCCGATTTGGAATGTCTTGATAATAACTTTGATGATGCAGCTGGTGTTGATCGCGTACCCGTGTTCTCCGGCATCTTGAGGTCCTGAATGATTTGATCGATCAAATGAGGTTGAGTCAAATGAATCGATCCATCTGGTTTCCTGTCGATGTTGATGCCTAGAAAGTCTTGGATGTCGCCTTCGATCGTGATGTTGAGTTTGGCACGCTTGATGTCCTCTATCGCCTTGTTCACCTCGTCCAGGTCGGGACCAGCGAGGATCGAGTCGTCTGTGTAAAGTACGTACATCACGTTGCCGCGATAGAACACGCACTCATCAACTTCGGATCGTTTGAATCCCACCTTGTTGATGAGAATGTCCGAAAGGTACTGATACCATACACGACTTGATTGCTTTTGGCCATAGACGTTCCTATGCAGTCGCAATACGTAGTCCTTGGTGTTCCCTTCTCGAATACTGAATCCTCGTGGTATCTCCATGTAGATCTCCCTCTCGACGGGCGCTTGGGGAAAGGCCAGCACGTAATCAATTTGCCGCGTGTGCCAATTGTGGAGCGCAGAAAGTATCAATAAGGTCCTAATGGAATTCCAGCTTGCGACAGGGGCATATGTTTGGTCATAATGCTGTCCGTACTTCATCCGTGAACCATCGATGTTGAGTCGTGCCTTGTACTTCTTGATTTGTCTCGTTCGAATGTCACGCTTGCGCTTCATTTGCCACACGGCAGGGAGTACTGGTACTCCCTCTCGAACTTCCGATCTATGAATGACCGTGAAGTTTCCATTTTGTAGTTGATCGTCCCATTCCTTCTGCATCGCTTTCTTGAACTGCGCCGCATCCGGTTCCTTCATCGCCTGGTGGTGGTACATGGTATCCGGATCCGCCGTCGCCTTGAAAACTTGGAGTGGGTCTAGTTCCGGCGATCCTGCGTAGTTAGGAAACATCGCCTGTAGAACAAATATTTCGCCTCCTATATCCCCTGCAGTGGCTTTGGATAGTTCAGCCATCATCACTTCGATGATCTGCGTCGGAGTAGTCTGCTGGGTCCCGTCGGCTCGGGATTCGTCTGCTGGTCGTTCGTTGTCCGACGTCGCGTTCGGTTCGTTGTCCGTCATCGTTCGTTCCTGCTGACGGCCAGACTGATCTGGTCTTTTAGAGTCTTCTTGTGTCGCCAAGTGACTATCATTGGCATGTACTCGAGTATTCCCTGCCTCTTCGTTCGTGGCAGGGACTTCAGCTTCACTAGCTGGATCCGACGTCTTACGCCTCTTAGCTGGTCTCGAAGTAGTCGAGTCTCCTTTAGCTAGGGCTCCCTCTGGCTCTTGTAGTACCTCGTTTCTCCTGAATATAGACTCTGACGAAGGGCGTTTCTTCTTTGCTGATGACGCCGTCTTCTTCGTTGCAAGGAAACCGGCCTTCTGTTGCCAGGTGGTGTGGAACTCGTCTTCCCTCACTGTTCGAAAGCTTGGGTCGAATGCCACGTGGAATTGCGGCGATACCAGTCCTGTCATTCGATCCAGTACCAGTGCCACATTCCTTCCATGGTATGGTGACCTACCGAGGTATATACCTACCTTCGATCGGTATTCCCACTTATGGTGTATTCCTCTTCCTGTCTGGAGAGCGTTCTCCAACACATAGACCGGACATCCGAATGGCATCCAGTGTTTAGTGTTGGTCTGGACTGATGACCCTGAGAATAATTGCAGTGGTGATAGCCCGTCCTTGCGCTTTAAGTTGGGCGTCTCATTAATGGCTTCGCAGGACATTCGTAGCGCGTAGGGCCATAAGTTCACCGTTGCCTGCGTTCTCCATCGTCTGTCCATATGTATGAGCTGCGACCTTGTTAGGTCTTGCAGTGACCGTATGCGTCTTCCCGCCAGTCCGTTCGAATGGTGTGCGTTGACTCCCGCAAATGTGAGCGTCTGCCGATTTGCTCGGCATTCATCTACCCATTTATTGGCTCGGAAGATTCCGTTGTCCGCGTGGTATGCCAACACCTTAACTCCAAATTGGCTCGCATATGCTTCAAACGCCTTCTTACCGGCTATTGTTTCATCCGCGTCGGCCGTCTTCTGTAAGTAAACATAGGACAGTCCTGAGTATTGATCGACATAAACCGTTGCATAACGGTATCGCTTTGTTGTCAGTTTTCCCGTCATTTGCGCAATGAGTCCAGGTGTCGGCGAGACAAGCTGGTCGACTGATATGACTTGTCCTGGTGCAGTCGCATTATTCGTAGAAGTCCAATCTCGCCTTCGCTTCGAGCGCCACTGTCGTCTTGTAGCTTTGACGAATAGACATGCACTGCATGCTGGTACTTGACATTCAGCTAGTCGTCTTGGGATGATATTTTGCTTAGCCATGTTCTGAAGTTTCGCGAAGCTGACGTGGCCAAAACGGTGGTGGTATCGTAGTAACTCAGAGGCCGCTGTTGTAGGCTGCCGATCCTCCTCCTCCTCGATTACCACTGGTGGTTTGGTATCAGATCGCGTAGGTCCATTCAAATTGAAATTCGACGTAGTTGGAGCTTCGGCATCGTCCTGTGCCTCCTCCTGAGCGCGTCGCCGTCCGATTGGTAGTCCAGTTAGTCGTGACCAAAAGGTCGGTTTGCGTTTGACCGTCGTCCGGTCGGGGGATTCGGTGACGTCAATGTCGTCGTCTTTGTCGTCGCTGACGACTTGCGTGTCGCATGCGCAGATTGGTGACTCAATCGATTCGTTGTAGTCAATCCTGCACTCCTGGCAGAATAGCGCGAACTTGTTGAAACCTGGTGCCAAGTAGAAGGTGGCACAGTTATCTCGCTCGCTGATTATGACGTCGAGTTGGTTTGCGCCATTGTTCCAGAAGAGAGTAGATTTGGTCGCCGTAGTAGTCTCGCCTGTACCCGCTGCATGCTTGATCTTGGAACCCAGTTGCGTTCGCGCCCAGTGCTGAGGGCTGAGTAGTCGTACGTGTCCTTTGGGGACATAGTAGGAATTCGGAATCCGGAATTTGTGAATCTGTCCATCGTTATCGTACCAATGCCAGACTATGGTTCCTCGGTATACCTCGTAGGTATTCTGGCCTCCGAATCCTTTGATCACACGGTTGACCTTTCGAAGTGGTCCATCGAAGTCATTTATGTCGTGCGATATGCACGCACTGCACCTATTGTCGATTCCTATCGATCTTGATTCGGCGTCAGTATCGAAGTGCGCCACGTTCACTCGAATCCTTTCTCCCTCTGAATTCGTCCTGGTATCAGAGAGAACTTGCTCGACATTTAGTCGTCTCGATCCGTGCCAGGGAGGTAGTTGGCACCACCATTGCGCCTTGTAGTTAGTGGTTGGCTGACCTTCACTTAGTAAGGTAGCTACCTTGATCGTACGCTGATGCCACCTCCTCCTAGCACATCTTGCCTTGTACTCATGCCATGTCGTTTCCCATGGGGTCCATCGCTGACTCCACTGGGTGAGCATAGCTATAAGTAGCACTTTTATCACCCGTAGGCGATTCCACCTTCTTGCCTTCGGTACATAGGTATGCGCATACCCATGCCTTGGGCTTGCCGTCGCGTCTTGCATCGTCGGGGTTAGGCCCAACATGATAACCAATAAGGTCACGAGTATACACAGAATAACCCGTGTTAAATACGTTACGTGTACCTTGATGTAGTCCCATGCATCAGAGAGCCCAACCCGTGCCCATCAGAAATCAGCAGACTCGGACATTTCATCATCGTCGTAGTCGTAGTCACTTGTATCGTAGCCATCATCCTTGTATCCTCCTTGCAACTTGGCTCTCGCCTCGTTGATGGTGATCGCTTTCGGATTGATCTTGGTCTTCTTGGTCGGTTTGTCGCCGTCAGCATCGTCACCCTTGGAGGATCTCTTCCTGTCTTTAGCCGTGCCTTTGCATTCGGAGGGCTTGTGGCAGCGCCAGCGACCGTCGCATTTGCCTCCAGTAGCTACGCCGCACCAGTACCACTCCTTTCCATTGTGCTGCTTGGCTTTCTTGAGTTCGTCCTTCTTGGGTTCTTCGTTGTCGGCGAGCCACTTAGGGCGCTTATCGGTCTTCAAGGAGTACTTCCCGTTCTTCTTAAGTACGGACTTTGGAGAATCCTTCGCCTTCGGCTTTCTGCTCCCGCCTTCGCGGTTCTTCTTAAGCATCTTGCTCAATTTGGCCTGCATAGCCATGATTTGTTCGACCTCAGGGTTCGGGGCTTCCCAGATTTCCTTATCCTTTCGTATTTTGTACCTCGTGGCTGCGAGGTCCATCAAGAGTTCGGGGGTCATAGGCTTCCCTTCTTCCCAGTCACTTTGCTTGTCGCCAATGTAGCGAACGAACTCACTGTCCGAGCACGCCAAATATCCCTTAAATAAATGAGATAAGAGGTCGCTGGATGTCTCGCCACGTGCGTTCAGTCCCTCGACCATCGTCTGGACATATGCATTGAACTTGAGGATGTCGTTTCCGACCTGAGTGATGTAATCGTCGAGGTTCGAGAGCTTGGTTCGAATCATGCCGGTGGTGGCATTTGAGTCTAAGTAGGACTCTCGGATGAGAATCTTGAGGAACACAATTCCTGATGGGAGAAGGGCGCAGTCTTCAGACCTTTGAAACATATAGAGGTCCTGGTGTTGATTGACCTTCGCCTTCGCGCTTGTGCTCAGTGACTTACTGATGCACTCATAGAGCATTCGGTCGTCCTGTGCCTTGCGCGTCTTTGTGGTCACAAAGAGTTCAGCAACGTCCCTCACTCGGTTCAAGGTGATTTGACCATAATCCTTGAGGATGTTGAGAGGGCTTTGGTTCAAACCAGGTCGCATCCATAGTATCCCGTCGTTGCGATCCCAACCGAACTCGTTCGCTCGTTCACCCAGCAACTTCATAAACTGCTGGAAGCCTTCGGGGGTTCCATCGTAGAGCTCTTCATGGAGCTTCTTCGTTGCGTCCCTGTAGTGATGGTAGTCTTCCTTCTTGATGTAGTCGAGTAGCCTCGCCGGTTGGTAGGTTCCCGGTGTAAGGCTGAACCCTGCCCACGAATCCATAACTTCTTCGTCGAGGGGGTTTTCGACCTCCGACTCCTCGGACTGCTTTGTTTCTTCCGACTCGTTCGGCTCCTCCGACTCCTTCGATTCTTCGACTCCTCCGCGTCGTACCGCAGGCGGCGGTGGCGGGGGGTCATCCGGAGCGGGAGCTCCTTGTCCTTGGGCTGCGGCTCGACCTCGCCTTTGAGCCTGGCGGTTGCTTGAGCGACTGGCCATGGTGGATGTTGATTTAGTTGCGTTAGCGCAGAGGAAGCGTGTTAAAATAACCGGTTCGTAAACAGGTTATGGGCTTGCTTTTAGAACGTTTGGTTCTTAGTATTATGAGCTCGTTTGAGCATCTACTTTCTAATCTTGCGATCTTTCGATCGTGCATTTTCTGATCTTGCGGAAGCTAGTCTGAGTCTTGACGGAAGTCTTTACGATCTTGTCGCTTCCGCAAGACTAGCTCTCTTCCGGATCCTAGTCGTTCTGCGAATAGTACTGAGTCGTGAGACGCAGTCGATTCGAGTCACTAGTCGACTCGTCCGAATGGCCTTCAAACCATTCATTCGAATCGCCGTAATCGAACACCTGTCAGACGTCTTCGCGAACAATCAATACCACAGGACAGTTTGATTATTCATTCGTAGAAATCCACCGGCGGTGTTTGAGTGTTGCCGGTCTATTATGACGATGCCGATCAAGAGCTACTCTCGCACTCTCAGAGTGATGCCTACGACTACATGACAACAAGTGTGGGTTGCTTATACTTGTTGCGTTGTGCAGAAGCCATGCTTTCTGATTTGGGCCATTCTTTGCTGGTGGGTTGCGTTGCGGCAGCATGTTGTTGCTATGGGGGTCGTCCTCCTTGTCATTGTTTGTTCTTCTGGATGCTGATTCTCCTCGTTCCACTTTCACAAGGAACGGGCGCCGGGGATGATGCCAAAAGAATTTCGGATATCATAACATGGATCCGAGACAACGGTGGCTGGATTAGTGACAAAGTGGAAGTAAAACAAATTGTTGGTTCTCTTAGTGGCATCTTTGCCAAAGAAGCGTTGGAAGAGGGAGAAGTGGTGGCCGAGATTCCATGGGAATTGATCATCGTGCCAACCTACCCCGAGGATGCGGAGTGGTTATGTGAAATGGCCGAAGACCTGGAAAAGCGTTTGAGCAAAAATCCTAGTGAACTGAATCCCTACGAACTATATCTTTTAAGTCGATCAAGAAGTCACGTGCCGCTATTCTGGTCCGCTGAAGGGAAGAGTCTTTTGTACCAAGTCTATAAAGGTTTGCCTGCGTATTGGTCCTACCACAGTATCGAAGAAATGTGTAAAAGCATGCTGGTTGAAGACAGCTTTTTGCACGCCTTGATGCTGATTCAAACGAGGGGAGATGGCGAAGAGGAAGACATGTTGGTACCGTTTACCGATTTGGTAAATCATCGAGTAAGTGCTGTGGGGTCGTCGCTTCGGTTGAAAATACTCTCTTCTGAATCACAAAACGTTTTACTTGCGTCGTGTTCTACCAGAACGGAGACTATAGAAATGTGCAACCTGATATAGAACCAGAAAAAAGATATCGAATCGTGACCGTAAGAAGCGTTGAGCCGGGGGAAGAACTTCAGAGCACATACAATCAATGCGAGTGGTGTAACCCAATGAAGCTAACGACGCCCGAGCTGTTTGAAGTTTTTGGCTTTGTGGAATCATCACCGCAGCGGTGGTTGATACCATTGTTCAATATCAGTTTTGATGTCACCTATGGGGATGATGGCGAGCTTTTGTTTTTCGACTTTATTGCCGCTCCTGATGAACGTGGACTAACCTATTTGCAACACCGACTGATGGAGCTCAAAAGATTCGAACAAGAGAATAAAGGCCGTACAGATATTCCAAAAGAAGAGCTTGACGGCATTTTTCAATTTCACGAGGCCGTCGTCAATGCCTTCTCGGCGGCGCTCGAGCAGGCCGCGGAAGATAGCTACGATGATGATGCCTTCGACGAATCTGAGGGTGATACTGACGATGACGAGTACACCGAAGATGTGAATTATAATGATAATAATAATGAGCTTTAGGTAGAAGTCAGTTATTGGAGAAGGAGGGCGAGCCTGAGTTGCTGGGGACCCGGTAGAGTACTAACACAAGCAACGTGGACGATTGATTCGACTATCAAAAGGGCTTTTTTATGTTCCATGACTTCTTCGACCGTTGCTGATTTCACCTCCCTAAAAGATAAGACGGATTAGTCGAATCGGGATATGAGTCCGTAAAAAGCGGCGGTACGCGACGCCTCTAATATGGATGAAAAGGACCATGATGTCTTTACTGTCATCTGAGGCCGCAAAGACTTTCTAGCACGACCTGTTCCCGATAGCTTGTTCAGTTGCTGCTTTTGTTTGTTTTGCAGAATAGGTCGCAGTCATGTGTTCGTTACGTGGGTGCTTCTTGGCGGCTTCTTGGTGGGGGCTAATGCTGCTGACGATACTTCTCCTTCTGGCGTCATTGGTGCAAGCCCAACCAAGCGATTCGGAGCTGATTGCCGATATCATGACGTGGATACGTGCCAATGGTGGATGGATCAGCGACAAGCTGGAAGTCCGACAGATTGTCGGACCTTTGAGTGGAGTGTTCACCAAAGAAGCCTTGGCAGAGGGAGAAGTGGTGGCCGAAATTCCGTGGCCGTTGATCATTAGTCCATCTAGCTCTTTGGAGGATGCAGAGTGGTTTTGTGAAAAGGCCGAGGAACTCAAAGAGCGTTTGAGCAAAGATCCAAGCGAACTGAATCCTTACGAACGATATCTTTCTAGTCGATCCACGAGTCATGTGCCGTTCTATTGGTCCCGCAAAAGTAAGAGTCTGTTGCGTCAACTTTATAAAGGTTTTGAGATTCGATATTTTGACAAGGAGATTGAGGATCTCTGTGAAGATGTGAAGCCAGACGACAATAAATTTTTGCAAGCCTTGATGTTGCTTCAAACGAGGGCTGAAGGAGAGAATGAAGACACGTTAGTGCCGTTTCAGGAATTGATGAATCATCAAGTAGGTGTTGTGTTTCCATGGCATACTCTTGCTCGAGGGCTGACCTTTCTTACCCCGTGTTCTTGTTTATTAGAACGGACATTTTACAAATGCAGACCCTCGGATCGAACCAGGAAAAGGATCTCGAATTGTGATTACAAGACCGGTGGAAGCAGGTGAAGAGCTTCAAAACACGTACAATCAATGCGAGTGGTGCGATCCATCCTATGTAGCAACGCCACAAATATTTGAACTCTTTGGCTTTGTGGAACCCTTTCCACAGCGATGGGTTATAGCGGACTATGATATTATTTTTGATATATTCCAGCATGCTGAGGGCCAGATAGAAATTTCGTTTGAATCTCTTCCCGATGACTTTGGTGTAATATTTATGCAACGGCGGCTCCAGGAACTGGAAGAATTTAAGCAAAAGTATCAAGATCGTACGGACCTTCCAAAAGCAGAATATGATGGTATTTTTCAATTTCACGAGGCCGTGGTTAATGCCTTCAGCTGGGCGGTCCAGATGTTGCCACCTGAAGGAGCTGTTGTTGATGGTGACGACGACGATGAGGAGGACGAGGAAGACGACGACGACGACGGCAGTGATGAACTCTAGACGCAAAATTTTGTAGAACGCTGGTTCGACGAGGCATCGTTGTTGCGGTTTTAGGGGGTTTGAAATTGAATTTTGTCCAAAGACGTCGTTGCACTACGGCTCGTTTGCGGGCTATGGATGGAAGTCGCCTGGTGTGGACGCTGATTGGATGATATGCAAGCCACTGCAAGCTAGCTAGCGAGCTGGTAGTCAAAGGCGCGACCAATGATAGTATGCAAACACAAAAGTAACATTTAATTGTTTCTCGTCGCAGCAAGGTTTGAGGGGTGCCCGTTGGGAAATATAGCTCAAGCCATTTTACATGAGAATATCACCCAAATATTCCCGAGCGCCTTCACCTCTTCCACTCTTGGCAACTGGCGACGCCCATCGCAGACTACTCTTGGATTTCATACTCTTGATAATCGCACCGGGATGTTCATTGACCGAGTTTCCAGCCTTGTACAAGGCATCTGAAATCCAAGCACAATTAAAGCCCTTGTCGCGACACGCCCAAGCTTCTTCGACCTCTTCCAGTCCCTTGTCCATGCGAGCGCCAATGTTGGCAATGGTTGTCACTTGGCGTCCCTCTGGAATGTTCAAATCTGTAATAATGGCCAACTTGGCGTCCGCGCCTTCGACATTGACTACACTAATCATGGTAGCTCCCAGATCCACGGCCGTCTGGGCTTCTTCCTTGGTAGTCACAGTCACAATAGCTTCAATTTCCACAGCTGCACATGCTTGGAGTAGTGTTTTGGTGACCTCTGCTCCTACAATTCCCAAGGGAATCACCGCCGCATGTGCTCCATAGGCCGCCGTTCGTGCAATTTGCAATTCATCAATAATAACATCGTTATTGATAATTTTGATGGGCCCTGGGACTTCATTGCGACTTCGTCGTTGATCTTCCACAAAAATCTGCAAGTCTTGGTAGGTACATCCTCCCATGCGTTCATCGCACATAATGGCAATGGCCGAAGCTCCAAATTCTCGAAATTCACTCGACAAAATGGCCGGTTCAAAAATTTCTTTAATGTAACCGGAATCAATCAATTTGCGTTTGTATTCCGCAATGACTGTAATGGTGCCCTTGCGCTTGGTCAAGTCTTGTTGGAGGGGACCCGCCCGTGGTTCTACTGGTGTGTCGGACGACAGAGCGGCCTTGATCTTGTTGTATTGTTCCATGACGTCATCTTCAATGCCGCCGGCAATGTACTCGCGAAGTGAAGCTTCTTTGGCTTTTTTCACCAAAGCTCCCACGGCATACAAGGGCGATGATGAAATTCGTGCACTTGTAGAACAAGGAACAAAGGCTGTAGTGGTGCTGGACGCGACAATCCAGCACAACGAGCATAAAAGCGCCAAGGAAGAATTCATCTTTTGCATAAGTTTTCCCGGGTAGATTTCGTTCTTCGTTTGACTATTGAACTTGCTATGGTCGTCCCCGTCAGTAGAAAATGAAATGAAGGAACAATGTGATGTTGACACAACGCTCTTCGAACGACATCCTCAAATCCATCGAATGATTGGAACGTCGCGACCGTCGTTCGTGCGTCACTCGGCAAAAGACGGATGCGAAGGAATTTCTGATGTGTCATGGTCGTTCTAGTCGAAGGCGCGATGCACCCATTGGACGCGCTGGTAGCCATTCAACGCCCCACTTATTTTTTGGCGACGATCGGCGGCAGGTTTCCCATCCATGCACACCGCCAACCACCTTTTTTCTTCCACTCGACCATTTGCAGTCTACGTCGTACTCCACAATCTTTCCTATTCGCTTGGATAACAATGGCTTCGTTTGGTTTAGGTAGATCATCTGCTGCTGATAGTGCCCCTCAAACACCTATTGAGGCTTCCACGCCGTGGATGGCAGCGTCCGAAGGAGATTTGCCTCTGTTACAGGCCTCCCTGCAAACTTTGAATTTGACGGCAAATGCCGCCGATGAACATGGATACACGTTAGTGCATGCCGCAGCGTCGTACAACCAAATTGCCATTTTGGAGTTTTTAATTCAGCAAGGTGCACATGTGCATGTGGCCGATCACGATGGTGACACGGCCTTGCACTATGCTGGAGGCGTACCGGCGGCCCAATTTTTAGTCCAGCAAGGCATTGACCGATCTCAAGTCAACAATGTCGGCAAGACGGCCCTTCAAGCAAAACAAGAAGATTTGGAGGAAATGCTACAAGATGAGGATATGGAAGATGATGACGAGGATGTGGAAACACTCAAAGCTCTGGTTGCGTATCTATCGAGTCTTTTATAATCGTCGTCGAGACGAAACTTGTTGAGTCCTTCTTTCATATTAACGTGCCATTGCATTTCTGTAGGATGCCAGCCCGCTCTAGGTGCGAATTCAGGATGCAACAACATCATGAATCACGCAACACGGTGTTGTATCAGTAGTACTTTCATTACTACCATTTCACTACGACTGTGCTATCTAATTGTAGTAAGTACTCATCGAGGTTACTACTCTAGTAGGAGCTAGAGGACTGCTGATACTTTCAGGGAGCTACGGTAGTGCTTTCACGACTACAAGTGAACTGGTGCCCTCAGCTCTTCTATTCAAAGATATTTGTCCTTCGCTCTAACGAAAGGATAGGACGCAGCTACTGCATAGGGATTTGTGGTCCCTGCATTGTGTCGTTTCCATTCCATGCCGCCCTTTTGCAGATTCCTTTTGCAAACGTGCGGCAGATAGTACGGGGAAGAAGTTGGGTATGACCTGAGCCTGAGCATACCTATGCAATGGATTTCATACGTAGTTATTTTACACAAATACTCTTCCGTATGTACTTATCCAATGCTAACGTCTCGCGCTGCCGTCTCGACGGATTGGACGCCATCCATTCGACCAGCCAGCTCAGTATGTTTTCTACGCACTTTTCTACGGTACCAAGACTAAAAAAGGCCAACACCCTTTTCACGACCGACACATCCATCGGATCATTCATACCCGCTGTTCGCCCCAAGGTACAGCGACGTCAAAAGCGTGTTTCTGATGCAATCATAAAAACGTGATACTGGTGTGCATGGAATCTTCTATTACCAGCGGAGAGAATCAGAGTCAACGATCAAAACTCATCCACTCTCCTGAACTCTGATCTGGGGTTTCAGAGTCTCTTCTCCATACCAACCACGAGGACGACAACCGAAATCATGACGAAAAATTCCCGCCAAATAACGAACGCTCTACGATTGTTGTCCTCAAAGAAAAAGCTGGCATTTTTACGGACCATGTTAGTGTTAAGTTTGGCAGCCGTCGTAGGGCAGAAATCTCGCGTGCAAATACTGGTGGGTGCTGCTACAGCCGAATCATCAAGGACTAACAACGACTTGACTATAATTGAACATGCTGGGGGTGTCGTCATTGAATCATCCGTTCAAAATAAAGCTTTTGCTTCTGCAAGTACAACGACACATGCTGCACCTACAACAGCAGAAGAAGATATACTGGTGGTTGTGGCCGTTGATGGAACGGTGGCGGGAATTTCTAGATCCACAGGAGAAATCTTGTGGAAGCAGCAACAACAAAACCATCCTTCCGCAACAACTGCTAGTGGGAAGATGCAACCCCGTGCCGGGTGGAGTGTTTCGGATGGGGATGAATCATCAGAGGCCGGAGTTAAAGCGTTTTTGAAGCCGCTCCTTTCTACTACCACCACGACTCAATCGGCGGCTTCGAGTGATTATGCGGCTGTCCCTAGTATCGATGGCAATGTATACTTAACAGTAGCCGGAAATAATAAGGGAGTCGGGGAAGCGACCACGACTTTCAGTACAAGTGTGAAGGAATTGGTCCAGAGGGCACCGTTTTTGGATCCACAGGGTCGATTCTTTGTGGGGAGTCGACAAACTACGGCAGTGGCTCTAGATGCGCAATCGGGAGAACTATTGAGAGTAGTGTCTTCTTCAGACGGCTCGAAAGAGGACGACGACAAGCGTCTTGGGGAATGGAATAAGGATCGTTCCATTGTATGGATAGGACGTGTCGATTATTCCGTGACGGTACAGGATGCTCGAACGGGCATTAAAAGTGTTCAGTTTGGCATATCAGAAATTCAAGGCGTTCAAGACTTGCATGGAAGAGGGCGACAAGATGCGACTTCTAAATCCGCTGCAGGGGGTGGTGATGGTACTCGCAATGGGGGTGTTTTCTGGGACGAACATCTGAAGTCGTTGCCCGACGGATCGATACTAGCAAACGAAAATACCTTCCAGCCTCATGACGATGGCGACCTGATATTGGACTCTACTCGATTGGTGTCTACTCCCAGTGGTAACTTGGCGCTGGTGCATCCGGAAACGGGTAAAGTCCAATGGGTTGCCTCGGAACAATTTCACACTCCCATTGCATATTTCTTGACTGATGGACAGTCCCTTCCCGTTGATATTGTTCCAGACGTGACTGTACCATCGTCCAACGATCTTGGATATTTGAGTAGAGAACTGGAGCGACAAGTACAACTTTTTGATAATACCGCATTTGATGACAACTTCGATGACGCGCCGCATCAAACCATCGTTGGACGGCTCGAAGGGAGTGGACAATTGTATGCATTGCCTTTGGGTCGCAAACGGTCTAGCAGCAGTAGTGGTACTGCGAGTACCTTCCGACCACATGCTGCTACGAATCACCATCACCATGCGGCGGCTATTGCTTCCAACGCAGCTGCCAGGCACAAGACTGTACCACAGCTTATTGGTGGGACGACCCGCCTGTCGCAGAGTCACCAGCATCACGAGGCCAGTGGTGCCGAGTCGTCGCGCAAGCCGTGTCATCCTACATCGCCGCATTTTCCCTCCTGCCTTGTGGACCATCATAAGCATCAGCCACCACGTCTGGAATATTTTGCCAAAGGGGCAGATAACAAGTTCATGTCAGAAGGGCTGCCTCCGAGAGATGAAACGACGACGCAACACGGATTGGCACTCGTCGCAAAAAACCAACATCATCAGGAGCACTTTCGTCCTGAATCTGTAGTGTATCACCCTGACTATGGCTATGTGGTGGATCCGCAACTCTTCACTGCCCGGCCGCAGCCGCCCAGGTCATCCAAAATTTTCAAAATCTTGGGGTCCTGGCTGCCACCTACTATTGCCTTGATATTTGTCCTCTCCTTTGAGTTGGGACGACGGAAGCGACTCAAAGATGAAAGTGGGGCTGCCAAAGGCATCATGGTACCGAATAACGGAACGACGACGGAACCTGTCACAGAAGCGTCTGGCGACGGAGATGTCAGCATGCCGGTCGAGTCTGCAGAATCATCGGCAATCCAACCGCCACCCTCCGACCAGCAGCAGCTTCAGCAACAACAACAGCAACACGTCATACAAGTGAGTGATCAGGTATTGGGTTATGGTGGGCAAGGCACAGTTGTATACAAAGGAGTCTTGGATGGTAGAGAGGTCGCAGTCAAGCGCATGCTCAAAGCCTATCATGCAAGTGCAGATCGAGAAATTCGCCTCCTGATTGAAAGTGATGGACATCCCAATGTGGTGCGATATTTTCTCAAAGAAGTTCGTGGTGATTTTGTATATTTGGCCTTGGAGTTGTGCGACTTGAGCTTGCACGATTTGATTGGCGTATTGAGAACGACGACGTCCGGACCCGAAGCGCTAATCCCCAGTATTCCGATTGCGGCCACTAAGATTGTTTTGCAGCAGATTGCGTCTGGTGTGCGACATTTACATTCCCTCCGGATTGTTCATCGAGATTTGAAACCAGCTAACATTCTATTGGCAATTACCAAGAGCGGAAAGAAGAAGGTGGAGAAACAAAAAGCCAGCACTTTGGAGACATTTTTGGATGGTTCGTACGTGGCAAAAATATCCGATATGGGGCTCGGCAAGCAAATTGTGGGACAAAGTAGCCTGGGAGCCAGTTTTATGGCAACGCCGTCCTTTCAAGGAACCAAAGGGGGCACGAGCTCGGTGGGCGTGGGTCCAGGTAGTGTGGGGTGGCAAGCTCCCGAAGTCATGGCATTGAGGTGGGTAGCTTCGGACGCTTCCGCGAGATCCGGAGAAAGTACCAATCCCGAGAGTTCGCCTATTGATTTGCCATCTCCTAATCCTCGGACGAGTCGGTCGGTCGATATCTTTTCTTTGGGCTGTATCTTTTATTCGACCCTTGTTCCTGGCCACCATCCATTCGGAGAATGGTATGAGCGGGAGGCAAATATTGTACACAATCGACCCTCCATGGCAGCACTGGAAAATATTTCACCTGATGCATATCAACTAGTACGGAGCATGTTGAGT
This sequence comes from Nitzschia sp. DOCU1, assembly GCA_951394045.1. Classification (NCBI taxonomy): domain Eukaryota; phylum Bacillariophyta; class Bacillariophyceae; order Bacillariales; family Bacillariaceae; genus Nitzschia; species Nitzschia sp. DOCU1. The sequence continues at coordinate 2,182,704 of OX595994.1, read as the reverse complement.
AGGGATCCCAAGATGAGACCAACAGCCAAGCAAATTTGCGAACATCCCTTCTTTTGGACCTCCCAAAAGAAGCTTTCGTTCCTGTGCGAGTTCTCGGATCGGCTGGAAACAGACACGTCGGTGCCTACATCGATTCAGCAAATCAGTAGCCTGGCGATTGAGCGAGGAGCTGTAGACGTGGTCGGAACCTCGTGGGACGAAAAGCTGGACGAACCTCTCATTAGTAACATGCAGCGCTTTCGTACCTACGACCCTTCATCGGTCCGAGATTTGCTTCGGTTGATTAGGAACAAACACCATCACTTTGACGAGCTTCCAGAAAACTTTCGAGCAACAAGGGTCGCCAGCCAAGATGCTCTTTTGGAGTACTTCGAGCAAAAGTTTCCTCGGCTCATGATGCATTGTTGGAGCTGTTGTCGAACTTCTTTGACAAGCGACGACTTACTCATGACCAAATATGAAGTTCCGCCGTTGCCGTGCAAGGCAGAACCCTCAAAGCCCCTGCTCGTAGCCGCTCCTGCCCCAGAGTCGGCGGAGGTTGAATCTGCCAGTGAGGGAAAGCAGGATATGGTGGAGCCCCCGGAGTTGGAGGACGGCGATAGTGTATCCAAAACTGGAGGCGAAGCGGTCGAGGAGGCTTTTCCTGAGGAGCAGGATGAGGATTGGGGTTTTGAAAAATTGCCCGACGAAGCTGAGATCCAAGAAAATTTGCAAGAAACCTTTACGCCGGTCGAGCCGGTCGTTTTCGAGACGCCGTTTCACCCCGAGGATGCCAATGATGTCATTGCTTGGGAAGGCAGTACCGCTGCAAAGGAGTTGAATTGTCGTGGGTGGAGTCGATCCGATGCGGAATGGGCAAGAAGGATCGACCCAGCCTTTCGAAAGAAAGACCCGAATCTGAAGCGTGCCATTGAAGACCCCAAGTTCCGAACTCGCCTCTGCAACCATTGGGATGAGAGCATGGGAACATTTTGCCCTATGCGGAAGAGGAATAAATGCGTCTTCGCGCATGGTCCGGTCGAGTTGCGAGTCAAGGAAGGCAAAAAGAACCGCTGGGGCAAGTTGGTCGACAAGAATGGTGATTGCAAGAACCCAAGGCATTCAGGCGGGGAAGACACATATGGGGCGGCACGCTCCATTGAAACGACTCGAAAGGAAGAGGGGAAATGGAACACAAACGCGAAAGGAGCGAAGGGTAAGAAACCAGCAGGAGGCATCACCAAGAAGAAGAAACCCCAACAATCGCCTCCGGATTGAAGTCTTGCAAATTGAAATTGTTTTTCCTCTCCGGGCTACAGGTAGTATCCTTGTTCTATTGTACTCTAGCCTTCGACAACAACAATAGTCATGAGTGTCAGGGAGCATTTATAGATTTTTATCGTTACACCGAAAGTATAGCTTTTGAAATATCTTGCTTCCATCTCGGATGATAGATACATTATTCCCGCTAGTAGCGGAAGGACGGCTGACTAATAAGACCGTGGCCTCGGTCGATTCTGATTCGCTCTCGAACAATTTGCGTGACGTGGTCTTCTTCGGAGTTTCCTATGTTCGCTCGCACATCAACGGAGGCTTCTGGCGATCATCTCGCCCACGGGATGAGCGCGGTGTCAAAAGTCAGAGCGCGGCAAAAAAGTCTTTGCGATCCCACCATCTCGGTGGTGTAGTTATTGCTGTTCCGTCTGCAGCAATGGCGTCGTGTTTTGTGTCGCGCCACTGAACGAGTCAGCCCTACTACTGGTATGCGTGCCTGTCGATTGCTGGTGGTCATTGGAATTACTTGCTTTCTGATTTTGCAACTGAAGCGACTGGGACAATATGATGCTGAATCGGTGAAGTCCGAATCCCTGATGCTCGAGCCGCATCAGGCGTTGTCATCGTCTCGGGCACATCCGCCGCCTTTGACAGATAGATTCGAGTGGTTTTGGAATGCCGATGGGTGTCTTTCTCAGCAAAAGATGCCCCCACAATTGCCGTCCAAAACGTCCCTGGATCGACCACCCAAAGGACTCGTCGTCACCATGGCGCTGGCCCCCAAGAACCCACAGCACTTATCGCAAGGCCGCGATCAAATTTGTAACAATCTTCCGAATCAATGGGAGTGGTTTTTACATCCCCAGCAAATGGATATGTTACTAGTTGTACAAGATGAGGACCGCCGATGGAATGCCAAGCGTTTTACGAATTGTCTCAACAAAACAAGTGGCGGTCAACTCGTGGTGCATCATCGGAATTCGACGAGGACGTGGAACAATCTCGACGGGACTCAACTCGTTACCCAGGAATACGACTACCGATCGACTAGCAAGATTTACATCGCCTCTACCAAAGTTCAGTTTCCCCGGTACATTCAAAGAAATCCGCATCTTTTGGGGGCACTCAAGACGAATGATGTTCCAGGTTGTTCGGCTAGACTTCGCTACCTACAAGGGAATCGATGGTACACAAGAGAAATGCTGCATTTGGCTGTCTTGGAGGAGTATGACTTTTTCCTCAAGATGGATACGGATATTGTATTTGAAAGGTCTGCCGACTTCTATATTTTACATGACATGACGACCAAAGGCGCGCTTTTTGCTCATGCAGCCGAGTATCGTCCTCATGGAGATGGATCTTGTGCCAGAGGATTGCTGCATGCCGTCAACGACTTTTGCAATCATTCCAGCAGCGAGACGAGTCGAGCATCCTCATCAGAAAGAACGTGGAGCTACAAGGTCTGCTCCAGCCATCGCCCCGAAGTACAGCGGGATGCCGATCAATATTACTGCAACTTTATTATTGGGAGTGTCTCCTATTTCACGTCTCCTTGGGTCAGACGATTTGCGGATTGGATGAGTGAATACCCGAAAGGATTCTTCTTCAACCGATGGGGAGATCAAGTCTTTTGGCATTATGCCTTGGGCGTGTTTTTGGACGATTTTGTGGACCATGTCGTGGATTATACAAATTTACGCTGTATGCCAAAGCCAGGTTGCTGGTATTCTGTCTTTGATACGGCCACTTATGGTGCCAATGTATCAGAGCGCTGTGACAATGGTGGTTTGTTTTTGCACACCAAAAGTCTCGAAGTTGCCAAACGAGTTGGAAGACGGCGAATCTCGAATGCAAACCGCAGCCAGGATGGTCGCGACGACCTGGATCCAGCAATCCCATTCCCATTTGCACCAAGTTTGTGGCAGCGATTCAATTCAACCTATGCGAACTCCTGTTCCTAGGTCCACATGTTGGAGGGTGGCAATAACGACGTATCCAATGATTGAGAAGAAGCAGTCGAGCCTTTGAGAAGGCACAAGGGAAATACAGCAGTTGTACTGCTATGGTGCTTTCGTGATGTGGAGACATACGTTGTCTCTATTTGTAGGAGCTTGTGGATCTTTGCAAACGCAAAATGTCGGTTGAGCTCATGATACACCAATTCTCGGGTAACCATTCGTTTTCTTTTACGTCTACTTCTGCAAAAGTCGTGTACCTAAAGTCAATTACGACTTCGGAACTTCTTCTCTCCTCGCAGAATTTTCAAGCGTAACGAACTGTGTTTCGCCCCAACGTACTGGTATGGGGGGGGGGGCATATTTAAACAATTTCCCATTGATATAATTCTCTTCTCTTCCTTCACCTTCGGGTAGTTAGCTGGTGTTACTACGGGATTTCATGAGCGAGGAAACGCTTTCAATTACGGGGATTGGCAAATAAAATTATTACATTAGACGTTTTCCACGATTGGGGGTACGTGGTTTGCAATTTCAGGCCAATTCACATGGAAACCTCAATTTACCGTACAAAGTACGTATCAGACCTCAGAGCGTTTTAAATATAAATAGCCTGCATTTTGGAAATCGCCGAAGCAGGTCCATATGATTTCTCGGAGAAGAGGACGATGAACTTCCAGCACCGGCCGTCAGTCCCAGTTCGTTAGGCTCAACACCTTCGCCCCCCGCATTGGACAAATGCTCACAAAATCGAAAATACCAATACGAACAAAGCAACTCCAGTTTGCCTATTACCTCATATAATACACAAAAAATCAAAGAACCATGGCAAGTAAAGCTGTTGCATTCGACATCGAATCGGGGGGTGGCTTGGCCCCTGACCTTCCAAGCGATCAGTTGCCGATGACCGACTTCAAGTCCGGCCTCACCGACGAACAAGTTCAAAAGGCGTTCGAAAGGTTCGGGCCAAATGAAATTCCCGTCCCTTCTCTCCCCCTATACAAGCTCTTTTTGCGCCAGTTCACTGGTTTCCTCCCAGTCCTCATTGAAGTGGCGGCTCTTATTTCCTTGTCGGTTCAAGAGTATATCGACTTTGGAATTATTGCCGGCATTCTTCTTGTCAATGCCGTGCTCGGATTTCGAGAAGAATACCACGCCAAGAAAGCTCTGGACGAAATCTCCAACTCTATTGAGAGCGAAGTCACAGTCCGCCGCAATGGCGGATCCAAGCTTGTCCCCGCCGCCGCTCTTGTGCCAGGGGACATTATCCTTCTCGTCGGTGGAACGGTTGTCCCTGCCGACATCAAGTGGTTGTCGGGCGACAAGATGAAGATTGACACGGCCTCATTAACTGGAGAGCCACTCCCCCGTACGTATCCAAGTCAAGATTATGGGGATTTAATTCTCAGTGGAACCACCGTCGTCTCTGGAGAATGCTACGGTCAAGTCATGGCGACCGCTACCGACACGGAAATCGGACAAGCCCAAGCCGACATTCTCAAGGACAAATCTGTACGAGTCATTTCTGTTTTCCAAAAGAAGATCATGCATGTGGTCCAGATTCTTGTATCTTCCTGCATGGTCATTGTTCTTGCCGTCTTTCTGGTCGAAGGCCTCGTTTACAAGGGATTCGACAAGAGCGTTCGAAAAACGGTCCTCGAGGCTCTCTCAATTTTGATTGCCTCCATCCCGGTTGCCCTGCCCTTGGTCTTGCAAGTTAACCTGGCTCTTGGAGCCGCTTTCATGGCCAAGAAGTACAGTGCCATTGTTACAAGCATTCCTGCTCTTCAAGATATTGCTAGCATGTCAATGCTTTGCAGTGACAAGACCGGCACTTTGACCACGGCAAAAATGTCAATCATTGAAGAAGAAATCTATGCTGCAGAGGGATTTACCAAAGAAGATGTGCTCATGTATGCCTATCTAAGCTCCAACACCGACAAGATGGACGACCCCATCGATAAGGCCATTGGCGCCGCCTTCAAGACCTCAGAAACTGCGGCGAAACGAGCTGAAGAATACCGACAAACTGAAATCATTGGCTTCAACCCCATTGTGAAGCGGGTAGTTGCTTTTGTCGATCATCAGGGCAAAACAATTACGATTGCCAAAGGACTCCCTGCAAAGATCCTTGATACGTCTGCCGGGGGAGCAGACGACCACGAATTCCAATGGGTAGTTGACAACATGAGGACCAAGGGTTTTGAGCGCACCATAACTAATCGTGACCAGGACCTTGGGACAGCTGGCTACAAGACGATCGCCGTGGCCATCTGCGAGGGAAACGCCCGTGAACTCGATGAGCCGGTGTGGAAATATGTTGGCTTACTTCCCATGCTTGATCCGCCCCGTCATGACACGGAAGCCACAATCGCCTCGCTCCACCACGCCAACATTTCCGTCAAGATGATCACCGGAGACCATGTCAATGTCGCAAAGGAAACGAGTCGCTTGATCGGTCTTGGTACCAACATCCATGCTGGAGAAGATGTCCGCCACGCCCCAATGTCAGAGAAGAAGTCCATTGTTTGGAACGCTGATGGTTTCGCTTCCGTTCTTCCAAGCGACAAGCGAGACGTTGTCTTGACGCTGCGAGATGAATTCCGCGTTGTCACTGGAATGACTGGAGACGGAGTCAGTAAGTTTCAATTCTTGATTTGTATTTTGCCGTAGACGTCGCTCCGTCCTTTCTCACGGTTTGCTTTTTGCAGACGACGCACCAGCATTGTCGGCTGCTCAAGTCGGAATCGCCGTTCACGGTGCAACGGATGCCGCTAAGAACGCCGCCGATCTCATCTTGACCGAACCCGGTCTAAGCCCAATTTACGGAGCCGTCCTGGAATCTCGTCGCATTTTCGCTCGCATCAAGGCTTACGTCATCTACCGCGTCGCTGCCTCCTTGATGTTGGCGTTGACTCTGTCCACGATTGTCTTTGCTTCGGGATGTGCCGTGAATTCCTTGTTGGTCATCATCTTGGCTCTGCTGAATGATGTTTCCATGATCCCCGTCGCTTATGATCGTGCCCAAGCCACCAGCAAGCCACAAATGCCCAATGCCACAAAGTTGGTCCTCCAGTCGCTGTACTACGGGCTGGCCCACACAACTCTGGCACTCGTTTACATTTTCTCCATGGATCATGCCAGTAATGGTGCCGTTGTTTTGACTGGAAAGGACTCCTGTACAACCGAGACTCAGGGATTCATTTGGTTCTATTTGGTGTTGGTGACGGAGCTGGCAATCTTTTCCGTCCGAGCACCTTCCTTCTTTTGGAAGTCGACGCCATCCGCCCTTCTTCTTTTGTCGGTTCTCCTCACTTGTTTAACAGGAGCCTTGATCGCTGTCTTTTCAACCAACTTGTCTGTCGATGCCATGGGGTATATCATTATTTTTAATGTGGTCGCTTTTGTCGTGGTAGACTTTGGCAAGGTTCCATTCCGACACCTCATTGGAGAAAATCCCGGTGAGCCAATCACTTCCGATGAGTTGGTGGAAGTGACCAAGACGGAGAAGCAACCGAGCGAAAGCGCCAAATTTTTGGCCAAACAACTCCGTTACCAAGTCCACCTCGAGTCCGTCTTGGACCCTGCCGATCTGGACGGTTCCATCAGCGTCATTTCCAACAACAGTTTCATGGACGGCTTCTGGGCAGGCAACTTGTCTACAATCGACGGATATGTCCACCGTGGATATGGTGGACGTCATGCGGCCTTTGCGTCTACCGATATTGTGGGTGCCGGTGAAGCCAGAAGTCGTCGACAAAGAATGGCGTCCAGCCCCGCGGCTTTTCACTTTGCCCCCACCAAAGAGTAAACGACTTTTGTGCACATTGTATATATTACGTAACATACCCGAGATGAAATAGCCGCCTCCTTAACTCCTTTAGTAATAAAAATTTTTGCAACCTCATTATGGGTCGAAAGGCGGCAAAAACTCTTCGATGGGTTCTTCGTCAATTTTTTTCCACGCTGCCCAGTCTGGCAATTCACACTTTCGAACCATATCCAATTCGTCCACATGTACGTAATGACCCGAATACTTCAGTGGAGCCGTCAGTGCCATGAGGAGAGCATCTTCAATCGACTCGGCTGTTCGGACTCCGGGTTTGCCCGGTGCCTTGGGAAAGGATTGTGTGTTGACCATTCCTGGACTGATGGAATTCACGACAATCTCTCTGTCTACCAATTCCTTAGCCCAAGTCGCCGTCAATCCTTCCAGGGCGAATTTGGACGCCACGTAGAAGCTCATGTTGGGCAATCCCACTTTGCCGGCTTTACTAGAGATATTGAGTATGTGCCCTTGCTTGGGCATGGCCAATCTCAATACCGTGGAAGTCACAATGTGGACGGCCACGACGTTAAGCTGCAGCAAATTAGTCAAGTCCTCTGCTGTCAATAGAGTATCATCGACGGAGCCTTTAGAAGGCTGCGCTCCCCCAGCGTTATTGATGAGTATATCCACCCCACCCCATTGGTCGACAATGCGCTGGACCATGGATTCTACTTGAGATGGATTCGTGACGTCGCACGCTAGGGCCATCATGCCTTCGTTGTCAGGACATGACTGATCGGTTGGCGTTGTCGTCGCTAGAGAAATGGTCTCTTCCAGCTGAGATAATGTTATAGAAGCAACGGCAACTTGTGCTCCTTGCTTTTTACAAATCAAAGCAATCGCTCGGCCAATACCCCGACCGGCTCCTGTTACCAACACGCGTTTGCCCTGAAGAATCATGGACGAAGCCGTCGTCGCTAGAAAGGTGAAGAATATCAGGGAGAATAGCAGTGGCTGATACCTTGAAGGGGGAAGATGCTGCTTTTGATGCACAATCATTGTCGTTCGTCGCTGGTGAATTCCCCGGCATTCCAAAAGTATGTGTTGCGGATTATTGGCACATCATCCAATCCAATGATGCTGGGGAGGATCTTGCGCGTTCGGTCATTTTGTGGGATCGTACGCCTTGAGTTAGCTTGCTCGAATGGGTCGTGACCCGATTATTCTTTATGTACTTACCATGAGTCATAGTATACATTTCCCATTCAAACCCTGCCACCTCGCATTCACGAGCGACTGGGGGCATATAGCTTTTACCGACGTCATCTTCAACGGGCGAACCGCTTCCAAAAAAACTGTCCCTTCCATGAAAGGAAAGTAGTGAATTTTATGTACAAATTGACATCGAATCAAAATGGTAATTCCCAAAATATCCTACCACATATCTACCCAAGAGATTGTGTAGAAAACTCAAGTTCTCTGGAATTGAAATAGCCTTCGCCAGAAGCTGGCTTCTCCTGAGATGATTGATACTGACGTGGGCCTTTAACATTATATGCCCCACACAAGTCTTCAGCGATGTCTCGCATTTGATTTATGCCGTAAGACATTTTCTTCGTCCCGTGCGTTCCGACAAAAGCACAAACGCTTCCAAAAGACTGCACGCAACTAACAACACATAGGTCACCATCATCGTCGTCAACGAGACACAAGACCACCTTTGCATGCAACATCACATCTTCAGTTTTTGCCCGCAGAGTCGAGTCAGTAAGAGTCGTCAGGGAAGAAGTAAAGGAGGGATTTGCTTCATTGCATCTACAGCCGTTCGATCATACAAAATATTCTCCAAAGGATATACCGACCACTACCATGACAGCCGCAACAGAGGAAGAACAACCGCCCAAGTTGGCTACTGTTCTAGACTTTGAGAAGGAAGATATTTTGGCCGAAGCGCTGAGTCAAGCGAAGCTCGCTGACTGGCACTACCCCGTCTGGGACAAAAAGACCACTGAAGGAGATATCAATGATATCAAAGCCGAGGCTCGTCGTTTGATGGTATTGAAATCCTACAGTGTCTTGGATACTGGAACTGGCAACGAATCGGACTTTGATGATCTTACCAAGGAAGCCCAAGTGGTATTCCAAGTGCCTGTAGCCGTGGTCACATTAGTGGACATTGGACGCCAGTGGTTCAAGTCCGTGCAAGGTTTTCCTGCTACAGAAACACCTCGTTGTATTTCCTTTTGTCAACACGTTGTCAAGCGCAAGGAACGATTGGGGCCCATGGTGATTGAGGATGCCACGCAAGACGAGCGTTTCAAGAATAATCCGTTGGTAGCTGGACCACCCAATGTGACCTTTTATGCAGGCGCACCACTCAAGACCCCAGAAGGCGAAATCTTGGGCAGCTTTTGTATCATTGATTTCAAGCCACGAAAAATGACCACGGCAGAGATTACGAGGCTTGAAGATTTTGCCCAAGAAGCTGTCTTTCATATCATTACACGGGCTCCGCCAGCACCGTCAAGACGAGCTAGCGCCTAGAATCAGCATGGGGACGTCCAGCTACACTTCAATATTTTGTTACTTTCCTTATCGTGTACATAGTGCTGGTTTTGCTACCGGTAGTCATTTTAATAGACACGTTCTTCGGAACGTTTTTAGCCCAAATAAGCTCTTGCTCGTTCCAGTAGCAGCACTTCTCGCATCGCAGCAAACGACAAATTCAATGCTAACAAACGTTCTATTTCTTACTGAGAGGTTTGAGCCCTAGTTTGGCTCGTTGTTCGTTCCAGTATTCCTCGGAACCTTCTTCCGGCGCAGCCTTGTCGTCGCTGCTTCTTATTGTCGGGCCAGCATCTTTTCCCCGTTTGTTGCTGCTGCCACTAGACTTTTTGAACAAGGTTCCATATTTGTCGTCTTTGGACTTTTTTCTCTTCTTCTTTTTGGGAGCATTATCATCTTCACTGCCATTATCACCGGTGCGTTTTTTGTTGCCGCCCAGCATGGGTCTTTCCAGCTCGCCTTCTTCTTCTTCTTGTAGTGATTCAGGATTCGATGATGACAATGGAACGGCAGGGCTATCGGAGGATGCTTCCAGGGATCCTTTTGCCTTTTTCTTCTTCTTGTCGTCACTACTGTCATCCTTCATTGTACGTTCCTTCCATAATTCTATTGCGGCTGGACTCTTTTGCACGTGTGCTTTGTAGTTTAGGAATTCTTCCAAACCCCTCGCTTTGGCAATGGCGTCTTGCAAGGCTGTCGGTCGTGGTCCTTCCTCTAGATATCCTTCTTGTTGCAAGGTCTCTCTTGCTGGTAATCGCGGCAAGGTAATTCCACAAAAATACGAGTCTGTCAATAACTCATGAATGACTTGATCCACATATGTCAATCGCCATTCATTGCGTTCTCTGAGCTTGAGTTTGGAAAAGTCTTGGTAGAGAGGTTCGAGCGCCCTATAAATATCCGCAGGTCGTCCCGTCAATCGCAAATAAAACGCACCCAAGACTCGTACATATTTGAAATGATCTTGTTGAATAAATTCTTCTTCAATGAGCTCACTTTCAGGTTGCAATTGCAAAAGCTTGAGTGTCAAACACAAAAATTGAGTCGGTTGTTGATTGGCCCCCATGGTACCCCCTACACATTTGAGGCGTGCGGCTTTCTCCAAAACATCTACTACGGCCAAACCAAAACATTCTTCCTTCCAAAATCTCGAATCGTAAATCTTTTGACGCGTGATGTATTCCATCAAATTTTGAGGATCCGAGCCTTGAAGGGCACGAATCAGGGGATCCGTAACATTCGCCATTTTGAAAGGAAACAACTACAACTTGCGAGACTAAGAGTTGTGTTTCAAAAAAGAGGGATTTTGGGGCACGAGTCTGATATAGACTGGAATCACAGGGACGATTTGCAATGGAAAGAGCAATCGTTTGCCGTCTTCATCATTGTCAAAGGATCACCATCCATCATCCATGGTCAGCGGCGGGCGGGGGCGATTTCAAATGAAGTGACTCATTCGACCCAAAGAATGGGCGAGGCAGCCTCCCGAACGAGGCAGCCTACCTTTCAAATACCTTCGTTTCGTAATATACAATAATGCCATCGCGCAAGCCGGCAATCCCAAGACCAGAATTTTCAGATTTGGCTGGAGGGTCCGCCGGTGACCACCATGATGACCATGACACGCAAGACATTTTGGACATGCCACCCATGTTCCGTGCAACGCTCTCTATCGAATAGGTTATTCCATCAACGATAGAATCGCCGAGAGAAGACATTACCATTACACTCATCACCTACTCACAGCGCTCCATCCTCACCATCTACTATTATGGCCCCCAAAGGCCCCACGCATGCCGCAGAAGGACTGGATTTGTATGGCTTACTTCATGTTTCCAAAGATGCCTCCGACTCGGACATTAAAAAAGCCTATCGAAAACTGGCCTTAAAACATCATCCGGATCGACAAGATTCGGAAGAAGAACGAGAAAAAGCACATGATCTCTTTAGCAAACTATCGGCGGCATATGAAATCTTGGCGGATCCCGTATCACGAAAAGAATACGACGACAACTCGGCAAGCAATACTAGTTCGAAAAAGGCTACTGGAAAAACGACAACGACTACTACCAAGACGGCACCCAAATCGAGTACGACTAGTAAGGAATGGACCAAGACGGTGCCGAATTCCACTACTAATACTACCAGCAGCAGCAAGACTTCGACGACCCCCACCAAAAAGGCTCCTGCGTCGTCCTCCAAGACGACGCCTCCAAAAACGGCCACAGCCAAAGCACAAGATTCTGGATATTCCATGAAACCAGGAACTTCCAGTAAAATGAGTGTGCAACCCAAAGAAACCAAAAAGAAAAAGGATACACAAGCCACACCGTTTGCCTGGAGTCGGAATGCCACGCCGGCTACTACTACTGATAAAACTCCACCGAAAAAATTGGCACCCAAACCATCAACATCCAGTGCCGGCAAGGCACCCAAACGCTTGTCAGATCCCTACGAAGTTTTTAACAAATCGTTACAAGAAGAGTTTCGCAATGGTAACAAAAATAAGGCCAAGCCAAAAAGTGTCAAGGCGCCGCCCAAAAAGCATCCTCCCAAGTCTGCCACGAAGTCTCAACCGGCAAGTTCACATACCATGGGAACCAATCCTAAAAAGCCCGTGTCGCGTAGCAGCAGTTCCGGTAGTAACAGCAAAAAAGGCGGTGGCCTCTTTGGAATGTTCAAAAAGAGCTAGGCGTATTGTACAATATATTGTCGATTTAGTGTTTTGTTAAAATGTGAAACTCTTTCTTCGTGTCTGCTTGTATAGCTACAGAGTGTCATCTCAAGTCGAGCTAGCCATAGACAAATGGAGGAAACAAGAGGAGATTTGGTTCCAAGATAGTTCTGGGCCGCGGCTACCGGTAGCTGGTATCGTTTCGATGGGAACAGCGAGGAGCCGAGCGCGAGGTCGAGAAAGGTACAGGCTCAGTAGTGCATTGCCGATCCTCTGTTGTTGCGCTGTAACTATATAGATTGAGCTACTGTATTGAATAGGGTGTCAGTAGTAATATGCAAAACTCTGCAGCGTTATAAAGCTGATCTCTTTCTATAAGGTGTCGACTAAAGCTATGATACAGTTACATGTAGTCCATCCTTGCGACACACAGCACCAAAGGTCACACAATTGATCCGGCCACCAACGTGACAGCGCAACAACATCTTTGCGCACGATCGTGACCGTAAATCAACAACCTCAGATGAAGCATGTGGCACTACCTCGTTTATGCTCTCATTCGCTTGCTGCCCTTGCCCTTGCCAGACGGTGTTGGCTGCGGTTCCGGGTAACCATATCCATATCCATACGCCGGTGGAACTTGTGGGTAGTAAACATAGCCTCCGCTGCCAGAGCTTTTTGAGGTCTTCGAGGCCTTGGAGCTGCCTCCCGAGCCGCTCTTGGAGCTCTTCGCGCTGCTACCCTTGCCGCCGCCAGAGCTCTTGGAGCTCTTGGCGCTGCCTCCCTTGCCGCCACCAGAGCTCTTGGAGCTCTTCGCGCTGCCTCCCTTGCCGCCGCCAGAGCTCTTGGAGCTCTTCGCGCTGCCTCCCTTGCCGCCGCCAGAGCTCTTGGAGCTCTTCGCGCTGCCTCCCTTGCCGCCGCCAGAGCTCTTAGAGGCCTTTGAGCTCTTGGAGCTATATTCGGGGTATTGGTAGGGAGGATAGTAAGGAGGATATTGGTAGTCCGGGCCACTAGGTGCGGAGCCCTTGGAGCCTTTGCCGCCCTTTCCTTTCACTGAGCCAGGAGCAGGAGCGGAACCGCCCTTCGAGCCCTTTCCTCCACCCTTGACTGAGCCAGGAGCAGGAGCGGGTCCACCTGAACCGCCCTTCGAGCCCTTCCCTCCACCCTTGACTGAGCCAGGAGCAGGAGCGGATCCACCTGAATATGGGCAATCACAAGAACAGTAGCAGTCAGGTCCATAGCACTCGCAATCACCATGACAACCGGCCGGGCATCCATGGGAACCGTCTGAGCTGCCTCCTTTCTTACCTCCCTTTGCACCCTTGCCACCTCCCTTGCCCTTGCCACCCTTTGCGCCCTTGTCACCTCCCTTGCCCTTGCCGCCCTTGGAGCCCTTGCCGCCCTTGGGGCTCTCAGGAGCGGGGTAACCATAGCCTGGGTAACCATAGCCTGGATGGTAGCCGTAGTCGACACTGCCACTGCTCTTTGAGGTCTTTGAGCTCTTCGAGCTCGAGCCGGGGTAGCCGTAGTCGGGGCAGGGATAGTAGTCGACACTGCCACTGCTCTTTGAGGTCTTGGAGCTCTTCGAGCTCGAGCCGGAGCTGGAGCCAGAGCTGGAGCCAGAGCTGGAACCAGAGCTCTTAGAGGTCTTGGAGCTCTTGGTGCTACTAGAGCCTCCGGGGTAGCCGTAATCGGGGTACCCGTAGCCGTAAGGCGGAGAACCGCTGAGACGTCGCTTGGAGCCCTTGCCACCTCCCTTGGAGCCCTTGCCGCCCTTGGGGCTCTCAGGAGCGGGGTAACCATAGCCTGGGTAACCATATCCTGGATGGTAGCCGTAGTCGCCACTGCCACTGCTCTTTGATGTCTTTGAGCTCTTCGTGCTGGAGCCGGAGCCACCCTTGCCGGACCCAGAACTCTTTGAGCTTGAGCTTTTAGAGGTCTTGGAGCTCTTGGTGCTAGGGGGGTAGTAAGGACCGCATGGGTTGTAGGGAGGGTACTCTGGAACGGGGGGGCTTCCGCCTTTCTTGCCTCCTTTGGTGGCGCCCTTGGAACCTTTGCCTTTGCCGCCCTCCGAGCCCTTTGAACCGCCAGAACCCTTGGAACCTTTGCTGCCCTCTGAGCCCTCGGAACCGCCAGAACCATCGGGCCCATCGGGTTCCTCGCCATCGGCGCCAACGGCGCGATCGGCGCATTTGTTGTAACAGTCGCAGTATCGGCCAGCGTAACCATCGCCACCATCTTCGGAACAGCGGCAGTCCATGCAATCATAGTCCTCTCCATACGCACCCAACTGCCGTTGAATCTCCTCATCCAATTCACGGCGGTTTTTCCCAGGAGGAATAACAAGGAATGTTTTCTTCTCTTGATTGAGATTATTAGTCAACTCCGCGGATGCACCTCGCACTGCCACCTCATCGGCAGCAATGGCACGAAGGCCCACTAACACCAACACCCCGCAGAAGAATTTCATGGTTCTGTGGAAAAGGATCGAAAACAACAATAAGTGAGTCTACAATTGCACCAAGGAAAATTGCGATAGAAGCCGAGGTCTACAAACAGGGGCCGCGAATGCATCTAGAGTCCCACAGCCATTGCTGCCCGGCAAAAGCTGGAGCAATTGAAGCCTGAGATCACAGTAGCTCAAAAACGAGCAGACTAGTTCCCGACTCCACAAAAATGGCTACCACCGATCTAGATTGTATCCTCAGCCCTTGTCCATACCGCATCTGGAACCATTGTTGTCAAGTTTGTTCATCGTACCTTGGACAGATCAATGAAGGTATGATTCCGTCTTCGAGCAGAAAAAGTGGGAAAGCGCAATGTCGACTCCAACGTTATGACGGTCTCAGTCTGCAATCCGATGGACCTGCCGAAATTTTCCCCTAGTCAATGTCTACACGAATGCTCACCCGTACATTTTCACAGTGGATGTCTGCTGCCGCCATAACACGGAAAATTTCGATGGCGCGGCGGGGGGAAATATTTAGGAGTGGCTCGACATTTCCCTGACAATTTTTCGATGGGTACATAGGGACACACATCTCATTTCCAAGAGCTAACCCTAAGTATTGTTGTTTATCGACATACAAATTTGATGAGAGTATTGAGGTTCCCTCCAAATTTATTAGGCAACTTATTGACGTTCGTTGGATCTTTGAACTGCATGTAAAATTCCGTTCATCCGATGTATCCCCGAAAAACTCGGTTTCCTGGGCATTCATCTGGATACCACATACAAGAAAGATTTCTGTTACCTAAACAGAGTATGCCCGCGATGGCCAATTTTGTGAACTAAGAACCAAACTTGCGACTTTTTTAAGACGAGCGATGGAAGTCTGTCCCGTTAATTCCAGTAGTGACGTCCAAAGTAAGCACGAACGGCTCGCGTGCACAGCCATTGAGCACATGCCGACATTTAATAGTAGAATTCGGATTTCTCGCGCAGCATCCGAGTTCGACGTCTTGTGCAACGACACATGTATTAATAAATGCGTCACCCTAAACTTTTCGTCCGCTTGTCGGCGACGACCAAGCCAACGAAATGGAACGGATGGACCAAGGACAATTTTGGCAAACATGCCGCCGAAAAGCCCAGCAGCAACGACAATTGCAAAAGCGATTGGTCGAATGGATCAAACTTTTAGACACAGCACCGAGATATCTAAACGCGTTAGCCCATTAGTCCGTCTCAGCAAATCTACTACGATGCTATCGCAGCTATTAATAGATGTTTTGGACATCACCTGTTAGCCTTGCATTGGACGGGACTGAAGACCTCAGCAATCTCTGTGGCGATATTGGCGGCCGCCTAGTATTAGTAGCGTTGCTTTCGTGCTACTACTTCGTAGCTTCCTCGTTTTTTCAAAACTTTTACTAATAGAAGTCATTACTACTCCCCCGTATGCCGATTGCTTTTGCAGCATTGCTTTCATCGCAAAATAGAAACATAATGCCACAAAGGCAGGCGTTTGCTAGGTGCCCGGAACATCCCAGGAGACGCAGCCTCCTCTAGCCAATACTATCCCGCGCGATCATAGCCTCATTCTTGTTGTTGTGTAGGGCAACACGCAGAACTTGCCTCCGACATCGGGAAATTGAGGAGGCGACACGTGTGGCCGGCGTCTGGTGTGGCGCGAATCGAGGCACTAATGCACCATTCTCTCAATCCTTTGCAAGAATCAATCGTTGTTCATTCGAAGGCGCCGGCCACATGGCGAAGGGAAACAAGACCGCTTTTCCCGAAAAATGTGGCCAACGATCAATCTGTTCGTATTGCGCGCATTTTTGCCGTTCGGCGCGCCAGCAACGGGCGTTGTGCCATGTGCGGTCATGAAATATTTTCAGTCGAGTGAATCATACACGTCCAATTCCTTCTGTCCAATGTCCAGTCCGTCCTCCACCCCCGTACGGAGGGAGGGTTCGCGCTAGTAGTTTTAAAAGCTACGGTTTAATAGCCTGCGTCTGCATGCACTTCAAGTGTCTTTTTTGCAGATATTCTCTGGGCGTCATCGATAGCCCGGCTCGTGGGGTACGCCAGCCTGCACAGCCTTTTGCGCGGTGGGCTATCGGGGGTCCCGGGCTTGTACGGGTCACCGTCGACGGTCGACGACGATGGCCACGGGTGTTTTGGATCAACTCGGCGGTTTCTGGTTGTCCGTTTCAGGTCCAGATCCTTCCACAAAAGGGGCAAAAAAAGGGTGTGATACACCTCCCGGCTCTACCAGGGGTTACTGGTTATGTCGGTCAATCCCCGGATCTGGTTGAAAGTGGGTCCTTGAGGTTGCTTTGTTGACGGTCTGTCGATTTGAGCATCGAGTAGAATCCTACGGCGCGCCGTAGGCAAGGCCGGCTCGATGAAAATGTGAAAATGATCGGCAGCATCAAACTCCTGTTTCTCTGCCATTTCAGTTCCAAATTTCTGTAACTCTCCTATCTATCGTATCTACCTTCTGGAGAAAGATGCGATAGCATAGCATAATACCCGAGTATTATGACCAACATCGTACCAGCGAGCAGTAGGTAGTCAATGACTAATATCCTATAGCGACCCAGGTAGTACCAGCAGCGTCCCCTCCAAACGTCTCATTCCGCTGGATTAAGCTTGACATCTCTCTCTATGATACTGCAAGAAGTGAAACCTAGACTAGCACATAATGCAAATGCAGTAGATACGTTGAACCAAGATACTGTCAGCAAGCTACTAGTAGAAAGAATCTAGCACTGACCCACCAAGAATATTATGAATCGATTCATTTCATCGTCATGATCTCGCCGTTTCCAATGCTCTCGAGTCGCCTCGTCCATCTCGTTTTCGATTCCGACCAGTGACATAGTGGTACAAGTACACTAGCGATTGCGGCGTCACGCCACTAATTTGCGATGCCTCTGCAAAAGTCGTTGGTCGTAATCGATTCAACTTTTCCAATTCTTCCTTGCTAAACGTTGGAAACTCGGAGTGCGCATAGGACAAATCAGGCGGGATGCGCATACCCTGGGCTTTTCGCCAACTCTCCATATCACGATATTGTCGTTGGACGTAGGATTGGTACTTGACTGCCGCTTCGACTGTGTCGAAGACCGAAGGAGGTGTCGGGGTGATGACTTCCTCTTCACCTAATTCACGTTGCACATCAATCATGATATCTTCCACATCTTTGAGGGTGACATGCGGCATAGTCAAGACTTCTTCCGCCGTCTTTTTCAACCCAGACTTCTTTACCATTTGAGCTCCTCCCATTAAATCACTAGAACCTCTTTCGGCCCACTCCGTCACTTTCAAGTCAAACTTTTTCAATCTATCGATCCTATCATCAATCATATATTCCCGTGTTTCCACAGCGGCCATGCGTTCTTTGTTTTGCACTAGACCGAATTCCATCCCTTTGCGGGTCAGGCGCAAATCGGCATTGTCAGCTCGTAAACTTATCCGATATTCAGCTCGAGACGTAAACATGCGGTAGGGTTCCGATGTACCCCGTGTGACCAAATCGTCAATCAAGACCCCAATGTAGCCTTCATCGCGTCCAACCACAAAGGGCTCAGGTTTGGTTAGTCCAGCCGATGCCGCTGCGGCGGCTCGTCCGGCATTGGCACCAGCCACAATCCCTTGCGCTGCGGCTTCTTCGTATCCCGTCGTACCGCAAATCTGACCAGCCAAGTAGAGCCCACCAATTTGTTTCGTTTCTAAAGTATGCGTCAAAGTTTGGGGATTCACAAAATCATATTCAACATCATAGCCCGGTCGAACAATTTCGACTTGTTCCAGTCCTTTCATCGTCCGCAGGATGAGCTGCTGAATCTCTTGAGGATAGGGTCCACTCATACCGTTGGGGTAGACGATATTGGTGGTCAAGCCTTCGGGTTCCAAAAAGCAATTGTGACCAGTTCGGTCCGGGAAACGTTGCACCTTTTTGTAAATGGAAGGACAATATCGGGGTCCGTTGCCAGCCCCGTCCAGACCATCATAAATTGGCAACTTATCTTCATATTGCATGACCAGCTTGTGTGTTTCTTCGTTGGTAGCCGTCTGATAGCATGTAATGAGCTTGTTTTGGGCAATCAACGGGGGCTGTTTTCCTTCAAATTGGAGCATGTGGGAAAATGGTTGGGCTGGGTTATCGGATGGCTGAGCCACAAGTCGATCCCAGTCAATCGTGTTGCCATCAATCCGGGCGGGCGTCCCCGTCTTGAGGCGTCCCAAGGCAAAATTGTGCTTGGCTAGCGTTTGGGCCAGTCCGACGGAAGGTGGTTCAACTTGTTCGGAATCTCGTAAATGCCTCCCGCCGCTGTATCGTTCATGGCCAATCATGAGGACACCTCTCAGAAAGGTTCCTGTGGTTATAACAACGGCTCGAGCGGATATTTCTTGACTAGACCCATCCGCGTTTTGCACGACAACACCCCGAATGCGAGCCTGACGATTATGGGCCGGGACCTGATCGGTGGCTTCCATGGGAGCCATGGACTCGAGATTGTTATTGCCGAGAGATTCGTCCAAAAGCAAATCCTGGGCACTCCCTTCCACTAGATACAAATTGGGGACTTGGCGCAACTCACTTTGCATGGCAGCCTTGTACAAATCGCGATCCATTTGAGCTCTTGGTCCTCGCACTGCCGGTCCCTTGCGTCGATTTAACAGTCGATAGTGGATTCCACCTTCATCGGCCATTCGTCCCATGAGTCCATCCAAGGCATCAATCTCACGTACAAGATGCCCCTTGCCAATGCCTCCAATACTAGGATTGCAGCTTAGCTCTCCAATGGTATCGAGGCGTTGCGTGATGAGAGCCGTTCTGGCGCCCGTTCGGGCGGATGCCGCCGCCGCATCACAACCCGCGTGGCCCCCACCGATCACAATCACATCATAGTCCACATGATCGTCTGTCGTATAAACTCGTAGAGCAGCAGATGACACTTGAGAAGATATTCTTGATAGTCTGGAGAGGGGAGCCTGAAACGCCTGGGCGGATCTTGTTAGTAGCCATAACATTGTCATCACCACAGCACCTTGTTGCCAGGTTCTTCCACAGAAATTCCGATGCAGCATGTCCCGGTTGTCAGTGATCTTCTTGCTGGCAAAAATGAAGGCCTGATAGGACAACAAGAAGAGAATGGGAGGGACTCTAGCAGCTATTACTAAGAGACTGTAACAGAGCGACCCTGCATACATATCAGGTATATCGGAAAGGTGTGGGCATCCGTCATCATTGTCATCGTTTTCGTTTTCGCTATTACCGGTAGTCAGCGGGTGGATAGCGAGAGAGGCGCGTTGAGCGTTGATGGATGGTGGTGTGATGGCTTGACGTAAAGACTGACGATCGATGGCCAGACCGGATAGGAACGAACACAGATCAGAATTGAAGAAGGCGAACGTCGTCAGTTCCTGTCTTCGCTTCCTTCAAATTCTTGCACCATAAGTGAGGTGGCAGCGAAAGTTCATTCTGTGTAGTCCTACGTACCTTTTGTCCAGTATTGCCCTTCCATCCAATATGACTTCACCAGATTCCGAGAATTCCATTTGGTTTTCTGCACACATAGGGACACGGCTTCGGTTCAGACAGTACAGTACCAGGTACAGACAGTAGCACCTCTTGATGGCGGATGACATCACCAAGCGCAGAGTGCCCAGACGTGCCATGGTTTTGATCAAAGGCAACGGTTGCATATTACTCACTGGGTCTTTGATAGGGCCTGCTAGTTCTACCAACTATGGCATCATCCTATTTTATCTTTAGCCCGTTCAATGGTTAGCATATCGTCAAAGACTGCATTCAAGTGTTCTCCCTGGATTCGTTTTGCTGCGGGTGGTTCAATTGTCTTTTACTAGTAGGCCAGTACTAGTAGTACTACCGGTAGTACCTGCTGCTGGGTTCTTCTTCTTGCTGTTGTTGGCGCCAGTCGTTTCACCAGCAAAAGGTCCACAGTTTACTATTACTGATACTGCTAGAGGAGTTCGTTAACAGAAGGTCAATGCTGATACTAGCTCGTCTACTCCTGTTATGGCGGCAATTGCACTGCTGCCGAGGATCTCGTCCTTATTACTAGTAGAATACTAGAACAACTAGTAGTATCTATTACAAACCACAAACCACCGCAACAGGGAGGACTCCTTCCTGCTAGAACTGCTGGATTCTTGCACGATCATTCCACCGGAGTCCAATACTCGTCCTGTAAGAGTATACTAGCAGTCGGGTACCACCGCGGCCCCTTCTTGTTCAGCAGCCACCATTTCTGTGGTGCTTCGTGGTCCTTCGTGATCGGTTCTTGTCTGTGGACTACTCGACGTTTCCTCGTCGCTTGAAATGGCCGAGGACCAACACTTTGGCCGCAGAAATGGCAAAGGAGAAGCGGCGCGCGGCGGGGGTGGAGGGAGCATCGTACTACTAGTTTTGGCATCGTCGGCGGCGGCAGTGGTACTCTTCTTGACGTCCACTTCGATGTCTGCTTCTTGATCACGACGACCTGCCAATGCGACGGGGATAGTCGGCTTTGAGTCAAAGGAAAGGGAAGAGAATGTCGAATACCAATTGGTGTCGTCCGAGTTGCCCCACGAAGCATGACCCCAGTGACGAGTCATCACAGCAAAACGATCCCGCCCTTGCCCATCCCAGCCGTCTTTGCCTCCCTGTTGCTCGTCGTCAAGTTTTGCTCTAGCGTTCGCAAGCGAAGGAACCGGTTGCAATTCTGATAATGAACCATCATCGTCTATCGTATACCTGCCAGCTTGGTAAGCTTGCCGCCAGGCTGGTAGTGCTCTTCTTGCTCCGCCTTCTTCTAGTAGGAGGCTGTCCTCGTCGTCAAGCAGTCCACCGAAACATGCCGTATTGATATCTTGCATTATGGACGAAGTAGACGCAAACAGTCGAGTCGAATCCCGCCTTATGAGAAACGAGTTACGCCGTTGATACCGTTGACGCTTCTTCGGAAGTCCCACACGATCGTTTTTGGAAGCGGGAGTGCTGTGGGGCCACATGGCTTCTGGTGCCGGAGGGACTTCGTTGTTCGTTGTCATCGTTTTGGTTGTCCTTGTTTCATCTTTGCCGGGGGATTCTTGGTCTTCTTGCTGTGCGCTATTGAGTCTCGAAAAACGAGACGTTTCTGCTTCCGACCATGGTGGTGTTCCTTGAAAGTCTTCGAAGCTCGGCCGTTGTTTCGGGGATGGTTGAGAATCGTCCTTGTCCTGACAGCAGCGTCGATGAAGGCTAGATGACGGAGACGAGTTGGTAGCTTTGCGTTTGTTGTTTGCCCCGCCATGCATGTTCGGTCCTGGCTTCATTTCGATATCCCCCGGCAAACTGCGACTACTTTCGTTTTCAACAGAGGGCAACCGATCCAGTTGTATTCGCTGCTCAGAAGATGTCATATGGTCAATGGATACGTTTGTGGCCTCCCCGCCCATCATGTCTCCTGTATGCTTTATCATGGTTTTGGTTGTTGTTGTTGTGTGAGTATTGATGAGTTTTGCACCGTGGACAACGTCAAGAGTAACGTGTCTTGTTGTGTGCTGATGACATTGACTCCCAGTTTCACAGAACTTTGGAACGGTCGGTGCTGACCGATTGGATTTATTATGACCATTGGCATATGGTGGTTCGCGAAGAAGGCCCTGCAGAATTTTAACGGAGGCATCTCAAATTAAATAAGGGGAGAAGTCTGACGGAACAATAGAAAAAAACTCGGAGAACCCCAAACGCTTCGCGTACGAACAACCGGGGGATGACCCTAATAAATGCGTCGGAAGAAGTTCGTTTTGTGAAGTTGGGTCACAAGACGTGCTAAGTAACGTGAGGAGAATGGTGCGGACCCGGCAAATGCCACCACGTGCGTATCCCCACTACTGTAGGAAGTAGAACTGTCCCCTTTCGCGTCTTCTTCAGCGATCCCCTCCCCAACAAAGTAGAACTCAGTTCCGCACTAAGACTCCAACGGTAGCTCACTGAGTGGCTACTAGTAGAGTATCATGGTAGCTAGCTAGAGGGTGAGTGAACTGTGAAGTAGAAGCTATGGATGTCGCAACGCCCGTACCTCGAAAAAGACAGCAACGAACCCGAGAGACAAATGGCACCATGTTGCAATAATAGAATATCATTCCGCATTAGTTGGCCCTTCAAGTTTCGCGAAATCAGTCTGGAAGTCAAAGGCCGATGCGAACGTTTCGTTGCAATACGGCGAACCAGCTCATCATCTGTTATCTCGCCTCGTGAGCACTCGAAGCTGGTTAAGAATCCCCTCTCTTTCTCTTTTTCTTCTTCTTTTTTCCGTTGGTACCTTCTTTCCTGGGCGATCCTTTCGCCTTGGCCCCTTTCGCGGCCGACGATGCCGAGGCAAGTCCATAACCGGCTTTGAGTTCCTCCGCTTCGTCGTCGGTTCCCAGAGGATCGAGCCACTCAGCTGGCTTGGCATCCGCTTTTCGCTTGCTTCCACGAACTGTACTATTCTGTTGAGCCAAAGCGTTTGTAGACCAGTTAAAGGGCAAACCAGGAGGCAAGGCCGCTGCCTTTGGCCAAGCATTGGATCGGCTTGGCAAATGAGCGACCTTTTCCCAACTTTTCGTTCGTTCGTTGCTCAACGATTTGGCGTCAATAAGATAACCCAGGATGGAGTGGAGAGGATCGGTCGAGGGTTTCTTGAGTTTCTGTCGAAGAACAAAGTAACACCTCTGGAAGATGCTAATGCAATTGTCGAGCTGAGAGACGCCACCCATTTCTGCAACTCCCGCTGCGAGACCAACACCTCGCGTCCGCAAAACTCTTTCTCTACTGAGCCGGGTTCTCAGATTTTCCATTCCGTCGTGACCAGGGATGTTTCCATAACGAAAGAAGAATGTAAGTAGGATCTCGCCCGGACTATCCTCCCCACCAAGTTCCAAATGGCATTCGATCTGTAACACGAGAAAATGAGTATCCTGTAGAAAATGGCCTCCCAATTGTGAACTTCCAGAGTACGTACGTGACTTGCAACCAAGACGTAAAGCTTGAAACTTCCCAACCCACCTGTAAAAGGTTTATCGAGGCCCTGTTGGTTCAAGAGAACCTTCAGAAACAGTACAACAATCGCAAAACTTTGGCACATGTCAGATCTCGGAGCGAAAAGGCCCACATATTTTCCCAATCGACCATGTTCTTACCTTTGGAATTTGGCACACTGTGCCGACGCAAATGCGCTCGTGTCGGCTCCACTGTGCCCTCCAATGGCAATATCACACTCGTACCCAAATCGAGTTTCCATGTTGATAATTGGCACCCGGGCATTTTTTCGAACGTGGAGATTTCCCGTATAGAAATCTAGTTTCCTTAACTTTTTGGCCAAGGTATTCAAAGACCGAAGCACATGGGCTCGCGTTTCTCCAGTCGGGCCGATGGTAGCCTGTTTGCGAGCAGCAGCAACACCAGAAGCTCTTGATGACACAAACGAAACCTCCATACCAGAGTCATCCCATTCCTTTTCGTCGGCACTATCTGCCGTCGTCGCCGAACAAAGACTTATAATGCTCCGACTTCGTGGTCGAGTATCCAATGCAGGCTCTTCCTCCTCGTCGTTGTCGTCCTCTTCTTCGGCGTCGTCATATACATCGCCTTGCAATAACTCTGCTTGGTCTGGAATCGCCACACCAAGCGTGCTGCTAGTTTGCCTTGTCTCGAGGGCAGCCAGAGCATCTGCAGAATCGGCATCGGAATCATCGTCATTAATATTCTTGTTGTCGTCATTGTCAGCTTCTGAATCGTTCCCACGGTTGACCGATGGTTCCTCGTTTGTTGATGCTACTTCTTGCGGACATGGAGGCTCTCCCAAGTCTTCGTCATCGAAAATGGATGAGCCCTTGGAAGTATCCGTGACTGTAGGCGCATCCATCGTTTTTTCCTCCTCTGGGTCTGGGCATCCCACTCGATCAATAACAAAAAGTGGATGCCCATTGTCGTTTGATTTTTCTGCCGTGGAAGGCAAGAGTCTCGATTCTGCAAGCTCTACTCTAGTCGTAGTAGTAGTGGAAGCCATCGTCGTGACTGCAGATGACGTGGGCTCTTCATCTTGTTTGCTTTGATTTTCTCCGTCGTCGCCTTTGGGAGGGCTTCCAGTAGAAGGTGTATTTTTGGCGGGGACGGTTGACGATGCATTAACAGTAGAAGTCGTTTCACCACGTTTCTCTTCGGCTTCCTCCAAAAGTGCCTTCCATTTTAAAACTCGCTCTTGAAGTTTGGCATTGGGATGTGTCGCCACGGCCTTTTTGGTTACTGACAAAGTATCCTCCTCCGCCTTTTCGATTGTTCGAGGCCTTTTTCCGGCTCGTTTGGGTGTCACATCATCCTCGTTGCCACTGTCAATCACAATTTCTTGCTCGAGAACCGGTACCACGTCATGAATGGCCAAATCAATATCGCTGGCAAAGGAGCAAACTAACGGGGACGCAAACGACCCAAAGACTCGACAGGATTGCGGAGATATACCAAATTGAGACCGACAGACCTTTTGAATTTGCGCAATAACCGAACGCCGAGACTCAAATTCCCCTGGTGATAATCGAACATAATCCGCAAACGCCACAAGTTCCGCATTGAACTTGTTTAGCGAAGTCATGGGAATGCTAAGAGTGGAATGAATCTTTTTTCTGGCCATTGCCGCCGTCGTCGTTCTATTGCCTGCCTTGCGGGTTGGAGGATCATCCTCCTCATCATGCACCGGTAAGAATGAGGGCTGGTGTTGCTGGTTGGATGGTTCCAGCCAAGGTACCACTGGATCCGAGTAAGAAACTACTGGCATTTGGACAGAGAAGCCCGTTGGAGGCTTTTTAGCAGGCGTCGGGTCGCCTTTGGACGACGATTTCTTTGGTTTCTTTGTCTTTTTCTTCTTGTTGGATAAACCCCCCATACTGGCCGGTAAATTCCAGGTGCCCCCTTTAGGCTGCTGGACATGGACTGGCCCGAATAAACTTGCGGGTGTCGTTTTAGGGGAACTTCGCTTCGAATGCTTGCTGGTGCTGACCCCACTACTGCGCCTTTTCGCCAGAGAGGCGCCGCCGCCGCCAGCTTTTTTCTTTTTGGATCTGCTGCTACTGCTGCTGCTGGAACGGGCCATGGTCATAGCAACGGTGAAAAGTAGACGGGGGCTAGCTAGCAGTCACTATCGTCGTCGTCGTCGTCGTTTGAGCCCTATGCTTTTGACTTTTGTCCTTATTTTCTTGGGCAAACTTCTTTCGCCTCTACCCAAAGGACATGGGGAAAAGTTGTGCGACCGCGTGATGTGCGTGGTCCACTTTTTCATTCTTTCGCGCGCGGTGATGCGCTTTTCGTTGGATGAGTGGTTGTCGCCGTTTGCTGATGATCTTTTGCCCGGTCGGCGCGCGAGACACGTGTACGACAGTGGATGGCGGACGGACGGGCACCGAGCGCTGAAAAAATGCTTCCGACATCTCACCTCTCCATTTTCATGCGGGATATGGTGTCGCTAATATGGATCTCATTGTCGTCCTCGCGTCAGGACACTGAATCGATAATGGGCTCCATGACTACTGATTCAATCGCTGTATGATTCTTCTATATGTCTTTTTGTGCCGAGATGGACGGGGGGGGGGGGGGCAGTCGCGAGAAGCCCCAAAATTCGTTTGTCCAATTACAAAGAATGTGGTGCAAGATGTTATACATCATCAACGAGGAATTTTGGGAAACGTTTCTAGACCGGTTTAATGAGTCCCGTTGCCCCCATTGTTTTGCTCTCACTGGCAAAACTTTTGTTGAAAGAGTGGACCCCTGCAGGCTCCACTCCTACAATCCAAGTTGAGAGCGCATTTGCAGCCGGCCTTAGCGCCTCCAGTGGGCGGGTAGCAAACTTTCAGCGCCAGTGGACACCGACCTGACTTGCAGTCGCCATTATCGCTGCACCCTTGGCACTCATCAAGCTTTTCCGCACATTTGCTCCCGGTGCATCTCAAACTGAGGCAATCAGTATCTTCATTGCACGAACCGCCATTTGCCGCTCGATCCAGGCATGTTAGAACTCCATTGACGCTGTCACATCGTCCACTGATGCAGTCCAAGTTCACAGCACACTTGCACTGTGAAGGGGCCGGGTCGGATGCCGGATAGCATTGCTTGAGCGCAAGGGGGCACCGACTTGACTTGCAGTCGCCATCGTCGCCACACGTTTGACAATTTTCAAGCTTTTCCGCACATTTGCTCCCGGTGCATCTCGAACTGACGCAATCATTATCTTCATTGCACGAGCCATCAGTTGCCACGCGATCCAGGCATGTTAGTTGGCCACCGACACTGTCACATCGTCCGCTGAGACAGTCCAAGTTAACGACACACTTGCACCCCGAAGGGGCCTTGTTGCCTGCCGGATAGCATTGATTGATATTAAATGTGGTGACGCATCGATTAGAGAGACAGTTGGCATTCAATGCGCAGGCGTCGCAGTCGTTTCGTTTGGCTACACAGGTACTATTCCCCATGCAAAACCCTTGGCAATCGAGATTGACCGCACATTTGCAGCCATCGGGAGCGGGACCATTCGGGGGATAGCACACATCGATTAGCGAGGGACATCTATTGGATTTGCAATTCGATGGATGCTTGCACGGCTGGCAAACTTCCCGGCGATTGCTGGTGCACCTGCCATCGATACAAGTATTTTGGCAATCCAAGGAAACGCTGCATGCGCAACCGTCGGGCGCTGGTCCGGTTGTAGGATAACACGTCCTTTGAAACGCAGGACATCTCCCCGATAGGCACTCGCCGTCGCTTGTGCAAGGTTCGCAAACGCCTGCTTTCTCCGAGCATACACCGTTCGAGCCTCCCAGAAAGGTATCGCCCTTGCAGCTACCAGTGGTGCAATCTTGGTCTCTTCGGCACGCTGTTCCCAATCCAAGCTTGGCCTTGCACTCTCGCTTCTCGCAACGCTTTGAGGCACAGTCCAAATCAAAAAAGCACTTGCAGCCCTCCGGACCGCCACCAGTTTGTGGATAGCAATCTCCGACGAATGCTCCAAAGACTCCAGCGCACCGATTGCTCAGGCAGTCACTGTTCTCATTGCATGCCTCACACACACCCAGTTCTGGTTGACAGGTTCCGATTGGCACGAGGCCAAGAAGTCCGTCAGGTTCAAACTCGCAACGACCTGATAAGCAGTCAAAAACCCCTCTGCACTTTTCTCCAACATCAAGCTTATCCTTGCAAACTCCATTGGGAGCACATCGGCCGGACTGGCAATCAGTACCGAAGACGCAACTGCACTCACCACTGGGTGCCTTTCCCGTCGGAGGATAGCAGGTACCCAACACACATCGTACAGAAAGGCAATCCGAAGGTTCGTTGCATGGCTCGCACACATCGTTCCTGGGATGGCAGCTTCGAGTCGAAAGTTCGCATCTTTTGGAAGCACAGTCAGTATTCTCATTGCAGGGACTCCTGTCTGCTCCAGCCACCGTGCAAACTCTGCTGTCGCACCGTAACGACTGACACTCATTGTTGAATAAGCATGCGTGCCCGATCGGAAACTTGTCAACGCATTTTCCCTTGTCACACGTTCCTTTGCAATCTGTGTTGAAAAGACACTTGCACCCAGGCGGCGCCTGTTCGCCCAGCGGGTAGCAAGTGCCCAGTAACCGAGCACAGCGGCCCGACTCGCAGTCGTTATTCTCGTTGCAAACGCCAACATCACAGTTTGCTAACTTCGGCTTACAAATTTGTTCCGTCAACAAGCCGTCCCTATGGTCGCAGCGCCCATTTAGGCAATCTGATCGTTTGTTGCACGGTGAGTTGTTTGCAAGCTTGTCCATGCAAATCCCTTTATTTTGAAGCCCTGCAAGAAGCCCTGAAGCGGTGCAACGCCCACTTTCGCACTGCATATTGACTGTGCATTCGCATGCATTTGGAAAAGGAAGAGAAGGGGCCGGACTCCCATCAGCAGGGTAGCAGGATCCTGCGAAGAAGGGACATCTGTTTGACTCGCAATCAAAACTTTGAACGCAGGGACTGCAGAGGGTAAGGTTCAATGACGCCCGGCATACGTTGTCATCGCATATAAGTCCTGAAATGCACTCCCCGGGAAAGGAGCAGGCTTCACCGATTGCCTTTCGTTCACGACAAGTTTGTGGTCCGAATGCGGCCGTGGCGAAGCAAAGTCCAGTTTCGCAGTCCTCAGCCTCGTTGCAGCTCGTACCGACTGGCTGTTTTGGTCGACAGGTATTGCCAAGTCCTCCGTCACAGCGTCCACTCTCACACTCGAAATTAAAAAGGCAATGCGCGTTCAATTCCAAACCTTCAGGATCAAGCCCATTGTGGATTCGTGCGAGAGCACAACATTCCCCTTGCTGTTCGGTACGATTGCTCAGGTCAAATGCGGCCTCCCTACAATCATTACCGATTGCCGCCCCAATATCTAAAAAGTCAAAGGTTCCATCAGCGTCGGGTGCGGTAAATGGTTCAATGAACTCGAAGCTTGCATTCAAGCTGCCATCGGCCACCTCGATGTCAAAGGATCCGTCGACTGCAACGAAGCATGTACCGTCATCGCCTTTTGTGAAGAGCAATGAAGGAAAGGTAGAGTTGTTAAACAGAAACTTGAAGTCAAAGCTCAACGCTACGTTGAGGTTGGCAACAGCCCCATTCACACGGTCGATTCCATCGTTGAAACCATCGAAGATATCTTTCACCCCTGCGAAGATTACATCAACGGTCTCTCCACCGACTCCAGTAATCAAACTGTCCGTCCAGCATGTCAGGAGATTGAATGCCGACACTGCGAATTCGACCACTCTTGCAACTTCCTGAGCAAATGGACTGCAGCAGAGAAGCACTTGACTGTCCAGTCTTGCCAGAGTATCTTCAACAATAGCTTCAATCCACTTCACCATATTTTCGATGAGAGCAAGCAATCGGTCGAGGATCGGGAAGTCAAAAAGGTCGGCGAGGAAATTGAATATTTCATTCAAACGGGGGAATTCGAAATCCAATTCAAAGCCACATTTCCCCATGGTCCTGTTCATGCCCACAAGTGTGTCCAAGAACCCATCGGGTACATTAACACAACAGTCGACAACAACAGACTCATCAATGGCTGCAGACACCTGCCCGGGGAGGCGGCCTACAGGAAAACCTAAACCTTGAACAACTTTGTGAACGCCTGTTGCTGCGAGTTTCACCTTATCCACAACTTGAAATTGAAGCTCAAGGAACTTTTCACTGCCGACGCCGCCACCCATGGGCCGCAGCGCGATATCCAATTTGTCGATTGTCTTCATTATCGATTTGATGGTCGGGCCCACTTTTGGAATGAAGCCAGCGATATTCACGATCAGCCCTTTGTTAAGAAGCGCAATGACGTTTCTGCTTCGGTTTACCTTGGTTACTAAGAGGAGACGGAGAGCAATGTATTGCTGGAACGCCAGCAAAAAGTCATTCAAGATCCCTACATTGCGTTCACAACGGGCCGTGTTGTTCACAAGGTCTCTCGCAACATCTTGAAGGAGAATGATCTCTTGTGGGACACACGTAAACGGATCTACGCCTTCCAGCATCTCACGAGCATTACGAGACTCCTTGGCTTCGAGGACGGCAACGCCCCCGCCGGCGCCAAGAAAATCTCCCTCACCTGCTTTTGATCTCTCAAGAAAGCCGTGACCAGCACCATCAGTGGTGGTGGAGTCAGCAGCAGGGTGCTCACCACCAGCACCACGAACAGTGTTAGCAGCAACACCTCCCCAAGGCTTGGCGCAAAAGAGCACTAGCATCAACAGTCCTTTAAGTTTCATTTTCTTCGTTTTACTATAATCTACTAGGCACCTGTGCTTTTTTGTTTCAAAAAGAACGATCGAAATAAAGAACAATGAGTGATTTCTGAAGAACAACCTTTAGCCGCCATGCGGCCGACACGAGGAAGAAGAACCAGGAACAACAACATGCAACCTACTCTCAACAACGAGAACTACTACTACTACAACCGTCTCCTCCTAGAACAACAAGTACAAATCTAATTGACGAAGAAGCTTTTGTGGGAACCTCTGCAAAATTTCGTGTCCCCTCCATGCTGGAGTCAACCCCGCCGCCCCCGTACAAAAGCATATCACTAACGCCGGCGATAGCAGAGCAGTGGTGTTCTTTTTTGGATTTCACGTTCTTCCTGCATATCTGCTGGCTAGCGCGTTATCGCTTGACACCAAAGATCTTTCGTCGGTCGATTATTCATTCTCTGGATCCCCCCCCCCCCCCGTAGAAAAGCACACGCCGAAAGTACCGTACAACATCAAAAGGTCACAAGAAGCTTTGGATTTCACGTTCGTCGCCCAGTGCCTGCTGCCGACCTTGTTCTAGCTATCGCATGCAGCATCGAGGATGATCTTGTGAAAATGCGACCACCCAGCATCTCACTTCCACTTAACAGAATCGATCTTTACCATTTGCGGCAATTATCGAGGCGACAAATGTTCCAACTCCAGCATAAGCAGCGAAAGCAGACATCGTAATAGCCCTAATACAGCTTTGAAGGTCCCCGTCGGTTTCCTGCACAGCACTTTCCGGTATCTCGGGCGAGGAACTGTCGTTGCCCATGTGTTTTATTTCCTCTCTTTCTTCTATTAATCATGCGTGCCCATCCAGTTTGACGAACACGCAAACGACCACATATCCAAGAAATAGGACGAGGGAAGCATAATGAGGGATACATGTCTCTACCCCTCCTGCTGGACGGCATCATAGTAGAGGACCTACTAGTACTACTCTAGTACATGTAGTACTACAGCCACACGATGTCTGCTGGAATCTAATTTTTGTCGTCGGGATCCTTCTTGCCTCATCAAGACGCTTCCCGCCGCTTGTGTTCTGCATTTGAGAGCCTCCGGATTGTCCTGTGGCATGTAGAGGATCAATAGAGACAAAAGAACAATGAGCAGCAATTGTTTCTCAAGAAAAACCCGTGGTAGTTCTTGCCGTTGGTACAAAGAAGAGGAAGATGGAACTTACTGCCACCAAGAACAACCGTCTTCTCCTAGAACGACAAGGAAAATCCTATATTTTGTGGGAACTTGCGCCGCAAAATTTCGTGCCCTCTATCTCGATACTGGTGCGTGTTAAGCGTTCTTTGACCCCGAAGATTTTTTTCCGTCGTCGGTCGACTCTGGAACCCCAGCGACACAGAATGATCCCAGTGGCACCATAAGCAGCCACAACAGACATCGCAATATATATACCTATATTTCTGTCCAGCAGTTCCTCCGTCCATGTCATTCTGACAGGTCCGCAATTACCGGCCGTCGCAGGCCGTCTGTCCTCTTGTTGTTGCCCTCCTTGAAACGTCCTGCTGTCAAGTGGAGCAGCAGCGAACCCTTGTTCTTGGGGCTGACATTGATGTACAAGCTGCCAGAGCCCGAGGCAGAAAACAACAACAACTCACTTGTCAATCAAAATGAACTCCTACGTGACGAACAAGAACAAAGCGTCTGCTCTCCTACTATGCCGCCTTCAGTTCACGACCATAACAGTCGCATTACCATCAACAACGATTGCGAAAGAACTCATGAAGCCAAACCAAGCAAGTCAAGAACTCTTGCATAGTTCTTCTTCTATAACAAAATCTCCAGACCGACACAGCTAGCTAGTACTACTATGTCATAGCAAAGGTGCTAGTCGTCCTTGTTCTCCGAAGCAGCACCAGCTACTGCTGGGGCGTGGGGGCAACGTCGTTCATCATCATGATTCGTACACAATCCTTCTCCTTGTTCTTCGTTATTGTGGCGACTGGTACTAATAGTAGCGGCAACAGCCTGACCAAATGATGTGGCAACATTGCTCATCCACTTCCATTTTCGTCGAAAGGGGAAAACTCCTAGTGGCCAACCCACATGACCCCCCGCCTTTGTAAAAAGTATCATGAGGTAGCCGGAGCCTGTCCTAACGAGATTGTTTGGATGCATGAATCCTTCATTATCGGCGGTAGCTTTCCAGGTCACAAGAGGATCATCTAGTGCATGAAGGACACAAAAAGGAATCGCAACAGAGTGGATCTTGCCATCCAGGTTATTGTTCCCCTCGTGCTCATCGACGACAAGGCCGCTGCCATCATGTGTTTTCGTGCTCAATGGAATATCGCCAAGCGCACTCATGGATGTATAGTAGTCGTCAAGGTCCCGAAACCCATTGTATGGAACGACAGCATATTTATCTATTTCCTTTGGTGGGAAGCAAAATGTATGGCTGCATTAGCAAGTAGTTGTACCGCCGCTGACATACAAATGCAACAACAGGCATCAAGTCTTCCTTCTCCACTTACAGTAACATGGGTTGCTCGCATCATTCGTAATAGGTCATCTTTGGATAGTCGTTCGTGAACTCTCATTCCCCACTTCCCCAACAAAAAGTCACTCCGTAGCGTTTCTGCTAGCATGGGTTGCCACAGTCGTTGAGCTCGTGTGAAATTCTCTTGAAATCGCATGTCGAGGCCGCCAGAAATCCCAATGGCCCCGTCCAATGCGCATTCCGCCCCATAGGACGCTACATAATTGTTGAGCACAATCGCCCCCATACTGTACCCGACGCCTATCAAAACTTGATCTCGAATCAACGTTTTCCGTAATACCCTGGCGGCCTCATGAGCATCCGAAGTTCTGGCTCCATGAAATATATCCCAACTTGACGGGAAAAAACGCCGAAACATGAGATTGATCCTACGACCCAAATGACTAATGGCTGGTCGGCCGAAGGCACTTACCCTCGTACTGGTAGATCCATGAGGCCCCGGGCAATCATAACTACTACTGTACTCCCTTGGTTGATGCTTCGATGCGTAAAGTCTCGAATATACTCTTCGGAACTTCCCCCGTTGAGACCATGCAAAATCAGATAGGTAGGCTGTAGCGGCTGGACGCCACCCGGTGGAAAGGCAATATCCAAGGCTATATATTCTTCTTCCGCACCCAAAAAGACGCGATACCACTGGGGGGACGGCCAATGATGAATCAAAAAGGGTAACCCTGTTCGGGAATCGCCCGATGGCATCCAAGGTGTGGCACCGCTTGTGGCCCAAGAATACGTTCGAAGCTCTTTGGGCCAGTTATCCACCAACGACTGAATAAAGGCATTCGAGTGGTCGTAATAAAGTCCTTCGGAGATGTTCACTTGTTGGTCGAAATCTCCAAAGACGAGGCTGCCCGAGGAACGATCCCACACCAAATGAATCGCCAGCAAAACCACAAGCCAAAGCCCCACTGCAGTAGCACTAGAGAGTGAAAATCGCAAACAAGTGGCCATTGCCAAGAAGGCAGCCACAACGAATATGACCGCTCCTCGTATAGGACCATAGTTCAACACGTAATACGTGTCAGTCATGAGCACAAGCGCCGATGCCACCGTCAAGAGACACACCAGGCTCATGTTCCGTCGTTCTTGCCAGGTGCCACTAGAGTCATCATTGCATAATTTCTTCGTTGTTTGCTTTGGTTTCGGCAGTAATCGAAACAACAAATACAGACATCCCATGGGTGCTAAAGCCCCCGCAAAGAGTCGTAACCACAATTCGGCCATGGCCAGCAGAGGTGGAAATACCATGAACCAAAACGTCACCAAACGTTCCCACAAAGACTCATCTTGATAGGACATACTTCCCATGGGTGGAATACCTTCCACAGCAAAGAAATCTTCCACGTTTTTATGCTCGCAAAAGGGATGGCGGGTCGGCAAATCCAAGCGTTCTAAAAAGTGACGGGTCGTTTCTGGAAATTCCATGGCATTTGCAGCCGCCGCTTGGACGGCATTTTTGGCACAATACTCTTGAATTGAAAACATCGTCATGGCACAACTCAGTCTCGTTTGTCACAGCCACTACCCCCACACATGCTACACAAAGTGGCGCAAGTTAGTAAATAGCAAGTGTGTGGGATCATCTCAGGGAAGATGGTGCTGTTTTCGTCCTTTTCGCCGCAAGGATCATTTTTGGCATTTTTGTGCCGCGTCGACGATGACGTATGTGCGTGTGCGCGATCGACTCACCCGAGCGGATGATCGCGTGTGCGACAAAAGGAGTGTTCGGTGTGTTAATACATACTATTAGTACCCATAGCTATCATATTGGAGTCGGAGGATTCGCCATCGCCAAAAATCACCGCCATCCGTCGGCTCGCGCCAAAAAGGATCGTGGTCCATCCATCAATCCATCAGCGGCCTATCGTCCGATAGCGTGTCGTACCTGATAATAGTATTTGCCGATGCGGCATGTGAAACTCTATGCTTTCACTCTAGCATAGTCATCCGTCATGGCATCTTCTTCATTGTTTGTATC
Organism: Nitzschia sp. DOCU1; assembly: GCA_951394045.1. NCBI lineage: Eukaryota > Bacillariophyta > Bacillariophyceae > Bacillariales > Bacillariaceae > Nitzschia > Nitzschia sp. DOCU1. The sequence continues at coordinate 2,147,723 of OX595994.1, read as the reverse complement.
TTGCTCTTGGAAGGGCGTGTTTGGAGCTGCTAGTCTTGTCTTGGTGACAACCTTGGATGATTGCGTGTGGCTCGTTCCCTTTGTGGTGAGCGCCAGAACACAGAACGTCGCCGTTCTTCATGCCTTGTGCTTTTTGGGTACGCTGGTCGGCCTGGCCACTTTGCTGAGTGTGGTAACATATGTAGGTGTCAAGACGACCGTGAGAAACAAAAATCTGCAAGAGCAAAAAGAGGAAGAAGAAGAATCCGAGTTTTATCTACAACTCGCCGCGGCGGTTCTTTGCTGGTTATTGGCTTTGTATCTTATTTACAAGAAATGGCAAAAACGTCGACGTAAGCGGCTGCGACAACAAGAGCAGCAACAAGAAGAAGCAACACTGGGCACGGAAACCACCCCGCTGGTTACACCACCACCTAGCACAAATGATGCGGATGACTCATCGGCATCACTTTCTCGCGCCAAACCGCTCCTGGTCATGTCCTTGACCTTGATGGGATTTTTGGATGAACTAGCCTATTTTCCTTCTTTGATTTTGGGTGGAATCTTTTCGGCACTGGAACTTTGTTTGGGAACCTTGCTAGCTGGCCTTGTCATGTTGGGGATTGTGACGCTATGTTTGGCACCGTGCAAGCCCCTGATTGAATGGTTGGATCGCAATGTGCCCTTGTATGCGGTTGTGACTATCTTTGCCATGGTGTTGACGATAGAAGTGGTGGTAGAAGCGTTGTCTTAACATAGTTTTTAAAGGCTAGCATCATGTCAAAGGGATCGATCATTGCCTGATTCTTCGGTCGCCGAGACGGCCTTTCACCCCAGATGCGAGCCCATAAATGTGGCGTATAATAGGAGAGCTACACTTTTGCGAACCGCGGTGCCATTGCAAAATGTATGTGGGTGTGAATGTAGCCGGGAGTGCAAGGATACGAGTATGCGTCTCTAGGAGTTTTTGACGATCGTTGTCCCACGTCCAAAGTCGACACGGGTCCGGCTGAACGTCGACATTTGAATGTTTCATGGACCCGTTACGCAACAGATCACAACGATTACCAAAGACATGGTGTTTATACCTCAACGAAATCAGCATTATTCACCCCTGGTAAAACAACACTTTCCGTAGCGTTCTCTGGTAATGGTGCAGCATGATTGTCGGTTGTTGGAGACGGGTCAGACGTCTTTGCCTTTTTCTTGCTCGTTTCGCTATTTGCGTCCTCGTCGTCGGACATGTCTCGCTTCTTACTGCTTGGGCTTTTCCCCCTGGTGAAATCTCGAAATCGATGGGAAACTTTCATGCGAATGTCATCAATCTCAGCTTCGGTAACCTTGGATCCATCTTCTTCCATGATGAGAAACTTGGCACCATAAATCTGCAACTCCTTGATGACGTTGGAAATGATTTCCGTCTTTTCGTGCTTGGAGGCTGCACCGTAGCGCTCGTTGTATTTGCCCACGGTGCTACGAAATTTGATATTGCCGGGATGTTGCCGCAAGGGTGCGCCACGACCAAAGACCACGTCGACGGGGCGGCAAAGTTTTTCCAAGTTTCGAACAACCGCACTGATAGGTTTGGGTTCCTCGCTCTTTTTGGGTTTTCTGCCACGTTTGGGTTTGGCAGCGGGAGGAGGTAGAGGAGCAGCTTTTGTACTCTGAGTCTTGAACATCATCAAAAGACTCGCGTCGTCGTAACTATGGTCCGAGACAACATTTGAAACTTTATTGGACGTAGTGGGAGGTCCAACTCTAAAGGGAGGAGGAGGCTCAACGACCGAGACTGCTGGATTAGCATGTTGGGGCTCAACGTTCACAACGATTCCGGGCCTTTCCGCTTGGGTCGGCGGCGCAGGCTTTGGTGCTGAGCCATGCGCCGGATCATCACCTTTCTTTCGCGGGGCGGGGATGAAGGTTACTGTCACAAAGCTATTTCTGGTAGCTTCCTTAGTTTTCTCGACAGCTGGTTTCAAAGAAAGAAGCCCCTTCGCCAGTGCATTCTGCTCTGCTGTCCTGTCATCGTCCGCTCGCATCACAGTGTCCACATCTATCCCCTTTGGTTCTTCCTCTTCCTTTGGCTTTACAACTTTTCCCTTTGGCGATTCTTCCTCTTCTTTCTTAAGGACGGTGTTCCCCTTGGACAATTCTTCTTCTTCCTTTTGCTTCTTTTGTAAAAAGAGTAGTCTCCTTTCCCCATCACGAAATGCGTGAGATACTTTGCTGCGAACTTCTGCCTTTGTCGCCTCTCGACATCCATTATTGAAAATGGCAACCCTGCAACTTTGATCCAATGGAACCAAGTAGCGGGCACCAGTTGCATCCAATGCGTCCATGACCCGTTTGATAATCACCGACTTTTCATTTTTGTGCCCTGTAACGTAATCTTCGAGCCATTTAGCGACAAAGTGTCGCAATCTGACGTTACCAGGGTGTATACGAGTGGGCTCCCCGCGGCCAAAAATCACACTGTACAGGCGCCATAACAACAATAGCATTCAATCAATCGTTAGTGAGCAAGAAAAGCAATTTGTGTGGTAGTGCCGCCGGAACGAGACCCCCGAAATCGAGAAGACAGTAACTTACTCAACATCTCTGGGTATAAAAAGATTCTTGGAAGGGATGGTGTAGGGAGAAATGACCGAAGACGAATGTTCCCCTGATTGTATTGCTGGTCCTGCTGCTACGTCGTTGGACGCGTTCCCCACTACCTCCAGCTGCTGCTGCATCATAAGTGCTGTATCCTCATTGGCGCCTGCCGTAGTAGTAGACCCAGCTGGTGCTGGTGGGGGTTTGTTTCGTTCCGCTTCGGCTAGCATGGCTTGAAACAAGGAGCCATGGAGTTCCGTGGCCGTAGCTGCGCGATATTCGGTGGTACCAGTACGGATCCAAACGCGTTCCCCGGAATCCCGAATTTCCGTGGCAATATCATGGACGACTTCGGCCTTGCGGGCTGTCGTGCCATTCATAAAGTCGGGAAGCCTTCGTTGAATAAAGATTCGTAGTTTGAGACTGGAATCGGCCAAATTGTCCGTACCTCCAAACATAAAACTGAGGGTGCAGAAGGGTGCGATTAAAATCAGAATTTGAGCCGTTTAGTCGCTAATAGCAAACAGCGACGAAATATACTACACAATCGACCCAGAAGGAGCTGTACTTACGCATTGCTCGAAGGCCGATCTTGACCCTTGCTGTGTTCGATGCTGTCATGTTTGTTCTCCGGAAAAGTTAATGTGTTTGGTTTGGAAGCTGACTTTGTCCTTGATTCTTTGGCTGCCGATCCCTCCTTTTCAGCAGTAGTGATGGATGATGATGTGCGAATGGGGTCAGCAGAGAGAGAAAGTGCACCGTCACCCTTATTGGGTTTCTCAGAGGTAGTGGACGAGCTTGGCGATCCATTCCTAGCCCCAGACGCCGCTGTCGGAGGTTGTAACGGAGTATTGGCGTTTGTAGCGGCACACGTTGACCCCGCTAGTTCACTCGAGTCGGACGGGTTTGCAGCCTTGGCATTCACCACATCGTCGTCGACGGGGATTTTGTCATTGTCATCGCCATGACTACCGGTGGCATTCGTATTCGACCCGGGGATGGCATCCAAGGGTGCTCGCGCCAAGTCCGGCGCCGCTGCTGTTGCGTCGCCAAGGTCCGTGTGTTGTTGCTGCTGCTTCCGACTCTGCGGGGTAGGAGATTCTTTCATTGAGTCATCGCCTTGCATTATGATAGCAAGAGAAGCGATACCGGGGCGACGCGAGATAATCCTGAAAGGTAGTTTTGATTTGAAAGATGACCTCTAATGTCCAACAGTGCTAATAACGTGCGATCAGAACAGCGTCTCTACCACCAGTAGTGGTGCCCACAAAGCGAGAGAGGCTTTTCGTGTTTTTGCGATCATGATTCATTCCATGCGTGGTTTTTCTACCTAGTTGTGTTGTTGCGACCACAAAACAACGTGCAGAACCACGAAAATTCGAGCTCTTTCAGGGTGGAAACCCAACGTGTTCGTAAATCTCTATGTAATTGCAGGTACTACAGCCTCCCCTTTCCAGGATGGTTCCAAACCGAAATCCGACCTCGTGTCCCCAGTCGTCGGCGCGCGCAGACTAAGCCATGAATCCATGAGCCTGCGTATGTTAGATACATAGTAAGTATCGTACTCGCCTACTCGTAGTCGGCTAGACAAACGCTCTCTGCGAAAGAGCCGTGCTGCCTTTAACTTTCTCTTGTTTGCCAAGAAAGTTCTGGGTCACCTTTAACATCCTAAAGAGTTTCAAACCCGGCCCTTTCTGATTGTTCAAATTTCATGTCCAAAGTTTCTAAAACCATCAGAGTCTGCTGGTTCTTGTTGCTGGAGTACAAATTCTTGCGCGGTTGCTTCCACCATCCATTCCACGAACAAAAAGTGACGTCTGATTAGTAACACCATAGGGGGCTACCGATCCGAATGACCACTACATTGTTATTCCTCAATGTACAAGTTGAATGTTCGACGACGGTGCTAATTTACATGACAAAAAGGGGATTCTATTGTTGCTCCAAGAAGAAGTAAGAAAAATCCAAGCGAGTACTATTTGTAATCTACTACCTCTGCCATGGACCGACCCCATCCCAAATATGTTCAATATTCGAATGGTAGGAAAACACAGGCGCTACAGGTAGTCCATATGTTTCGCGCTCGTCCGAAAAAATGGCAGGACCACAAATGATCTGCTGAATCAAATAAAAATGAAACCGCATTTGCTCCATAGATTTGGCTTTTCCTCCCGTCGATTTCGAAATCAACATCCCAACGCGCCGGATTTCCTTGAACTTTTCGAGGTGAGATTCGATAGCACCCGCCTCCCACAAGCGCTTGGCGAGCGGATAGTTCAGATAGCGTTCACCTCCTCTTATGAACTGGATAGACTGCCCTTCCTCTCGAACGTAACGGAGAATCCTTTCTTTGGAGGGAAACGGATGAGACAAAAGAAAGTCGCGAATTCCTTTTCGTTCTTGCGCACACAGTTTGCTCAGCTCTGGATCGGCATTGTCATACTTGTCCATGTACCTTAAGGCATAAATCGAGATTTCTGCCTCGTCTGTCGGAGAAAAGCAGTGGGGTTTATGGCATGGCCAATCGGCTCTCTGGTGCGCTTCCGAGCAATACATGGCCCGTTTACATCGACTACAAGTCTTCAAGTCTACGCTTGTTGCAGAGCAGTGTTCACAATGCGGTTCAGTCACCATGATGCATTGATGATGGAGTTGCAACGACAAAAAAATGGCAACTGTCGATTTGTGACCACACACATGGCGAGCCGAACTCTTTCAGGGTTGAACAACAATATCTACGTAATTGCAGGTACTTTCTGTCTGTGGCCTCCCTTTTCTTCCAAAATAAAAACCGACCTCGTGTCCCCGGTCTGCCTTCCGCGGTGGTCTATGAATACGCTGCGGGCGGGTATCGTACCTACGACGGGATGATATCATATGATATTATTAATAGCTTCAAAACATTTCCGACGACCAAAAATATTTCGTCCGCCCATCATTGAGGGGAGGGCTCCAATAATAGAGTAGTTCTTGTGAGGTTGCTTCCATCCAGAGAGCACTTGGCTGCCGGCCCGATGGTCCACTACATTGTCATTCCTCAATGTACAAGCTGAATGTTCGACGACAGTGCTAATTTATATGACAAAAAGGATGATTTTGTTGTTGCACCAAGAAGAACATTTGCTACTACCCCGCCTTCCATGGACCGACCCCATCCCAAGCCGCATCAATATGCACTTTATATGTAGCAACCGGCGCAACAGGAGGTTGTCCATACGTCTCGCGGATTTCTGGAAAAAAGGCATCCTCACAAATACGTCTGATTAGAAAAAGCAAGAGGCTACTGGCCCTACTGACCACTATATTTTCATTCTAGAGCTAGATGTACAAGTTGAAGAATGTTCGATGATGACGCTAATTTATATATGACAAAAAAGATTCTCTTGCTGCTCCAAGAAGAAGAACTAGTAAGCAAAATGATCCAGCACAAGCACGAACACCACAATTTGGTAGGTAGGCTCGGCTTTGGCCGGAGGGATCGGAGTCGGAAGAAGATGCCAATACGAACGTAGATAAGAACAATGGCGAAAAGAGAGGAAGAAATGTCGGAAAAAGTCCTTCTCTAATTAAAAAAACCGCAATAGAATGACGTTGGCGAAAGCACATGCCAGCGATGGGATGGGGTGTCTTCTGCGTATGGCGAAGAGGTGTCTGGCGCAACGATCGACGACGCTTGGTAGAAGATTGCGCAGGGTAAATTGCGCTGGTGTCTTGACCGTGAATTGTTCAGCGCACGAATACAACAGGAAGCCAAGACCGTATTACGCAAAAAGAAGTAAGAATGTCTCGACAAACTGCTAAGAAGACGGTGGCTAAGAAGGCATCGGCACAGTTCGTGGCGGAAGATTTCTTTGCTGAAATGAAGGAGTTAGGAATTGGGGAGGGAGGAGGTAGTAGCATGAACGCCGGCGCAGCTGCAATGGATGGCGCAGGAGAAATCGATAGGAACGAAAGACGCGCAAAAAAGCTCTTGGCGGAAGCCATTGAAGTTTACAATTCGCAACTCAGCGTGAGTGCTTTTGACCATGGAGCTGCAAACATGTACCCTATGTTTTTCAATGACATTAGGCAGGCGCGCAGCCAAGACTTTCAGGACTATGCCAAGTTTCCGAGTTGGAACGATGATGAACGTGGGAATCTAGCTGGCGTGCAGAAAATGAATATCTGGGGTTTGGATTGCCTTGGTGCGGAGGAAGAAGTGGAAGCGTTTGGGTCGAAAGAAATGACTCGTGCAGCAAAGATATGGATGAGTAAGTAGAAAAGGTTGGAATTGAAAAAGCAGAAGTGGAACTAACACATCTAAAGTCTTTGTTCTAGAAAATAAGGACGGTGAACCTTGCGAGGTGATATACCATGGGCTTCAGGGTTTGATTGCAGAACAGTTATCGAACGTGGATGTATCGATGAAAGGCGTTTTTGAATCTGGTTACAAGCTGAATGGAGAATTGTTTCCTGGAGGGTGGGATGATTTTATTTTAGAAGGGGATCTGGATGAAAACAAGGATTCTCATGGAGCACGCACGTTGCTGTTGCTTCTGTATGTGTCGTTGTGTAATATTAATTCTAAAGGAGTCAAGACCGAAGTGTAAGTGATAATGGAAGAAAGAATGTGCAGGCAACAGGAATGTATTCTAACCCGCCCATTGTGCAACAGTCGCGAATTGTTTAGGTATTTAGTCAGCAAGCAAGAAAGAACTTTGCTGCGCCATTTCGGATGGATTCTACTGGGCAATCTGCAGTCTGCGGGTGATCTTACTAGATTGTGCAGCTTGTGCGACCATTCGAAGGAGACGATGCTGAACGATATTTTCTTTGCGAAGAAAACGCCAGCAAACGCCGGGAGGATTTCCGCTGCTCCTCCGGAGAGAAATTGCAGGGCCCTACAGACGTTGTCTGTCCTGATGATCCACAAGCTCATCATACCACAGATTAAAGTGGTTGAGCAGAATTTGCAGGCAAATGGAGTCGATCAGAGAAAAATTGCCGTTGTGTCTGCCTATAGGGTGTGGAAGAAAATTATGCCGCCCGATCCAACGATGGGCTATATGTTGGGTTATTCGAATGCGGTGAGAAATTGGATGAAGGAGCTTGATGGTGGGCAACTTCGCCGTTCGGATAGGAAACCGGCGCCTGTTTCAGTTGCGCAAATCAAGCCAACACCCAAAGCTGCGCAAGCGAAGCCAGCACCGAAACCAGCGCAACTCAAGTCAACAATTAAACCTGCAAAAGCTGTGCAAATGAAGCCAGCACCGAAACCAGTGCAACTTTCCAAAGCCAAGACGGGAGGTGGAAGACATATCGGACCTACACAGGCGGAGCGCATCATGTTTTTGGAGCAAAAGGTGAAAGAGATGCAGAAGAGTCAAAAGGATCTTCTTGCATTGACAAAGCCGATGGCTCAGTTGATGTTGTTGCCCGGAACGAAAGTTTTCCCTGAAGGTCATGTTGAGGAAGCAAGAGACCTCGAAAGGGCGATCACTGAAAACTTCAAAATCCTTCAATGCCTAGGTGGTCCGCGAGACGATTCGACAGATAGTAGCACCACGGAGGATAGCAGCACGGATGATGAGACGTTCACAGATGCCAGGCATGGGGGTGGGCGTGGGCGTGCAAAGTCAACGAAGGATCCCGAACCAGGTAAGTCCAATTCGCTGTACATGCTACAAACGATGTGCTTCTGACACTTGCCTGTGAAGTGAGCCATAACTATAGTACCAGATTGGCCACGGGGAAGGAAGAGAAGGAAGATGAGGTTATTACCGTGGACGATGACAGTAGCCTTCCGACCAGGTTGGAGTCAGAGAGAGAAGCGCAAGACAATGATGATGTGAAAGAAGTGCAAGTTTCATTTTTTAGTCGTATTAAGGAAAAGTTAATTGGGAGCGCGGAGAAGGAGAGCAAAGCACGGAGCAGATTCATGGAGACTGATGGGAAAGGAGGCGAGGAAGAGGAAAATGAAGTGTTTGCAAACCAAGTCCAGGAAGAAGAGGAGATTGGAACAGGAGATAAGGACGAAGAGGAAGATGATGTTGGAAACCTCGCCAACCTTGCACAACAAAAGGAAGAGGAAGATGATAGTCAACGAAACAAGAATAAAAGAAAGCACAAGACGGACAAAAAGGGCAAGAAGCACAAGAAAAAGAAGTTGGACCCGTAATTTGGTGTATGTGGTTATGTCAAGAGTGCTCACATTGGAATGACCAGCCACGGATTTCATATGATAGGAGATAAATAATCAGAATTAGCCGCCTTTACATATATTTTTGGGTTTTATTTTATTCTTACATTTCACACAATTGTACTCAGTGAGAGTCTAAAAGCCAAGGCTCTTACCATAGTCACTAGGGTAGTTTCCCCTCCAAATGACAGCGGCCAAGTTGGGGTACTTGTTTCTAAAGTCACGGGTCCACTCAGATTCGTTGATGGCTTGTTTGAGAGCTACATCGATGGCATCATTATGCATGAACTGATCCATCGAGAAGGGCGGGGTAGCATCATAGTCTGTGCGGTCTTCCAGCACAATATTATCAGGGACGAAGGCATGGAAACGACAATCATTGATCAATGCCTTGAGTCCTTCCATTCCTTGCTGACGCGTTTCAGGAGTGGACTCACCCTCGGTTGGCCAACGAATAAAAATGTGGCGCATGTACTTGTTGCCCAAGTTCTTCATCTCGGCGTTGTTAGAGAATGGCGCACGACGCACCAAGGATGCAGTGAAGTTACACTTGTCAAATTCGTCACACTTAAGGTCACCATACTCGTCACGTATGTAGCGACTGATGTTGTGCGTAAAGCCATCATCGTCTTGCGACTTTTCGTACATGTAGATCTCGAACTCCAAAACAGCAGAGAAGTTGATGCAAACAATGCGCATGGGGGTCCTTTTCTTGGGAGAAGGAGGGGGTTTCCCAGATTTCGAAGGACTTGCATATTTGATGAAAGTTTGCTTCTTGGCCGGCATCTTGACATTTTCATCAGCCTCTTTTGCCGGCTTCTTGGCTGGGCTTTGATCTTTCTTTGACATGATGGCGAATGATTGATGAAATCCTAGATTGTGATAAACTCATGAATTCTGCTGAATGGCAACTCTATTCCATCCCTTGCGCAGACGTTGAATGATGTTTTTGGAATTGTGCTACCGTTAGATGATCTGTTTTCAATCAAGCAGAAGTACAATGTAGATGCGCAGGCTTTATAGTGAGATGTGGCAACTCCGACGCCGTTGAATTGTTAGTGTGCTGCTCTTCAAGAATCTAGACATCCATCATCTCTAGCCTTGCATGTTTTTAAGCTTGGTAATACTATGGCCATTGTAAAATATTTGACAGTCTAAGTAGCACGGACAGCGCAAGACGTGCATCCAATTGTGCGAGTCAATGTTCATATACGGAGAAATACACATATAGCAGATCATAATGAGCTGTAAAAATGTACTTAAACGCATCGTGTTGGTGCACATCCTTGTGTATCGCTCAAATGACCCAGCACACATTGTGCAGCCGTTATTTTGCCTGGCACATCGCTCAAATGACCCAGCACACATTGTGCAGCCGTTATTTTGCCTGGCACATAACAATTTTATTAGAGTGAGACAGCTAATGAACGATGGTGCGTTACCCAACTGCAGAAGAGGAAAGCAAATTGCTCCACGACTTCGAGCAAGCTTTACACAGCTGCGTTTTTGTCGACAGTGACGGTGTCCACCATCCACTTGTTTGCGCAGTGTGTGACTGTATGCAAAAGGAAGGAAGAGTTTTTCAATGGATAGACATCCAAAAATTGGCTCAAAAAGCAGACCAAGCCAAAATGACGCACAAGAAAGTGCAAACTGTCTATCCCGCCAGCCTTGTAGCACACTACAAGGTACCAAAGTGTCCGTCACTCAGTAAATTTGTGCTATCACCACGAAGTGTGATAGATACCAATAGGAAAGCAATAGCCTTGTGCAGCCACTGCAATACGCATTTCCAACTGTTTAACGACAAGTGCAGGCACCGAAAGTATCCCCCAGAAGATGCAATCATCATGGGTTACATGGTCGGAACCCCTCCCCCGGAGCTCACCTGTCTTAATGATGTCGAGCTTGCTTTAGTAAGCACTGTGCGAACAGCTTGTCAAACCTGGATATACTTTGGTGGTTGTCACCAGCACATAAAAGGGTGGCACACATTTTATGACCACCAGCCAGAAAATATAGTTGGCCATTTGAACAATCTGAGTGAAGCGGGGTTACGAGGTCAGCTGTTGGTGGTGTTGTGTGGACCTTTCACCACTGAACAAGCTGCAACTGCAAGGCGCCAAGTATTGATCGATGCCGACAAAGTCATTCGGGCATTCCGTTGGTTGAAAGCTAACAATTTCAATTATACCGATATGGAAATTCCTACTACTGTTCCTCAGCCATATGTTCATGAAGAGAGAATGTAAGTGTCATTGCAGCGCAGCAACTTATAAACACTGGTCTCACCAACACAGAAACTTTACATTCTTTCAGGGGCAGAGATGACTTACTCCCTGACCAAAACATCATTTTGGAAAATCAAGTTAGTGTGACAATTGTTCTTCCAGATGGATCCAATGCTAACGAATTAACAGCAGGATTCCAATCACAGACGGAATTTCGGGAGTATGTCATGGCAAAATTTCCCGAGGGGAACTTCAATGCCAGCATTCATGCCAGACCCAGTGCAGCAGTGGTACCAGACTACGATGGTAATGGTGTTGCACGTGCATTTCCTTTGCTTTTTCCATACGGGCACTCAGGCCTACCCGGAGATCCTGCACTGGAACGTCTGAAAAATGTTTTCAAAGTCACGCAAGTCTTTCATCGCAAGCAAAATGATGTTTTGAGGAAGTACCTGAAGCACGGAAACCGTGCATTTCATTGCGCATTGTTCATCTTGATCGTATTCAATCTGCTCATGAAGGAGGTAATATTCAAGGACGTTTGCCTGAAAGCAAATTACAGACAGCGCAGTGGGAACTCATTTGCTGAAGAAGTTGGCGCAATGACTGTGGCAGACCTCAACAAGGCCGTGGAAGCCGTGCGGAATCATCATGCAAGTCAGCATTCAAGCGCACGTGGTGCGCAATATTTACAATCCGTTCATGCCACCTGTGGTGATTTACCCCACACCAATGAGGCAGCGCAAACGGCACGCAAACAATATTTTGGACATGTGATGCGGTATGGCCTTCCAGCAGTGTTTCTGACTCTGACCCCAGACGACAAGCGAAATTATCGTATCTGTTTGTATGCTCTACCAGAAGAAGAACGTTTCAAATACCAACCTCCAGACTTGGCAGAAGCCACATCTAATAAGGTCATCTATGAGCAATACTTGGTTCGACAGAATTGTCGCTCTTTATATCCAGGGCTATGTGCAGAAGAATATGATAGAATCGTGACACTTGTTATCGAACATTTGTTCCAATGGGATTCCGCAGCTAATAAAGCAAAAGGGGTGGGAATCTGTGGTGAACTGGAAGCTTGGTGCCTGGCTACAGAAGAGCAGGGGCGCAAGACCTTGCATGGTCACTTCTTGTTGTTTGTGAAAGATTGGAGACCATTAATGAAGAAAGTACAATGCAAATCAACAAAGAAGATGACACAGTTCTATGCGCACAAACAGCTTTTGAAATTTGCAAGTTCAATTGCCAGCGCAAAACTAATCGAAGACAGGGGGGCGGAAACTTGCATATTTAGTGATTTTCCTCGGTTTGGCCATGCTGACTGTTCTCAACAGAAGCGGCCAAGCAGACAAGGAGGAATGGAAGACTATCATCATCACAAACGTCGCGGAAGGGATCCTGAAATCAAAGCGGTCAGTGAGCAACAAATCAGGGAAATGCGACACAAGCGAAAATGCAATGAGCACACGGGTCATTTAGCAACATGCAGTTGCGGGAGGGAGTTGCGCATTGATAATTTGAATGCTGATGCAATCAATTTTGTGATGGAATCATCTCAATTCGAGTTTCCCGATGTAAACGCAAGAATTGACCATTACTTGTTCAATGAGCAAATGAATGTTGATTGGTGCACACAGGTACCACAGCTGCGACAAAGACGTTACTTCATGTCGAATGTGTTCCACAACCATCATTTCACTACGCATACAAGAAGATGTTTTGCAAAAGGATGTGAATGCTACGCCAAGCTACCCAACCAACCTTGTAGGCATGATGAGTTGACACCAAAACCAACATCGGATTTATGGTTCGACTTGTTTGGAGAGTCGACGGAGTATGTCATGTTTCGCTTTACCCCAGCTCGTACTTTACGGGATGCTTTTATGAATACCCACTCTCCCATTTTAACGAAATCTCTTGGTTACAATACCAATGTTATGGTTGCAATGAATGGACCGTGCGTATTCTATGTTACTGGGTACCAGGCAAAAGCACAGCAAAAGGAAGAAATGCAGGCATATTCCAAAGTGGCGGAAGTTATTACGCGAATGATTAACAAGTATGCGCAGCCAGAGTCAACTCCAGATCCTGTTACTCCCCGACAGGAAGGCTTCAAGCGACTTTTGGGTGGAGTGTATGCGCAATGCAATGCCCACGTTTGCGCAGCCCCCATGGCACATTATTTAGCTTTGCACAAATCGAGGTTTCGATTTTCGCATCGTACTGTGTCTGTTCCCGTTTTCAGTACCGAATCATGGTTACTTGATCAAGAGTCCTCGGGCACCTTCCGATCCGTGGGTGGTAAGCCTACCTGGACTCACAAGGCGATGAACTATCTCTACCGAGATCCAACATTGAAAGATATGTCATTCTTTAAGTTTTATGAGATGACTGACGTAATGCCTATTGCAATGGCTGAAAAGAATTTCAACGAAGTCTACAGATTCACAACCAAACACCCCCTGCATGGTTGTTATGCAATTGCAATGGTCGCAGGAGACAGAGTGGGATATTTCCCTTGGAATTGGTTGGGCAGCACAAGTGATTGTGGAGGTTCACTATTGAATTCGGAACTATCAAACAGCAATTTAGCTTTCTTTGGGGTAAGAGAGAAATATTGTCGAAGATTTTTAATGCTATTCAAACCTTTCCAAGACTTTGATGAAATATTGGGTGCGCATGAAACATATCAAGAAGCCTTCCAGTCATTTTGGCACAACCTTAATCAGGATGATGATGACTACGAGCGTGAGGAAATCAAGCGATATGCCAACAATGTCCAAGATATTCACAATTCGTTGCGCGTTGAAATGCCCATGGATGCCTTATCCTGCAGTACGGAGTTGGACATTTTGGATGAAGGGGAGGTTGTAGATGATGAAGACGAGGGAGCAATGGCAAATACTCTACAAGCACAGGCGAACCTTGCGCAAGCTATGCTGGGCCTTGGTCGTGGCCACATGTCCAACACTGACCTTGATACGGTGGACCCCACCTTTGCTGGTATTGGCAACATAAGCAATGGGGTAGGGATTGATGATAATATTCTAACCTTTGAGCCTTCTGAACCCTCCGTGGCAGGAATTCAAGGGGAAGGCAGTGTAACTGCATCAATGAATACTGGTGTTACAGGAGGACGTTTCAGTTGTCACTTGGCACAATTGAACACCCTTGTTGTGGCAAGCAATGGTGCAATGGGGCGATCCCTCAATTTACCTAAATATGCAACTGGATCCACTGCTTCAGTTATTAAATGGGGTAAAACGGATAAGCTTGATGCTGCACAACAACGCGCATTCGAAATATTGGCAGCATCTTACATCTTGTCATTTTATGCTGGAGCAACGGGGCCTGGTCATTTTCGTGAGAAACTTCGTCTAGAAGAATTGGCGCAGACATGGCGACAAAAAGGGAACCCACTTGCGATGTTTGTTACTGGACCAGGTGGGGCTGGAAAGTGTAAGTTGATTATTACTGGGCAGAATGTACACCATCAAGTTTTGTTGCTAATTATAATGGTTGAGCACAGCAAGGATTTTGGAATCTCTCATGGCCTATGCGCGTGCATTCAGTGGGCACCTTGGCCATCAATTCACAGCCAACACCATCCGACTCAGTGCCATTACTGGGTCTGCTGCCACGGCGATAACTGGTGATACTACCTGCCGCCAGTTTGGTTTGATGAAAAGAAGATTTGTTGATAGCGACAGGCTGGAATTCCTCGACACAAGGTTAAATGTTGTGGATGAAATCTCCTTTGCAACACAAAGTACATTAAAACAACTGAGTAAGCGTTTGCAAAGGCTGACAGAAAGCCCCCATTTGCCATATGGAAAAATTCCCATCCTTTTTCTGGGTGACTTCTGCCAATTGGATGGAATTGGCGGTGAACCCATATTTCATGGTGGTCCTAGTCCCCTTTGGCACCTATGCCTTACCCACATGGTCGAGCTTGATGGTATGCATCGCTACAAGGATGATCCAGTTTTTGGACTCGCAATGGCGCAAGCGCGAGATGGCAATGATTCGGACCTGCGCAAATTATTACGGACACGCGAGATATACGACAACAATTTGACTGTTCCACAGAACCTCACGGCACGTTATGCTGTACATACTAACCGCAAACGTGCAGAAATCAATGCAAGTGTGGTGCGGACATATTTACGAAAGTTTCATTGTGCTGACCGTGCGCAGCCTATTCCAGAGGGTGCTGTGATCATTCGGAGTTCCGGAAAGTGGACTGTCACAAAGGGCGTAGTGAGCGATGTCCATCTCAAAGATTTGTGGGAATTCTGCTCAGATGCTGATGCAAGTACAAGAACATACAAGGTGGATCCTTTTCTTGCCCTCTTCCAAGGATGCGAATTGATGATGAGCGAAAACTTTGATGTGACACACGGGATAGCAAATGGGACTTGTGCCCAATTTGTTCGAGTGGTAACAAAACAACATGCAAGAATGGTTCCAATGAAAGTTCATGGGCGGTGGGTCAACACAGTGGATATCAAAGACGTTGATCACATCGTGTTGCGCTACGACACAATGCATGCGCCAGCATTTGTGGGGCAGTTTAAAATTTTTCCGACGACAAAACCTGTGACCGTAAACTTTCCTTGCCCAAAAGAAATGAGCTCTACTGGTCGCTCTAACCAACAGATGGACCTCCGACACCTTTCTTGCGTTTTGAACTACGCAACCACAGTGCACAAATTGCAAGGGAAATCAGTTGATAATTTGGTAGTGGTGGAATGGTGCAAGACCCGTAACTGGGCATACGTGGTATTGTCAAGAGTACGCACGCTGGCAGGAATATTCTTGGTATCTGCGCTTCCTGACGATATTTCTTTTGCACCATCCGAGCAATACCTTGCGATGATGGAATCATTTCGTGCTTCAATTTTGTCGACCGATCTTGGAGAAGAACAGATTGCATGCCTAGCTACTGAGTTGCCAGAAGATAATAACTAATGCAGCTGCTTGTGCCACATGATTGAGTACATGCACAATTTGTGCAACATATAGTTTACTAAAGTGTAACGAGCGGATTTTTCACTGTACAATACATGCGGCATAGTAGGCATTGTAATTGCGTAGGTTATTAGGAATGACCTGTGCGCCAATCCACGTGTCCCAACAACGGTTTTTATTCATCGGTATACCTGTCTGAATGCAAGTCCTATGTCCAACCCAATCACGTCGTATGTCAAGAATTGTGACAGGGGGGTCGCGTTCTTCTTCTAAGTAGACAGACGCGCACGTGCTCGGTTTGTAAGTACTGCGAGGATGGCAGGAGAGCAAGCCCACCATACACATATTGTATTTGATAATCGTAAAAACGGTGATATTTTTTTCTGTTTAGGGAAGGCTATATAAAAATTTGAAATGCGATCTAAAAAATGAACCAAGGGGGTCCCTCCCCAAACCCCTCCTATTCTGGCGAGCTGGACAGCCTCGGATGTTTCTTCCCCAGGAGCCATCGACTACTACGCCCGCCACGGACCTACCCCATCCCATGCCGTTTCCATGACCTTGGCATAGGTTACCACAGGCGCTATATATAATCCATACGTTTCGCGCACCTCTGGAAAAATACCACCCCCACAAAGAATATGCTGAATCAAATAAAAATGAAACTGCATTTGTTCCAAAGATTTCGACAACAACAAGCCGACACGACGAACTTCCTTGTACTTTTCAACAAGAGATTCAATACTACCAGCCTCCCACAAGCGCTTGGTGAGTGGATACTTGAGCAAGTGTCCCTTGCCTCGTATGGGATACTGCGCTTCACCTTGCACGAATCGAAGAATTCGTTCTTTGGAGGGAAACGGATGACCCAGAATAAAATCGCGAACACCCCGTCGTTCGATCAAGGCGAGTTCCAGGAGTTCTGCATCGTCACGATGCGACAGCTTTTCGGCGTACGCTTCGGCACGAGCCGCCATGTCGGCTTCGAACTGGGGAGAAGAAACGCAATGGAGTTTATGGCGTCGCCAATCAGCTCTCTGATGCTCTTCCGAGCAATACAAGGCGACTTTGCATCGACTACAAGTCTTCAAGTTTCCGCCTGTTGCGGAGCAGTGTTCACAATGCGGTTCGGCTACCATGGCTGATGGAGGATGATGGGAAGACAACCGAAACAACAAGAAATGACATGTATTTTTCTGGATTCTGCATCGCGCGGGCGTCCCGAGAACCTTAGAGCTCTGGCAAACCAGAGTACATAAATGTCTCGTAACCATCTACTCCCATTCCACAACAAAATGCGACCTCGTGAATTGGCAATGGCTCGAAAACTCCCTCCGACAATGTCCGTCCGTCGCTGCGGGCAGGGGACTCAACTCCACACAAACCAAAAAAGGCATCCAAAACATCAACCAAGGACGTCAGAGCGAAAAATCACATATTGCACCTCTTTCGCTCTTCTCCTTCCTCCAATCCTCATTGCCTCACAAGGCGAAACAAACAAACACCAACATTTATCATGTTGTTAAAGCATCCATTAGAAGAGCGTCAATCTTGGGAATTGGCAGTCGAGAGGGCTGGTGGTGGCATTGTGGCAGCACCTGAAAACGACGACGGGAGCCATCATCGTCGGCAGCTCAAGAAAAAAGACCCCAAACATTCCAAACACGAACAGCAGCATTCCGGCCATCATCACGACAGGCACAAACATGAGCACGAGCACAAACCCCATCACAACAAGCACCAAGAGGAAAAGGCAGCTGGAGCAGACCACGTGTCGTCAAAGAACAATAACAACGATGATGATGAAGAAGAGAAGGACGAAGAAATCACGATTGATGAACCTGCACTCAATACCACAAACACTACTACGAATCAAACCAAGCAACAACTTCCCGGTGGAATTCAATTCAAACATCAAGAATATGACAAGCAGGTATTACCACCACCCGCCAAGGACACGATGCAAGCCTTGATGATTGATGCTGGCTCACAAGGAACTCGGATTCATGTATATGAATTTCAACGTCGCATCTTGTACACACCACAAGAATTGACACAGGCCTTGAATGGGTTCAAATTGAGTATTCCTACCACCAATACACGATGGACGAATCGACTCAAACCCGGCCTAGATGCCTTGGCGGCCATTCCAGACGATGACTTGTTACGAGACGCCTTGGTGAATTATTTGGGTCCGCTTTTTGAATTTGCCAGGACCGTCTTGGATGGAAAACAAAAAGAATGGCATCGATATCCTATTTATTTAAAAGCGACGGGTGGTTTGCGCACCTTACCAACACCGGATCGGATTCGATTGATCAATGCCGTTCGAGAATTGTTTCAAAATACTACCTTCAATCCATTCAATTTTGATGATCCCGAACGAGCCCGAGTCATTTCGGGAGAAGAAGAAGCCATGTATGGGTGGGCGGCTGTCAATTTTGCAATTGGCACGTTGGTTCAAGACACGGAAGGCAAGGGTGTCGTATTGAATCCCCATCGTACCTGGGGCATGTTGGAAATGGGAGGTGCCTCGACACAAATTGCATGGTTTCAAAACGAGGGAGATGTCATGGCTAATTTGATGAAGTTACAGATTGGTGGAGCCCGGCATTGGAATATTTATGCGCATTCCTTCTTGTATTTTGGAGTCAATGGGGCCTGGTCTCGATTGAATGCTCGACTCTACATGCGAGGCAACTATAGCGAGACTATCAATCCTTGTTTGCCAAGTGGCGCGGCCGTCGACTTTGAATCTTGGATCCACTATGACAACCAGGAACGTCCTCTCCCTCGAAGCGATCCACGCTCTTTGCCGTACAATGTCACCATGTCCAACGACCGGGCTGACTTTGATCATTGTACACTCTTGACACGTTCCTTGCTGCGTAAAGAGGCCAACAAGGACTGGGTCGACTTTTCTCATGATGGAGATTGTTCGTTCGCAGGAGTCTACCAGCCGCCACTTCCAAAGAAGAATACTATCGATGATGAGTTTATTATTACATCCAACTACTACGACGTTTGGAGCTTTCTGCAGCTCCCAACCAGAGCCAAAGTGATTGACATTCAAAACGGTGCTCGACGAATCTGCAACATGGATGTTCCATCTCTTATCGAGTACAATTCCATGTTGGAAACTCCTATCGCCAAGAGTGACGATCTTTATCAATTCTGCTTTCGCGCGACATTGACCTTTGAGATGCTCCATACGGGATATGGCTTTCCTTTGAATTACGAAATTGAATCGGCCGATGTGGTCAATGGACAAAAATTAGGTTGGGCCTTGGGCAGTACGTTGTATGAAATCAATACCTTGCCATGGGAATTTGGCGGTGAATACAAAATGATCAAGTCCACCGACAAGCAGACCCATCGCACCTCTTCTACCATGACTATTTTGGGAATGCAAGATCCAGAAGAAATGCCATTTGGAAGCACAACGACGGTGGGGGCGATTGCCCTGTTTCTATTAGGAGTAGTTGGATTGATGCTTGGAGCGGTATGGTTGGTACGCCGCCGCCCAAATCGACGACAGTTCTATCAAGCTATCCCATCGGCAAACTATAACAGCATTGGATAGCGAGAAGAGGAAGAACCATTTCATGCAGACTACATTTGAATCTCTCATTGCTCACCCGACCAGCCCCCTCGAGAGCGCTACTAGTACATCCTCATAGCAAGTAGTAGTAGTAGATGATCGATTCGGCTTGTGCCGAGTGGCTAGTACTAGTAGTCAAGCTGGAACGTTCAGAACATTCTTGCTTCCAGCACCACATCATGAGAGGGCTCCTGCTTACTAGGATAAGCTGGTCGACTGTCCAAAGAGCTAGGCCGTGGCAATCGTTACAGCGAGCCAAGAGACGATCGATCCCTCTCGGTCGTCAAGGCTAGTTACTCCCTGGAAAGTGCGTGATTCAAAACTACCTCTTAGCTATCATAGCTCCGTAGTTCAACCGGCGTTCTACCAGAACGCACCACGTTGGTTCCTACGGAGCTGAGTTTCTCCCATTTGACATGCCTCGGCCATGGATAGCATCTCTTTCTATCTAAGCCTGCCCAAGAAGTGCGAATTATGACGCTTCCGAGGTATTCCAAGACTGTTCCTTAAATAATAGAGAAGTATTAAACCAAAGACGCCAACATACCCGTTAGTGATTGCGTGTGGAAACACAATCGCAGTGATGACGCATTGACCACATTACCTAAAGCACAACGCCAACGTTGTTTCCTTCACTCAATCGGAATGAAACGATTTTCACTACGACGTCGCTTTCATTTTTGACGGCATTAGGAAGCTCCAGAGCGTTCTAGGCATATTTCAATTGTTTTCTGCAAGTTCCTCAATTCTTAGGCATTCCAATAGCCATCTGAGATGCCCAAGATCCCATACCCTAAATGTCATTCACAGTGGGTGCGAAAGTCGGTATTGTCCACGCCACAAACGCAAAGCCACTCAATGATTCGCATTGCCCAGGTCAATTCAGAAGTATCAACCTCCTCTGTCCTGACGACTCGTTTTCATCGAAGGCGGCGTCACTCAAGCCTCAACTCCACACAAACCATAACATATTACACCCCTCATAATTATTTACTTCACAAATCCGAAACTCACCCAGAAATCCACCATGACGAAGTTTCAAGTGGCAGTAAACGACAAAAAGAAAACGCCGAAGAGAGTTTTGTTTTCGGACGAGTGCTCGTCATCGTCGTCTCTGGCTTCTGTCATTCCCTGTGCCCACCCTCCATTGGTGAGAGACGCCGACAATGAGGCTCTCTGGTTTACACGTCGAGAACTTGATAACATTCTCCAAGAATGCCGGGAAAAGCTTGCTGCCTCGAGCAGCATCGCCCTGGAAAGTGATTGTTCTCTTCGTGGCCTCGAACTTGTGGCATGCCGCTATTCTGGAAATGATTCATGCTTGAAGCAACGCCAAGAATGGATCCGATCCGTTCTTCAACAACAAAAACCAGGAGAACCACTTGTGCTCTCGCAATGCACGCGTCAGACTTGCGAACTTCGCCAACGTGTGGCGCACTTGCGAGGCTTACAAGATGCCCAGGTCGTACATGGGCCCAATGTCCTCTTGGGGCAACAATCATCGTCCAAAAGCACCGAACTTTTGGTTGCTAGCAAGCACGCTGATATTCGCGATCGTCGAAGGACGAAGCGACATGAACGACGAGACCACACTGAACTCGTTGTTGCTCGAACGGCATAAAGATTGTTGACAAAATTTTGCTACTGACAATAGGACTATGTACATTCAAACTAGGTCCCTCTCAACCTGAGAATCTTCTTCGTAGAAATCCACTTCTTGCTCGAGTACCCTGTAGGCTTGTTGCTATCCAGATGATCTCTAGCACGTCTAGCCAAAGGATTGCTAGTGTCATGCACCGATCCAAACTGCTCTAGAGTACTTTCTCTTTAATTCGTTGCAGTTTGGATACAAGGCGCTTGCGAAGATTGGAAAAGCGATACGGCAGTCGGACCATACCTCGCATGGGCTGCTTCATCACGGACACGTCCTTCCAATCGTCCCACCACGGACCCCCTCCTACTTCGACCGCCGCTTGGGAGCTAGTCGCCTTTTCGACTAGCGTCTTGCCCCGCACAAACGTTTTCGTAGTTGGATCCCATTCGAGTTCCCATAACGACAAGGTGACATTGGCCAAGAAGGAATCACGACAAAAGTAGACCATACCTTCCTTTTCAGTGGGAGCACGTAATTTGACTCCAGGCGATTCGCAAATGGCCTCCAATTCGACTTCAAAGGGCCTCACTCCGTTGGTGGAACGACCCGTCATTTTCCAATAGCCCCACGGCGAAATCTCCCATTCCATCGTGCCCAACCAGGGTGTGGCTTCATAGAACTTGCCATTATAATGCACCGATACCATGCCCAGATTCTCGCGCCGACCCAAAGGAATCTTACGGGTACCACCACCGGAAGTAACACTCAACATAGGTTCGCCTTTCTTGCAATACCCGTCAAAACTGTTGCATTGACACCAATACCATTTGATAGGAAAGGCACCACCCCAATTCTTTTCGGCATAAAACGGGGCATTGGTAAAGTTGTATGCCTTGCCTTTCCATGTCACTGATCCGGATGCTCGCCCATCCGCCATTGTGACTTGCCAATGCGGTTCAAAGACTTGATAAGAAGCTAGCCAGCCTGCTGTGCTCTTTTGACCCAATTCGTCGTCTCCCCATCCAGCAATGGGAGAAATTTTCATGTCATAAATGCATTCTCCGGGCTCGCCCTGGCCTGGAAGAATACCACCTCGACTCCCGTCATGACCAATCAATCTACCTTGAAGTCTCGTTGGTAACATTTGAAATCCTGATTTCACACGGTCCGAAAACGGGTAGTCTGGTTCTATCAGTGCCTGGGTGGTGGCAAGATCCAATTCGTCTTCTTCCTTGTAATATTCAAAGACACATCCGAAACCTTGTTGATGATACCAAGCCCAAAATTTGGCAGGATCGGGGTCGGCTTGAACCAAATAGTCGTCGTTGGGGCCCATAATTTGCTGACATGCGCAAGAGAATTTGGATGGTTCATCAAAAGGATCCTCAATACTGTAGATAAATGCAAAACTGGCATTGTCGTCGGGCAGGGTTAACCGATAGTACCATCCTTCAAAGAATCGCTTGTATTTCGTCGGTCCCTTGTGGTTGGTAGGTGTCCCAGGGTGCACGGGGCGGAAATGACAACCCGCGTGTGGCGGTTGTTGAGGATAGGCTAGTTTGTCATTATCATCACGATCTTGCAATGACACGGACGCCGCCTTGATAGTTTTCAGGTGGACTGGACTGGATACGGGAAACGCGTGGACTGTTGATGCTATGAGTAGCACCAGAAGGCATATATTCGGCATGCCGACGAAAGCCGTTCCCCTCTGCTCTCCTCTAGTATTTGTCATTGCCATTGTGTTGCCATGAAGCCATAGAATGTCAAACGGAGGTCTTGATGATGGAGCTACATCAATGCCGAAGAGTATGACGAAGGTGACGAGAAAAAAGGTATGCATCCCAAAAAACTCACGGCGAAAAGTACGTACGTCATCAACATATCAACTCGGGGTGAAATCTTAAGTAAAAGGGGAAAGAGATCCCCATCCACAACTACAGCCTGCGACTAAACCTGGTACGCCTACCAAAGAAAAGTTGGATCCTCAACTACTCAGAGCTGGGAGCAGCAAAAGGTTGCTTAACGAACCAGGGAAACAGTTCATGCATAGTAGAAAATTATGTTTGCTGACACTTGACCGCAGCAGAGCTAAAGTACCGTATTGCTGTGGCTGTCCGTGCTCACATTTTGCCCAATTGGCTTCTCGCTCGCTCGTCGGGCGACTCGTGCTTGGGAGCAAATTCTGCTTCCGATCGGCTCACAATTCCTCTTATGCCGTCATCATCCCTTCGTACTACCGGGTAGAGGAGGACTGCCTGCTCCTGCGTTAAAGAAAGCTCCCCCATGTGGATATTGAACTGGGTTCATGCATCAAGCGGTTCTACTTCTCTCTCGTCCACGTTGATACTTGGGTCGCTCTTCTTTGCAGTTTCTTCCGTCAGTGCTTTGGTCCTGGAAGGCACTCCTTGAGAGGGATCCTCGCTGATTTCGCTGATGTTGTTGGAATTGGGCTGCTCTGACTCTCGTTGTTGTTCTCCAGGGAATTCCCCACTTTGTCCCGAAAAACGATTCATTTCACTTCCTCCCTTCAAAATTCCCATGCCGGAGACGCGGCGTCCCTTATCATGACTGTCATCCGCCGAATCATCTCTGTCCAGGACAGTCAGTTTGGGCAAAAAGTATATTATCGCAGTTGCGATTTGGTCCAAAGCATAGATCAAACTGCGAGCATAATCAAGGGTACTTCCTTTGACACTATCCGCAAGTAGAAAAGTCACAATCCTCAGAACCACAAACACCGAGTGGGAATAAATCAAAACGGCAAGAGTTCGGGATTCATTGAACTTTTGCAGGACATTACGAGATTGATAGGCAAGCACTGAAGCGCACGCGAGCAAAACGGCGTTCCAAGCCACAGCCGAGAATTGCCATGCCCCTGGGGAACTGCAATGGTATCGCTTCTCGACAATATGCTCGTCGTATTTTTCCGTCTTGGTATCAGTCATGGTATACTCAGCCTCTTGTTGCGGAGGATCCAAGGCCGTCCAACACGCCAAAAAGACGACCACACAAAACTCAATAAAGGCCACGGCCTTGTAGAGAGTTACCCGGGGAATGACAAAGCGTCGCATTTCTCTGGCAGCTTCCATCATTCGATTGATGGCGGCCACCTTGACAATCAATGGGACCAGTACCAAATTGTATCCCAAATAGACAAACCAAATCGAAGCAACGCAACTACCATTCGAAGCGGGCAAGCCCAGCAAAATGGATCCGATGCTCACTAGAAATGACCCCATAAGCAAAATGCTCAAAAAATCAAATTGAGCGTATTGAATGGCTGGTCTATCCCGATTTCGATATACAGCCTGCCAAATCACAAGTATGAAAAGCGTAGCAGCTGCTCCAAACGCAGTTGCAACGTATCCAAAAGCCAAAGGGGCTTCTTCTTTGTACACGCGTGGATACGAATGGGGAATAAATGCCTTGAGGACATCTATATTTTCCGACGCCCATGTACACACAGCTTTCCGGGTATCTTGGTGCTCCCGAATCAAATCAAATAATTCACCCAATTGCACAGATTCAATTTGAAATAACCTCAACACATCATACGCTGGACTCCTCGCTTCGTCCGGTATCTCGGGCGATTCCAAAACTTCCCGCAATCCGACATTGATTAGTTTGCGCAAGGGTTCAATGGGATTGTCACAGGCTTCCTCCGGTGCACCCACTCGTATACTCTGATCTTCAGAACATTCGTTTTTCCATTCTGCTCGTGCATTCGCACAATCCAATGTATAAGGTTTCAACATGACTTGTTGCATTTCCGCAGGAGTGTCCAAATATTGTTGATACAAGGGCTCGGGTTTCCACCACATCATCATGAGATGCGACCGAGTCGCATTGGCCGCATGCCACATTTCTCGTAATTGATCTGCCGTATATCCATTGGGGGCGCCGTCGGGTCCATTGTTGGGCTGGAGAGGCATGCCCAAATGAAAAATGTTGGCTTCCATATTACTGCTCCACCCGCAGGGATAATTCGCAATGTGACCTGTGCAATTGGTCGGAAACAGCGTACAATCGTTGGCGTCGGTATATCGAAAATGACCCATATACTCCTCGGGATCAAACATCTTGGCGGCCTCGATTTCATCCAAAGGCGCTCGTAGTGCCACATTGTCGGGTGTCGTGCAATTATCCAACGAAACGTCTTGACAGTAGTCCAGCCATGTGGTGGGTCGTTTAAAGACGGACGCCAACAATTCCCGATTGGATTCTTGAAAGCCATGATAGGATACGAACTGAGGATATTCATCGGCGGTAAATTTCGTGACAAACCACGTTTCCATTCCCAAAAATCCCGTCCCCTGAGGCGGCTCGATCGTTTGATCCACAATTTGTTGGAGCGGATTGCCCCAAAATTCCGGTTGAAAATGAGCACACGCTAAATAATCGTCATCTGACGAGGCTTTCGGCAAAGCTCGACAATCTCCGTCAGGCAATCCAGCGGCGACTTCCAAAGGTTCCGGGCCAATGCCTCGATCATAATCTAGCAGTACAAAGAAAACGGGAGAACAAAGGAAGCACGGCGGAGTTCATCATGATGAGTGGTGGATACTATATGATGCCAAGCAAGCCCCCTCAATTCCCAGCAATCACTCTAGGTCTTACCTATAGCGCCTTGTGGATCATAAAAATCTCGTGAGGAGCCATACATGTTGGATTCCATCGAGCTCGGGACGCCCAACATTTCACTCAAAATAATTTGTACTAGCCACCCCAAAGCGGTGGCAGAATCCCAATTCCCACTAGCAATTCGAATTTCCATGTAATCAAAGGGGGAGTTTAGGCATGTGGAATCAGAATCATCTATTCTCTCGAGACAAACGCGGGGTTTGTCCCAGCCTGGCACGAGTTCTCGAAGGCATCCATAAAAGTACGGATTCGTAACATTCTTGCTACTAAGTCCGCTGGCTGTCGCGGCAAATACTAGCAATAGCAGCAAGGCAAAGAAAGTCGAACCTCGTTTCATGTCTAGGATAGTAGTGAAACTAGTCATGATGATATTAAAAGTGGAAAGGAATGGGCACACAAGTTGATGGACATGAAAAAGAGGCTTTGAATCGCAGTGCCAAAGCACGCAGCAACGTTGCACACGTACCTGGTATCCATAGAGCAAACCCTCCCCAATTTACACATAAGGGCCGCCCTTGGACCAAACCGGTTCGAACCCCCTTGGCAAGATGTGATTGGCTAACGGGAAATAGAAGTCTTTGTGCAATTGCCCTAATAAATAGAGATAGTTCTTTTCCCCATCCAGCTCATTGTTCTACTCGAGTAAGTCCACTACGGTCCGATTGTACTCGAGTAAGTCGACAGTTATTCAACAACTCGAATAAGTCCACGGCGCATTGCCTCCTCGCTCCTCGCTCCTCACATTCTTCCTCTGAAGACATTGTGGTAAGCGAGTTTGGCAAGAGAGTGGGACTGTCGCCCGGAAAAGAAAAGTAGCAAACTACGGTAGTAGGGCTCAATCAGCAAAATATTACGCATCAGTGTGTTAGCAGCCAATTACACTGATCAAAAGAATAGTATTCAGAACGACTCCTTTGTTGACTGGGGCATCAGCGCTACTAGTATTCACATTAACAGAGACGCACGCTGCTGGTGTAATGGTGATGGTTTGCAAGAAATACCATGTCTACAGCATGCACGTGATGAGGATAGATGGTACGATCGGCAGACGGATGGAGGGGATCCGTAGTATTGTGTGGGGATCATCATGGAGCGATAGTTCGTGGCAGCTAGCAACTTCTTGACGACGAGTGAGTCGCCTTCAAGTAAGAAATCGACGCTATCACCATAACTTTTTTGGATATCTCTTTGAACATTGCCGTTGGAGGGAAGACGATATGCGTTCGAATAGGTTCTTCTTCCAATTAGATTCCCAATCCCTTCCCGGAAGTTTGATAGAATTATGCCGTAGTGGCAGGCGGAAGTGGAACCTAAGATATGCCCTTTGGGTCATCCTCTTGAAGACATTTGCGAAATAGCGTATCAAAATGTTCGGAGCGTTGGCGCTGGTATTAAATTCTACGCAGATCTACGAAGTGAAGTCGACGAAAGATTTGGAACATCATGATGTGTCGTCGCTTGGGCGTATCTTGCTGAATGTAGCTATTACTACCGGGAGGCACAAAAGGCCAGCAACCTCATCATTTTCATGCCGACAGAGGGGATTCCGCGGAAGTCTTGAAAGCATTCACGGTTGTTGACACAAACCTCAAAAGTCGTAGTTAAGTCAGAGCAAGAGATTCAAAGCTTCTTAGCAGAGACGAGACACAACCATGGCACCTCCCAGCAAACCTCCTGATGCTGAGCCAGAAGGCCCGAAGAAGAAGGTAGTACTGGATGACAGCACCCGAAAAAGTTCTCTAGTCCAGGGGGAACTCAAGGATCTCGAGGCCATGCGCAAAGAAGGTGGTGGATCCCGAAGAGCCTCGGTCCGTACGAACAATAATAATTGTTGCGATGATTTTCAGTACAGTCTCAAGATTGTCGGTCAAAACCCGCGTATTTTGATTTTGAGCTTGTTTGTCTTTGCTGTTCTTTGTGGAGGCGGTCTCGGACTGGTGTTCTTTTTGGCGAACGACGAAGACCAGAATGCACAAGACGACGCCTCGGATCTTGCTGTTGAAACGGGACGATGGTTTGGTAAGCTTCCGTCGGGATGATCATAGCATTCCCTACTACTGAGACGTCTTACTCATTTTGCCGATTGTCACTTTGTTTTTTTAGCGGACCAGCTGAATCGAGCCATTTTGCCCCTGTTTTCTATGGCGCAATTCGTAGGCGAAATCGGTAGCTTCAATGCCTTGGCGGATGGCGTGGCAGATCTCCCATTTGTCCCTGCGGAGGAAACAGGAGGGATTGTAACACACCGCGATGTGGACGGTGTCTGCAACGACGTCGACGTCCTCGATCGTTTCAACAAAATTGCAGCATCTATTAAAGAAAATGCCGACATGGAAGGCGTTCTTGTCACTCTACAGCTGGTTCCCGACCAAGTTGTATGCATGGTATATCCTTTGATCAACTCAGAAGACTTTGAAGACGGCATTGTCCAAGACAATACCGGAGCGATCGGATTGGACCTTTCGGCTATTCCCAGCCGAATTGCGTATTCCCAATCTGTGTTGAGCTCCAACGGAATTTACATTGCGGGCCCACTGACCCTGCAGGAATGTGCAGGAGAAGGAGACTGTAACGTTTCTGTGGAAAAAGCTTTTTTGGCCGCCCTTCCTGTAAACTCGGAAAACCATACAATCTCAGTTGGCGGCAAAGAGTTTGAGCGTTGGGGATCCGTCGAAGCTGTGATCAACTGGAACGCCTTAATCGAACGTAGCGACATTTTTGAGCGATTTGCAGCTGACCATAAAGGTTTCCAACTGAGTCGAACCGATATCATTACCGATCCTGTCACGCAAGAAGAGACGTCAGTTGTGGTCGTCCTTGCTGAAACCGAGGACTTTGGCGATTCCAGATATGTCCGCGTATCAACTACACTCGACACGGTCAACGATCTCTGGGAAATGACTGTTGCCTACGAGAGTCAATCTGAGAGTTGGCTTCCCTACGCAATCGCTAGTACGGTCATCCTGGCATTCTTCTTCTCAGCTTTGGTGTTTATGATCATGCTTCAAAAGCAAAAGTTTGTTATGATCCAAAAGCGATACCTCGAAGACCTGGCGCAACCTCAAAAGCTGCGTTTACGCATGTTCTTGGATGTCCAAGACACTGCAGAGCCCACTCCGGAAATGGAACAGCAAATTTTGAACAAAAAGCCTATCGCCGACTTCTTTCCTCATTGCACCGTTATGATGGCTGACATATCTGGATTTACATCCTGGTCATCCGAGCGAGAACCCAGTCAAGTGTTCCAACTGCTTCAAACGGTCTTTTTCCATTTTGATAAGGTACGGGCCCGGATAAGGGTATTTCAACTCCAAATACAAGCTTCTGTGGAATGGCTTCTAACGCATGTCCTTGTTGTTGCAGATTTGCCGCAAACGAAATGTCTTCAAAGTCGAAACTACAGGCGATGCATATGTCGTGGTGGCTGGTATCCCTGAGCACCAACCTGACCATGCCGTCCGAATGACCAAGTTTGCTCAAGAGTGTTTGACGAAATTCAATTCCCTGACGCACGAAATGGAGAAGCAACTCGGACCAGAAACAGGTGAGTTCATTGGGGACTCGAGTGAGGAGAGTTCACCGAAGTACGCGGCTATAACTTACAGTGACTTTCTTTCAAATCACAGGTGATTTGAAAATCCGCATTGGTCTATCCAGCGGACCGGTGGTGGGTGGTGTGCTTCTCTCGGGAGAATCTCGATTCCACATATTTGGTACTACTGTGAATACCGCGCAACGAATGGAGTCAATGTCGGAATCTGACCGCATCCATGTAAGTGATTCTCCTCGCAAATGAGAACCCAGGTGTTTTTGAGCGTGTTCTGACGGTTTCTCCTACCCTGTTTTGCAGCTTTCCGAAAAGACGGCTACCCTCTTGCTAGATGCCGGAAAGAAGAAGTGGGTTCAAGCTCGCAAGGAGAAAGTTCTCGTCAAGGGTGTTGGAGAGATGCAAACTTACTTCTTGACGCAACGTCGGCATCCTCAACCTCCAGGGCAAGGCAAGAAGACCGACAAGTCTGGCGATGCAGCTTCATATTGTTCGGACTTGTCGGCTGGGTCAGGGGACCTTTGGGGTGACGAAGAAAGCAAGGGTCTCACCTCCACCTTGACTGTGAAGGGCCAGCGTCTGGTGGATTGGCAAGTTGAATCGCTCGGCAGTTTGTTAAAGAAGATCATCGCCTACCGCAACCAAGGGCGCAAGAAGAAGCCTGAGAACTTCTCAACGGACTTCAAAAAGGGCGAAACGGTCCTGGATGAGGTCCAGGAAATTATCGCGCTTCCCGAGTTTGATCATAAAAAGTCCACCATCTCGTCGGATGCCTTGGCTGCAATTGAGTTGCCCCCTGCCGTCAAAACGCAATTACGCACCTTTGTGGAAGAAGTAGCCTCGCTCTACCATGATAACCCGTTTCATAACTTTGAGCATGCGGTAAGTCTACATTCGTTTGGACGAGAGCCGCCGGTTTGCGATTATTTCTTACGTGCTTGTCGTCGATGGCGCCTTTTTTAGAATCACGTCACCATGGCTGTCCACAAGCTTCTCAACCGCATCGTGACTCCCGAGGATGTGGACTACGAACGCAAAAATGCTAAGAAGATTGCCGCCGATCTGCACGATTACACATTTGGTCTCACTAGTGATCGTAAGTCGGCCTTGTTGAAGGTTACAGCAGGTCGCAGCTTCCAAGAACTCCAGTCTTACCCTTTTTTTCTTCTTTTGTTGATAGCTCTGACACATTTCGCGGTTGTCCTGAGCGCTTTGATTCACGATGTGGATCACAAAGGAGTCAGCAATCCTCAGCTCGCCAAGGAACAGCCAGAATTGGGCGAAAAATACCGTCAAAAGTCCGTGGCGGAACAAAACAGTGTCGATTTGTCGTGGGAGCTGCTCATGAAACCCAAGTACGCGGATCTTCAAAAGTGTATCTTTGCCACCAAGGATGAGTTTTTTCGTTTTCGCCAACTCATTGTCAACACAGTCTTGGCGACGGATATTTTCGATCCCGAGCTCAAGGCGTTGCGTAACATGCGTTGGGACCGGGCCTTTCACTCGGACGAGTTGCAGCGTGATTTTGAAGGTTCTTCCTTGGGAGATGGCTCTACTGGGTCCGATCAAGAGGGCGACATGGATACGAGCACTGACCCTGACATTTCCGAGAGTGGCCACTCGAATTCCTTGAGCGCCTCGAAACGACAAGATGCCATCGATAAAAAGAAGAAGAAACAAAATTCTACCAACCGCAAGGCTACTATTGTGATTGAACACATTATCCAAGCCTCGGATGTTGCTCATACTATGCAACATTGGAATGTCTATAACCGTTGGAACGAAAAGCTCTTTCAAGAAATGTACTTGGCTTACAAGATGGGCCGATCTCCCAAAGACCCTAGTCTGGGTTGGTACAATGGCGAGCTTTGGTTTTTTGACAACTACGTGATTCCATTGGCCAAGAAATTGGACGAATGCGGTGTTTTTGGTGTTGCCAGTGATGAGTGCCTCTTCAATGCAATTGAAAATCGTCGCGAGTGGGCCCTCAAGGGCGAGACTGTTGTAGCAGGCATGTTGGAGCGATGCCGCGAGATGGGTCTCGATCAGCTTCAAGCCGTCGTGGAAGGTGCGGAAGGCGATGATTTGGAGGACTAATCATAAACAAGGGGGATTTTGATTTTCATTGGACCTCATCAAAACTATTAAGAAGGTCCCTGAATAGAAACATTTATATTTATCATTTTACTCTTACACAACAGTATTACACAATCTGTCTCGCCACTGCCATTGGTGCTGGCGAAAAAATGTCGGGCCAAGCCTGCGTCCACGCTTCCTCTAATTCTCTACACAAGGCTGGATGATTCTCTTGAAATTCGGCCGGAGCTTCGGCATACAAGACAATCACAGAATCGACTGCACTCACCAAAACTCCAAAGGTCATGTTACTAAAGACCAGTCCCATGAAAAAGGCTACCGCGGCACTCACGGCCATGACTCCACCATCGCTACCAATCGTCCAAAACACCGCCGCCAGTGCATTTAGTAGGCCGATGCACAAACACATCATGCCCAACATGCGATGGATCAACGAATCCGAAATGATGGTACTCCATCCTCTATTTTGAAACAGAGAAAATACATTTTTGCCTGCCTCGACATAAGAGTATCCATACAAACCAACATAGACAAACGCCCATTTGTTGAAATATTCCGCAATGCGTTCAATCCACCCCAACAAGCACTGCGCAAAAAGTCGCAATAGACCACCACGACGATTATGGGCCATGCTCCGCAGCATGCTCTTCAAAACTTCGATGATAGCGACAATCAACGACCCCAAACAAATACTTCCAAAGGAATATGTCAGTGCTCGGCTCGCAGAATCTCTCAAGCCACGGCTGCAACACCCATTGGCTTCTTGTGGCAAAAACCACCAGGTGCCCACGGTTCCTGCCAAGGTTGTATGTACAACATTTCTCAATACATGCCACGTCCAATAAAAACTCAATAACAAGCCAGCAATAGCTAAACATCCTTGCGGGGTAAATTCCTCTTGTACATGAGTATTGGGACTTCCATACACATAGTCATCTGTCACCTCCACTTGGTGCTCTTGCGATTGGATCCAGGGCGAGTTTAACACTGAGGTCCAAACAAAGCCCCAGAGACACAACCACACCACAAACAATGGAATACTCGCCAGCCCTAGAAAAACCATGCCCAAATTAGAGTGGACGCACGTGACAGCCGCTTTGAGAGTGGCCGCCGCAAAGGAAATCCGATGCCATACCGCCTTGGCATAACACGCCAGAATAGCAGCAAACAAGAAATTCCAAATGGCCGCAAGTGGCGTGGTTGACAAGGCCAACAAAATGCCAAAGGCTAGATTCAAAGCAATCGCAAAATAAAGAGAAGCCTGAATCAGTTGGATGCCATGCGACAGCATGTACTTCATGGCCAAAAGCGAAAGCAAGGGAGCCGACACGAGGCTCAACAAAACGCAAGACACGAGACGAACCGCGTCCATTTTGTCAAGCGTAGAAGTAGCGTCTTCTTCTTCTTGATTGTACGTGGTGGTAGCGTTGCTGCTACTAGCCTCGTCATTGTCATACTGAAGAAGACGCCCCACGAGACGACGCGTCGGCCCTTCCTTGTCCACAACCGTCTCGAGTCTGCCAGTAGCATACAAGACTGCCACGGACACTATGGTTAGTAAATGTGCCACAAAGACAATTCCAAACCACTTGTCACGGTAGGCAGGTTCCTGGATTGTTCCTTTGACAACAACGCCTTCTTGATCAAAGTCCACATTCATGGGGATGACTTTGGTGACAGCATCGCTGTCGTTGACCACCGAGGAAGCCGCCGTTGGAATATCCAAATACTTGGCTTGGCGAGGTTTGCTGTTATTGTTCATGATAGGAAGTTTCTGCGACTAGGCTGAATGCAACAACAAAGATTTCGTCTTTGTCTCTAAAACCCGCTTTTGTATGTCTCGAGAGCAACGAATCAAGGCAATACTACCTCTACTCTACTAGAAGAAGCTATTAGGCAATACCGTGAGATGTTTGTGGAACCGTTTCCACACAGCAATGTAGATGCGATTTATGATCGATGCGGAAGGGAGGCCACACATCTATCCCACGAAAGCGTTGAGGATGCACGGCGGGTTTCAACGTTGTCGCGGATTTTGTCCTTTTGGAGTGAAACCATAGATTTGGAGCTCGTGGACCTCTTGAATATGGCGCTCGCAAAAATTGGGGCCTTTTTTTGGGGGTGCAGAACACGAGGGGGGGGGGGGGCTTGGTGGGACAGTACACAGAACTGGAGAGTGCCATAGTTAGTAGAGGAGTTTCGGTTGCTACCAGCTACTACAATAGTCGCTGAGATTGCAAACGGCAAATCGTTTTTATCATGGAGTGGACCATGATGGGTCCTGTTCTCTCCCTCCTCTCTCTCGCAACAATATCATTCCATCATTTATTGTTCCCACTGACACTAGGAATCCGACATGGAGTTGCTGCACCAGACATTTGATATTCTGTAGTTCGTACTCACTGCTCCTCGAATGTAGCTCTCACTGCTTCACCTGTGTTGTCGTCTCGAAAGCTCTTGCTATGGTTGGCTTCCCATTCTTTCAGGTACATTTTACCCACTTGTACGCTTAGCCAACGCCCCAACAATTCTTGTTCATTCAATTCCAAAGCCTTGGAAACTGCCTTGGGGGATGCAAACCAAATACCACAGTATCCTTTGCTTCTACCGGAATCTTCAAACGTAGGAAACCTCACGTCCTGGATTTTTCCACAGTCTTGAAAAAAGGCTCGAATATCGTCCTCGGTCGTGTCATAGGCCATACCAAACACACGAATACATAGGGGTTGTTTTTGCTTTTGCTTCTTTGCATTCGAATCTTCTTGGTCATCATTTTCATCGTTGCGGCTGCGTTTGTTGTTCTTCTTCTTGGCCAAAGCTTTGGTCAGCAATTCTGGATCATGACGGTAAGGGCACTTGTCACCCTTGCGACACTTTCCCTTGGTCTTCCAGTTGATACAATCTTTTTCGGACTGTGGAATAGTCGAACTCTTGGGAGTAGGAATTGGTGTAGAAGATGATGAAGATTCTGCCTTGGAGAATGGCAGTTTCTTTGGTTCAAAGTCGTGAGAAAAGGGGCAATCGTCGCCTTTGGTGCATTTGCCCTTTTTATAGGCAAAACACTTGCCACGCTTCTTTTTCTGGATTGCTTCGTCATCCGACGCATTCTTATTATCGCTACTAGATGGTAAACATGCTCCAGGACCCGAGTGAGTAAATTTACACTCGTCTCCATAAGGACATCGACGTTTGCTCCAGAGATAACATTGGTCCATTTCGGTGGGGACGGTCGTGTAGGGTCTTACGTACATGGTGTACAGTTTTTTAGAAGTCGGCTTTCGACCTCCTTTGATGGTTGCCATGGCAACAGCCTTGTCATACGTAGCTTGGCTTTGAAAAGTGGCAAATCCAAACCCTCGATGCGTCTTTGCCTCGTCGTCTCCTCCTTCTTTATGTGTCGTCTTCTTCTTCTTGTCGGTAACTTTATTATTCTCTGTAGTCTGCTGTTCTTCGTCTTCCTTGGTTTCTTCTTCCCGTGGATAAATCAATTCAATTTGAATCTTTGGAGGGTCGTCATCATTATTATGATGATCGCCCACCAGCAACTGTTCCGTGAGAATGCGAAGCACGGTTTCTTCGGTAAACTTTTGAGGTATCCGCGAAATGTGAAGTTTCAGCTCGTTGTCCTCAGTGGTGTTCGTGTTGTCATTCGTCATGATTGCAAAATGTTTCTTGTTGTTTGACGGGGAATGAATCACAAAACGTGTGGTACGATGATGATGATGATGCAATTGTTCGTTTGTGATTTGCTCATCGTGCAAAGAAAGATTTTTTAATCGACGGAAGGGATGGATGGCGGAGAATGATTGTGGGACTGGCGGTACTCGCCTTTGTTGTGAGTCACGGATTATTTTCCACTCAGAGCGAGCGATGTACAGACATTCGACTGATTGGATCAATATCTCACGAAGCGTTCCGAGGGGCTTAAATCAATCAATTAACTACCGCCATCATTCATGGATGTGATGGCGGATATGTGTTCGATGAGCTTCTCTGATTTCCACCCACCGCATGCAATTTCATCCATGACATCAACAACACGAGTTGGAAATTCCCGTACTGTTTTGGGTTTTAAACGAACGGTGTTTCATTCTTCTTCATTCACCCTCTTCGCCGCCTGGCTATCTACGATTGATGCAAAAGCTCGAGCTGTCAGTGCTGGCTAGAGAAGCTAGCTAGCTTGAAGGTTCAATTCACACTCGACGACAAGATTATAGCTGTTGTTGCATCCTGCTCTCTCCCAAGCCATTTAACACGGCATCAGGTCCATGTGCTGTGAAACATTAATATTATCGAGATAAAATGTTCCAATGGATTCATTTCGCATTCAAAGACTGGATTTACTCTTTGACGATTGGATTTTTGGTCGTGTCGTATTGGAGAGGATCTTGGACCTTGTTGGATATCTTGGGGTGTCAGCAACCTCCTGAAGCTACCCTGGCCAATGGAGATTCCTTTTGTTTTGCACTGGATGCTGCGGAAAATCCACAAGGACCCATGGCAACTCTTCGGTTACAAAACGCTACCATTTCGTATGGCGTCGGTATTAGTCTGCTATTGGTGGGTGTCACCATGGTCTGGGCCGGACTGTGGCTACCCGACCACAAACGCCTAGAGGTGACATTTTCAATCGGCATGACTCGGTTGGCCATAGTGTACATTTTAGGAGCAGCGGCAGTCTGTATGTGGCGGGGTATTTGGTATTGGACCGATGCCTGGATTGTATTCAAGAACAATGATCCATTAATGTCCTATTGGTTCACATCGTTGGTGGGAGCAGGTGTTGCCTATTTGTTTTATTGTGGGAATTCGATACTAGCGCCTCCCGCCTCGTTTTTATTGGATGGACCCGACACGGATGCTCCACCAATTGCGGTGACGGCATTAGGATCGCATTTTGCCGTGACGCTTCCAGCGGGGAAACCAAGGCCCCGATTTCCCATTTATGTGGACTTGCTCGATTTGATGGTCAGCTTTGGTTTGGTGCCCTTTGCTGTTGTGTGGTATTGGAGAGGTACGCATATTGTTTCTTGCAATGATAACGTTGATGGAGAAAAAGTCAACTGCCGGTAGAAGTATCGCATTCTAACATATTGATCGTTAATTCGTTCTACGCTTTCAGGATCCTGGATGGTACTTGATTACTATTTCTGGGGATTTACGGACTCGGACCGTGATGTGCAGCTATCTATGTTGTGGAGCATTATCATGTTTGGACTCTGTATTTGGTTGACATCGGAACCCATTGTTGGAATCCTCGATCGCAAATTCCGTCCAAACATGTTCTTGTTGGGCATGTTGAGTCGTCTGCGGACGTACGTCGTGGCATGGGGTACAGTGAGCTTTTGGAGGTGTATTTGGTATTTCTGGGACGAATTCTTGGGTGGCACGACTCTTTTATCTGCTAGTTTGGGGCATGTGCTTTCGCTGTTGTTGTTGACCGCCATGGGATGCGTTTCGAGCATCAATGCTCCTGCTTCGACGCTTGGAGTGGACAGTATCCCTCATCCTGAGTGTGACGACGAACCTCTCTTCAGTATGGTGCCCTTGCCATGGGAAATTCTATATGCGTTTGCTCTCTTTCGTCAAGTGGACAAGACCAAGGTGGACAGTGTCAAATGCGCTGCCATCGAGGCTTCTTTGCGAGCCGCTCTGGCTATGGGAGAAATTGAGATGTCAAATACTGGACGAGACGAAGGAGTAGTTGACGCTTCGGAGGGTCAAGACGATGACATCATTCAAGCGCCTATGGATGACGCTGAACAAGAACAGTCAGTTGCAGCGATTCAGCGTAGTTGGCACAGTTGGCGGCCAGGTCTTGTGCGATCCCGTAGCTATCTTGACATTATGAAGCCTGGTTTGCGTCTGCGAATGTGTACTGACTATGCGCAGCGGCCAAACATTGAAAACGCGCGAGAGCGTAGTCGAATATTCCGCAATCGCTAATTGACGAGTAAGACCTTCTTGCAAGAATCTTGCTCGAAGCATAGGCGGCCACCCGTGGAGCAGGCGTCGTCTACATTCGGCAGCAGTCAGTCATGGTTGGCAACCGAGCGAGGCGACCAGGCGTTCCAATGGTTTGACGACTCATGAATAAGTTCAGGGATGCTGTTGATTTCAGTCCAAGAATTGTCGTTCGCTGACACCCCAAGGTTTTCTCGACAGAGTAAAGACCATGAGTCGCCAAAGCCCCCACCAGAACGTGCAGAATGGCATTCTCCTATAGCTTTGTGTCACGAAGCGTACGTTCCAGATCGACGCCCGGCCCTCATTATCACCCGAGGGAGGATTGGACGCTGCCAAACGACTTGGAAATTGAGACAGGCTCTTGGATGGCCGCGATTCCGCTCGCACCCAGCACATGACCCAGAACGAAGATTAGCGTGGCTCGGACTTGCATCTGGAATGATAGCGCGATTAGTATGTACTAGCAATCCTAAATCGCCAGGATCATTGTATCATGGTAGGCAACAAGATGAAAGGGGGTTTCGCAGTAGTCCATGAGTAGTAGTAATACAGACGGTAGCTACGTTGGCTTCCAAAAATGGGATAACGAACAGATGGCGACCGCAAGCAAAAAAGAGCAGTTTTTTTGCATCTGGCGCGAATTTCTAATTACATAGAGGAGAGAACTGCACCGCGATGGAAGTCTTTCGCGTTTCGCGCTTGCGGGTCTGTTTCGCGCGCTAGATAAAATTCCGATCAGGCCTTTTATGAAGATAGCCTTTGGTCGCAGGGGCATTAACAGAAGATTGGGATTGTTAAAAGGAAAAATTAGCGACGACTCGAAGCTAGCAGCTATTAATGGGAGAGAACCGAACATCGCTTCGCTCTATAGTTCAAAATTTGACGCGTTTGACATCATTTTATCGCGAAAGGGCAGTAATGAGTCATTCACAATCATAGAAAGCGATCATTGAGGCATATGCAAAATATTTACATCTGGCCTAGTAGAGGCCAACCTTTGGTCGCAAAGGCACATACAGATAAGGTTCCTTTTTTGTTCGAAGGGCTTCGACTGAGCGCAAGCGCGAAACGCGAAAGACATCCATCGTTTCCTAAACGCGAAAGAATCCACCGCCTCCGACATCTGCAGGACCGAAACCATCTTCGCACACAATCATGCCGTCCTTCGCATCGATCCATAAAATGTTTCCCTCGATAACGTACAACAGCAGCAAACGACCCCCTTCGCTCCAAACCAAGATGATGCAAAACAAACGAGTTCTTGTCGTATCCGAAACCATGCTGATCAGCAAGAACGCTTCGACGATTCTAGCACACGATACAGCTCCCCTTCCAATTAAGAAGCGACGGCTCTCCTACAACGAAAAACAAGCCGTATTTTCCTTTCGACCGACCCGTCGAAGAAAAACTGTGCGAAGGGCCCCCCTAGCAGGCCCCGATGCGCCGTCTTTGAAATCTTCGTCTTCCTCAAGCCCCCACCACCATCGACGAGTTACCTTCGCAACTTCGGTCGTGACAAAATGCTTCGAAGTTGTTTCGTGGACAAACGAACAAAAGGCCTCCCTGTTTTACTCAACTACTGACTATGCAAGGTTTGCATTACAGGAAAGAGTTCGTCGGGAAGCTCTTACTCTGACTCATATCCTGGGAAGAGAACAACGCAATCGATTTTGCAACGGAATCCATCTGTTAACCTCTACCACTATCCACCACATGTACCACAAGATCCTATCACGCCTTGATCATTGTGATGCCTCGACA
Source organism: Nitzschia sp. DOCU1 (assembly GCA_951394045.1). NCBI lineage: Eukaryota > Bacillariophyta > Bacillariophyceae > Bacillariales > Bacillariaceae > Nitzschia > Nitzschia sp. DOCU1. The sequence goes on along the minus strand of OX595994.1, from coordinate 2,108,555 downwards.
ACACCATCCAACACGTCCTTCCTTCATTCTTGTTCTCATCCTCCTACTAATAGTACTACTTGTAGAGGATGCAGAGCTCACGTGGTAGCTGCGCGGTGCGCTTGATTCTTGACTGCAGCAGCTGCTACTCAAAACAGCGGAGGGAGAGCCAGTTGAGAACGCTGCATCCCCTGTGCACTAATCAGCACAATACATATGCTGGCTACTACTAGGTGCGCTCTATCGCAGCAGTAACTCTACTAGTATGGATCTGTTGTTCCTTTTCTCCTCATTCAGAAGTCTTTAGAACACTATCTTTCTCGGTAGTGGACCAAATGTTCGTCTTGCGCCACGCCGTTTGGGCGTATCTCTTAGCGCATGTCCAATACGATCATCAATTACAGGTTTGAGGGCTTGTTTTAGAGTCATTTTGCTGTCTTTCTCCACAAGGCAAAAGAATTCTACGCTCTACTTTCTTTTCGATTTCTTTGCGAATTTCAGCTTTGCATTCTTTCTCCTGACTGCTGCTAACACGAAGTTCTTCATAATACTGATCAACGATTCGACGAAAACGGATATTGCCAGGGTTATTGCGAAGAAGCTCTCCCCGTCCAAAATACACGTGATGCGTCCCATGTTTCAACATTAGAGTTCGACTTACTTGCCCCCGAAGTTTACTAGCCGCCTTTTTGCTTTGGCTCCTGACTGTGCGAGATTTCTTGACTTTGGAAACAACCTGAGCTTGCTTGATGCCCTTATTGGCTCTGAGCAGCTTTGTAACAATGCTAGGTTCAACCTTTTACTTTGTCGGAATGTTTTGGTAGGTAGATTTCGCTGACCTCTGAAATGGTAGCTTGCACGTTCGACATGCATTCGCCGAGGCGTACTTTGTGAAACAGCTTCCAGAAAAAAGAGTGAAGTCAGCCTCTTATCTTCCAATGGGACATGTTCAAATTTTACTTGTGGCTGCCTTAGTAGAAAAAGTCCACAAGAGACGGAGCCTTTGTCTTATCGCCGCCTCCAACTAGTTCCTGAAATGTGGATACCACGGAACGCCCAAAAGCCACATGAAGTTCGTCTCGTGGCAATGGAATGATATTTTCATCCAAAGGGCGGCCCCGAATCGAATTGGCTGCTTCCATTCCCGTCACAAAGGCCTTTTCTTGTGACCAGGAGCCATGTCGTGTCTTTACCAAATCACCAGCAAAATGGACGTTGGCTAGAGCTTCCGATTTGAGGCTAGGCATGTCCTTGTACGAATCGGGAAAATACCAATTGACGGCACTGGGCAACCGTACAATAGCGGCATCCACAACCTTGGCGGTTGCACAATCCACTCCCAGCATGGTGTTCAAATCAACCTTGGCTTTTTCAGCAATTTGTTCATCGCTCATAACCAGGAGTGTGTTGGCATGATAGTAATCCACTTCAATGACACTCGCAGGAACGCCTTTGTCTGAAAAATTGTTTCCATGCAATGCCTTGATATTGAAAAATGTCATTCCGACACCGGGATCAAATCCCCAGCAGGCATTGGCAGTATATGGCGTAGCTATCTCTCGATCTAGATAGAGACGTGTGGCCAAGACGCTGGTACCACGTAAATTGGCAAATCGTCGAAATTCGGAATACATTGAAAGCTGCGGGCTATACCGAACCATGGCGTTCAATGCTGCCGCGCCGACAGCGAAAATGACTTCATCGGGTTCCAATGTCAATGGCTGCTCTTGTCCTTCCACAGAGCATTGGATACTCGAAATTCTTGGCTTGCCGTTACTGGCAGCGCCGTCAACTTGAAATCCCGTCACTCGGGTTCCTAATTGAAATTGGACCCCTTGTTTTGTCTTGAGCTTGTCCATCCATGGATACATGATTTGTTCTCCAATATTGCCCTTGCACCATCGTACATCAAAGGCCGTTTGGCGACTCAATACAAAAAAGTAGGCCATACCCAAGGCAGCGGCCGCGGAACATTCGGCTCCCGGTGCAAACAGTCCCGTCAAAATCATGGGCTCAAAGGCTTCTTGATAACACCGTTGACTGACTCCTAGCCGAACACACAAGTCTCGAAAGGACATTTTATCATACTTGGCCCAGGCTTGCGGCGAATCATCAAATTCCGAAAAGGCCAACACCAAAGGAAAGGCCGTCAAACGATCCCACAGAGGCAATTTCAAAAACTTTGTAAAGGCGGCTTGTGCCAATCCTGTTGGCAAGGCGGGGGATTGATTTCGAAACACTGGCCATACTGCTTCTAGGCCTTGAGGAGAATATTGGCCTTGTTCGGCATATCCTGTCAAGGCCGTATCGAAAACTCCCAAATCTTGATCCAAGAGTCGAAAAATGTTGTAATACTGATCCCAAAAGCCATGTTGACCTGCTTCGGCACGAAATTTGCCGTTCATCGACTTGTATCCGTCTCGTACCAATCCACCAATACGAGGAGACGCATCGACGACCGTGACTTGATACTGGGGATCTTTCGACAAGGCATCGGCAGCACTCAAACCACCCCAGCCGGCGCCAATAATGACCACTTGTTTCTTCGTCTTGTTGTTGTTTTGTGTGTCATCTTTGCTATTTATAGTCGTGGTACTGGCGGACTCGGAGGAATATAGAGATGATCTGAATAGAGGAGCATTGCGTATCGTGGCGAAGGAATGCGATTGCCGACTAGGAAGAAAGGCAACCGCCGGGCCGACGGGCCAGGCCAGCACCAGCATCCAAGTTGCAAGTAGACGATTCATTTCCCTCATTCTTCCTAGCGTTCTTGATGATTTTGAAGTAGCTAGCCCTGTAGTTTGATGCTTTTGGGGAAGAAGGTCAATCGTTTCGGTCCGATTCTGCCGTCGTCATCTCGTCGTCGTGGTCGTCACTATTTTGCGTCTTTCTCATTTTTTCATCGGCTCGGAAACCACGTCATCATATTTTTGCCAGCTGCTGCTTTTTTGGTCGGAAGTGTCAATATGGTAGGACGACTAATCCGACGCGTTGAAAAGTCTCATAACCTAACAATGTCCCAAATCTTTCGTGCCGAGGAGCAACAGGAATGCTACTACGATACTTTTAAAGTGTGGTAGAGGAGGAGTACTACGAGCCTTTTCTTCTTCTATTATTTGGTCTTGTGTCTTTGTTGATTTTGTGTCGTCGTCACATCGCTAGCCATTAGCACGGACATTTTCAAGTCTGCCCCATAATGGTCTTGAAAGATATCCATCCAAGCTCTAGCAAAGAGCTTCTTGGGTGCTTTCTTTGCCGAATAGGATACATCCAACATGGAAAAGACTCTCGTCAACTCGGACTCGTCCAACATCCATTCGTTGTCGGAAAAAGAATCCGTATCTCGCCCCGCTTGTGCTGCTGCTGCTGCTGATATTCGTCGAAACAACTCGAGAGCGTGCTGGGTCCATTGTTCATAATGTCCGACAAAATCCATGACTTGCCAATACTTGGGTTCCATTCGATAAGCTTGAGGACGCCAATAGGGTTGGTGACAATCTGGCACGAGTTTTTTCAAAAAGATGTCAAACGTTCTTGTCACCGGACGACAGGCCGTGTCAGGATTGTAACCCCGATAACAATTCCGAAAACAATTGCAAGGTTGAACCATGACGTGGTCAGGATCATGCTCCAACAGTTGAATGTAATTCGACTGTATCCGTTCCAGCGGATCACGGACAAAAATTGCCTTGGTGTATTTGGAGGAAAACATAATTTCAGTCGCTTGGTCCACAGTATAGTTGGAAAGATATGAAAGTCCATCGAATTGACGTGTGGGATCACTCCAATCGGAATACCCAAGGAGACGGCGGATCAAGCAACGCCATACGACATCGGCTGCACCCGACACGGGGAAGAATACCAAAGGGTAGGGCTTTTCCATCACAATGGGGGATGCATCAAAGTCATCACTCGAATAAATGTAATCCGAGGGATGGACTACTATGTCTTGCTGTAAAACAGAAGACGTCCCGTTGGCCGTTTTAACGTTCTTGTTCTTCGTGTTTTTTTTGCTGCGGATAGCTACTGGAAAGTCGTAGAGTTGGTATCGACTGGGGAGGGTTTTGGGTTCTCGTTGTTGAGGCCTTCCCGACCAGAGATACACGAGATATTCTCGCCAGACTTTGCGAACATTGGACAAACGTTTAAAATATGGTCCTTTGGGATTCCAGCAGCCCACCTCCGAGTGACCATAGATGCCTTGATCAAAACGGCCCAATCCGGTGGAATCTTGTGCATAATTTCGATGATAGTCATACGACCATAACACGCGATCCTTGGGAATGACGACGAGTTTGACATTGCGAGGATGGGAGAAGACATAGGTGGCCGTCGCGACGTCTTCATAGGATTGTAACGTCTCGTGCGGTATAACATGCGACGTCGAATAGTCGGCCAAGTTGTAGGATAAGAAATAGAAGGGTCCGACCATCCAAAGAGGTCCAATCAGAGGGCATTTGGTAAAGTTTCCATCTTGACATTTCTTGTTGCCTTTCCACGAGTCAAAAACTAGATTGGGCGTGCCGCCATAGACTAGACCATCCGTGTTGAGTTGACTATCCGGTCTCGGCAATCGGCGCTCCAAAATATCCATCCATGTTCCCGTAAATAAGAGCGTATCGTCATCCATCTTCGCAATGTAGTCAAATTGAAGGTTTTGAGTCTCGTTGAGATATCGCGATGCATAGTAAAACCAGGTCGGAACCTTGCCCTCGTTCATGTTTTCTCGGATATTGAGGTATATGACATCGTCTGGTTCGTCTTGATTTCCCGGCGGTCTGGCAACAGTCAACGGCGTGGTTTTGTCGTGGTGACTCAATCGCATCGTCGGAGCATCATCCGAACCTCCCGCTACCACAAACACATAGGCTAGCCGACAATCTCCAGCCTTCAATTGAGAGGAGTACTCCATTAGAGAACAAATTTTGTGGTTGTTGTCGGTCGTGTGGTGGTTGAAATTCGGTGCACCCTGTACATCGTGATAAAAGTGGAGCATGGTTTCTCGAATCATTTTTCGTCGTTCGCGAGAACCTGCGAAAGACAGGATTCCCAGTAACATATTCGGAGGATTCTGGAGGAGTGACATGCCTTGTATCGCACTACTACTTTCGCGCAAGACGAGTTTGGGATAATGCCGAGTATGGGAAGCTTCCCATACTTGACGAAAGAGGGTCGCATTTTGTAGATTTCCGTATAGAGGTTGGGGATATCGATTTTCTTGTTGCTCGGCTGAGAAGGGGGATGCTGCTTCGACGACAGCACCCAGCACCAGAGGCGAGGATGAACGAAAATGATACTGCTCCACAGATGATGGTGATTCTTCATCCGAACTCGTCGCACCAGCACTCAGAATAGGGTTGAGGGGCTGAAAGATGAATCGGACATTGAGAAATAATGCGCCAAGAGCTGTGAGCGCAAAGAGACGCCAAATAGAGCTGGGACCCATGCTAGCCATTAGCTTCATGGAAGTTATCATCATTATCATCAATCTTGTGGGAAGACGGGCCTTATTTACAGCTCAGATGTGATGACCCTTTTTACAGCTCAGATGTCCCCGGATACATACATCCACATAGTAGGTAGGCTCGGCGTTTCGCCAGGCATTAGGCGCAATACTAGCGGACGGAAAAATTGATCGTCATGATTCCCGCGCGCCGGCCCGTTCGGGGAAATGACGATCTATTTATCGGTTTCTTTCCCGTGATCGTCAAATCGTCGAAGTTCATTCCAATGAGTCATCATCCAGGCACGATCGGCGTGCGACGGCAAAACAATGACGACGAAATGACTCTCGTTCTTTACTACAGCACCTCTTCTCTATCGCAACACTGTAGCAACGTTTAGCATCTCTTATCTATCATTTAGAGGATAACTACAATGATGTCTGATAGTGATATTGAAGAAAGTGACATGATGTCTGATAGTGATAGCGACATTGACAACAATGAAATAAACTTGATGCAACTCGTAGTGACTGTACTAGCAGTTGTTGGAAGATGGACCGACACCAACTGCAGATTGTTTTCTTGTTGCCGCCTTTCGCACGAGGGGCAGAGAACAAATGCAACGCTATCCGTCTCCTTGCCGCAAGGAGCGTGAATGTTCTTGCGGCAGCATGGACACTTGTGCGTGCTGGGTGCCATGCCCCCGAGAGTGCATTACGGATTTGCGAAAGGACCATCCGATTTATCCAACATCGGCAACGTTAATTAGATGACAAGTAGTATTCATAATGCGATCCAATTTCATCATTGGCGAACCTCCCTCCACTCTTGGAATGAATCAAACAAGTCATTGTTGAATCAAACAGGTCAACTTACTGGGGAATTGTTGGGAATCATGATGTCGTCGGGGAATTCCCCAATCGGTTGAAACCAGATGGTTGGCAAGACACTCAGGGATCAGGGGAATCATGACAATCATGCGGATCATTTGCCACTGTCCGCTAGTATTGCGCCTTAAGGCCTGCTGGTCGCCAGACGGTCTTGAGGTCTTGGCGGACCGGGAAACTGAAGGAAGGGGAGGAATAAAAGGGTTGAGGCCCGTTCTTTACGTGCGGACGTTTGGTCCGCAACGACCGTTATCGCATTTTTCCCGCCCAAAAGTGCGGACTTTTTGGTCCGCAAGTGCTAATGAAAATATTGCGGACTCTTTTTGTCCGCACCAGGTCACTGTTTGAATCCATCGACTCTTAGAAATGAATCAATGGACTCTAGCTGATGGCAGGCAAAATGATAAATGTGACAATACCAGGAAAGCGGTAACTCACTTCAAAAATACCCTTTCAAACCCAAACAATACATGAAACAATACATGCCATTGGTAAGTTTGCATCGTTTGCTTACAATTTAAAGCCTTGCACTGCTGGACAATTCAAAAGGGCTAAAAGGGCGCCGGCATGCATTTTCACCCATTCAAACTCACGCAACTCCTTCCATCTGTAATTTTGCAGCATTCAAAGACAATTTAAGCTTTGCATTATCGCATTGGCATTGGCAGGCCCCGTCTTTGAATTGAAATGAAATGCATACATGACACAACCACACAATTAATTTGAATTTGATTACTTTGAATAAAATCCAATTACATCAAATCAATGAGATTAGATTGACTTGCGAGCAATTGAGGCGACGGCATCCACAAGCGTAAAGAATGAAAGAGTCCGCAAAGTTAACGGCCGAGGATAACCAAAAAAAAACTAGAAGCCTATTTTATCCGACCGGACGAGATGTGGGTCTCGACCAACCCGGCCCGGGCGTTCCTAAGGAACGCGCGGAATTTATCTCAGCCAAGCCTAAAGGGCATCGGCTGAGCTAGGTGTTAATTGTCGGAAAGCTTCATCAATGCCCGGAGTGGTTCCAATCTGGAGCGCCGTTGCCCGTGTAACACTAGCGTTAATCACGTCGCTATAGAGAGTGAGCCAATCTTCGATGGTGTGCAGATCCGGGTATTGTTGCATGTGGAGTTCTGGGCTAGACAGGAATATGTGGCGATCGCACGGGCAGACTTTCGTGCGCAGTGAATAGAGGGAGGAGAGTTGGTGCTGGATGACTTGAAGGCGGGAAGATTCTCGGGTTTCGGCGTCGACGCCGTGACGCTCGTCATTTCGAAGCTTCCAAAGCTTAAACCATTGGGTGACCAGAAGGCGACCAAGACCCATGACCCATTTACTTCCGGATTGCTGAAGATGTTGAGGTTGTGTTGCCGAGTACGCATTATGCATGATCTCCCATTGGGAGCTCCACCTGCCGCGATACACCTGATCCCACCCAATCATGTCTTGTTCTGTTTGGAGTCTGTGATGGCTAACGGGGATGGGGATGGTATCGGAGTCGGGACTTCCAGAGAGCCCTTGATGAAATTGTTCGAGCCCGGCGCATAGAAGACGGATGATGGCAGGATCGGACTGTGCGGGTCGGTATTTTCGGATGGCTTGAATTGTTTTGGCTTTCCACTTGATTCGGGATGGAGCGGGGCATTGCAGGATGTGGTTATTGGTCTCGTCGGTGCAAGGGCATACCGGGCAGCATCGAGGATAGCTGGGATTATTGCGGTTGGCGATATGGCCAGAGGGAGCGATGGCGTGGCAATGTTTGACGAAGGTGGTCCTTTTGTCTTGGAACGCTTTGCTGATCTGGGCGAACATATCAAAGGCTATGGTCTGGCGGGTTTCTGGCGACCATTGAAACCGTCGCTCCAGGTACTCGAAGAGCGCGGGTGCGGTTGCTGCGTAGTGGACTCGTTTCTTTAGTTTGCTGGTGACAGACTCTCCATTTAGAATCAGCATGGCATGAACTGGGGGTAGCATTGTAGGGATCAGTGGAGTGGCCGGGTGTTCGGCCGTGGCGGTGGTGGCTTCGTCATCGGCGATGCAGTTCAGTTGGGCTGGAAACGGGAGGGTAGAGCGGGGCTTCTGTTCGTCTTGGTGTCCTTTTACCCAGCGGATCTCCAATGGGAACGGAAGTTGGTGGCTCGATTCGGCGATGCTCTGGATCACATCCCACTCAGAAAGTAGGTAACAATTAGGAACTGTGTAGTTTTGGGTGGTTGCTCTGTTGGACCGTTTAACCACACTGTTGTTATCAAGGTAGATGATCGGTGCCACAGTGAGTGGAATGCCACTAAATTCGGTGACGCGGATAAGGAAACGGAGTACTGCAAGGAGCCCATAGGCTTCGCTGCGAAATGAGTTGGGCTTGGCGCCAGGGGCCGGGCCTCTGCCTTTTGCGAGGAGTGTTTGGCTGGCGGAGTGTGCTAGCACGAAACCAAAGGTGGCGGCCAACAGTTTTACCGACCCGTCGCTTCCGCAGGAGCCGCCTTTGTCTGAATTCAAGAATTTCATCAGTTCGGATGGTTGTACGAGTAGACGGCACCCGAGCAGGAGTTCTTGTTCCCAGAGGGGCAGGCGTGATATAAAGTCTTCGAACGTAATTGGTGCTAGGATGGTAGGCGGAGCTGATGGATGGGCAGAAGATAAGATGGGGATCAAAAAGTCATTGCGGATTGTCAACCGGATTGGTGATGAATTCGGAGGTGGGATTGCGGAGCCGCCGGTATGGGTGTAATCGAATTGCCTTGGAGAAATATGGGGGAGGGCTCGGTATCGCTCATTGGTAACATGGCGGAATAAGCGGTCTTCAGCCGAGTTATACACCCACTGAGGCCAATGCCGGCATTGATCCAATGGGACTATCCAGTTGCCGAGGGGTTCGTTGAGTTCACCTCGAATGTTGCTAAAGGTGCGGGTGAAGGATCGCCAAATTTGCCACGACGTAGAGCCCGGACTAGGTTGGTTAAACATTGATACTCGCACATCGGTGGGTTGTGGTGGTCGAGATGAGTCGAGCATAGTGCCTCGAATGTGTGTGCCGTCCATGTCGGTCACGTCGGCAATAGTTTGAACCTGTAGATAATGATGGCATGCTTGAATATGTCTGAGGTGAATTGGTTTCCATCGAGGATCACCCATGGCCACGTCCATTAGATGGCGGTCGTTGATGCGGAGGAGTGGCGGGACATGCGGTGTTCTCAACACGATTTTGCCTTCAACGGACGCCAGAAATTGTTGAATGACAGTGAACAAGGATGAGTCGCAAGGAGGAATAGGCCGGGCGGGAAATTCCAGGATAGAAAAGGATACACCGAGGAAGGCTTGGAACCATGATAGAGCAATATATAACTGGCACCCTGGTTGGGTGGCCGGGTGATTGAAAAACTTCATGGTCATTTGGAGCAGTAAGGCTCCCATTTCCACGTAGGTGCGCTTGAATGTAGATCCTCCCAGTGCATATGGCCCATATCGTATCGCCCGATGCATGGTGTGACCATAGCCGCAGCGAGGAACGATAACCTTCATAAATCGTGTGTCAAGCTCGTCGCAGTCGACCTCTCGAAGGGCAATAACTGACAGTGGGTAAGTCATAGATGGGATGTAAATTGACCAGTACATAGTCAGGGCTTCATGGGGAGAAAAATAGTTGGACTCCAGCAGACGTGCAAAGTCTTCGTTCTTTTTCTTCAAAACCTTCAGTTGAGCGGTCACATTTCCAGCAGGGTTTACGTAGCACCCGAGGGTTTTGTGGCTGTGATAGTTTGACATTTGATGGATCGATGTCGCCACGCCATGGTGTTGCAGGGTCACGGGTGGGGCAAATGTATTGGGTCGATGGAAGGGCTCTCCAGCTTCTGTCCATCGAAAGTCAACACAGTGAAAGGAACACTTCGATTGTTCCAGCGCGCCACCGGAGGCCCATAGTAAATCGTTCCAGAGTTGTGCGTCCCGCGTCATGAGCTGGACGAGATGTTCGACTGATGGTTGCGGATGTGCCTCGAAGACATTAACGCGTTGGGAACAATCATCCACAAATCCAACCATGAATAGTTGGAGTTGTCGAGTTCGGTCGTAGGAGCTGAACATGGCTCCATGGGCTTTGGCTGCAAACGCGTCAAACAAGACACTGCAAACAAAGCACCAGATGTGTGGTGAGTTCCCAGAGCCCTGTCCTGTCCCGTGGATTGGATAGATGATGCAATGGCGGTACCATGCCTCGCTGACGCCCAATCTGGTTTTAATTTTGAACTTGGCTTCTTCAAGAGTAGCAGCATTCACCATCACCACGCTTTTGGCCATGCCGAGGCGTTGACTGCAAATTGCCGCAAGGCAGGCGAGGATGCGATCGTAGCACGACGTTGCGTCAAGGTCAAAATTTATGCCCAGTTTCATGGACCACTTGGAAATTTCGTGTTGTAAAACTTCAACAAAAACAGGATCATGTGCAGAACGGCCTGACCGACTGCCGTATAGGCCTTCGTTGAGAAGGTGCTCGTCCTCGGCGTGATGCATTGCTTGTCGCCATTTAACCGCTAGTAGCAGGTTGTAGTCTGCCTCATACAAATGGATTACTCGTAGGCGGTGGATCCTTGGATTGCCGGGGTCTTTCTGAAGCATAACATTGACCACTTGACTCCACCGGTTGTAGGAGTATCCAAACTTCAGCGAATAATTGAGCATGCCGACGTGGATCCGACGGAGGAATGCTTGGTCTTTTTTCACGACAGAGCGGATGGGATTGTCTCCTTCGAGACCACAATCGCGCCATGCTGCATGGTAATGGCCTAAATGAAGACCGGAGGGAGACGTGGACGTTTTCTCCGGCCAATGTTTGAGCTTCCCTAGAAACTCTTCCTCAGTGATTTCAGCAGGGAGTTCAGCGATGGTGCGACGTTGGAGATGGTCAATAAATAACTTGGTAGCCTCCGTGGCGTTGGAAATGGTGGCTTCGCCGTCCAGCATCATTTCTGCAGCGAGTCCTGTTCCCTGATAGTGGACTGCAGCGACAACGTCCGGTGCCGTAAATGGGGTGCCTTCCGCTTGACCAAAATGACGCCGATTCCGTTCGAGAAGCAGCGTTTCGATCTCCTTGGGCACTTGGACGGTGTCCCAATATTCCGGGGTATCCGGGAGCCGTTTCATGATATCTGGATCGGTGATGGAGCGGTCTGCTGGAACCTTCAATTCACTCAGTCCCGAGGATGTATCATCTCGCCGAAGATAGTCGATTTTGGAATGGACCCTGCTCATTTCTTCCGCGCGTTTTAGGCGATCCACTACCCACTTTTTACCTTGATCGCCCAAGGCTGCGTACAGCGCCGATTTTGCTGCCAGGAATTCATCTCTGTAAGCCTGTGCTTCCGACCGTGCTGCACGAAGCTTAGCTTGAGCTAGTTTGTAGCCGGCATGAATCGTAGGAAGATGGGTCGGGATCACGTCGGGAAGATTTTTCCACTTGTTTTTCAACTTTTGCAGTGCTGCTGTGTAGTCAACCGAATTCTTGACTGCGGATTTTGCCACTTTGTAGTAGTGGAGATGTGCCCATGCTTCCGCGAACTTGGGACTCCAGGGGGTAGACTTCCGTTTTGCGCAGTGCTTTGCGGCATGCTCAGAGGCACGAGTCAGATCTCGATCAAGAGCTTCTGCCAGAAGATGATCGGGAGCCACCAGGTCTTGGAGTTGTTGGAGCCGAGAAGAAAAATTATGATCATCCAAATATTTGACTTTGGCCCAAACGTAGTCGACGATGACTCCTGGCTGCCTGGTGTTGAAGTCGCGCTGAGTCAAAGGACATAAGGGGGTAGGGACGGAATGGAGCAGAGCCTGCATGTTAATATCCAGAAAGAAGCCACGGTGGTCACTGGGTAGCCTGTAGCCGAATGGATCGTACCCTGCCAACTGGATTAATGGAGACACGCGTGCTGAAACTAACGCAAAGTCAATGCGGCGGCTGCCTTTTCGGAACGTAGCGGGAGCATGGTTGCAGTGAAGCCGTTCTTGGAAAACATCGATCAGGTTGCAGTCGTGTGCCAGGCGCGCAATACCAGAATTATCCGATGCCATATCCTCATTGAAATCCCCGAGTAGGATAATATCATCGCCTTTTTGTTGCCACTCTTGAATAAAGACCTGCAGATCTTGGATGAACGCGTTGCGGGGGGCGACTCGGCTGTCCTCTTCTTGCGTAATGCTCTCGAGAGTGATCTGTGATTGTTGTTGATTCGCGGCTGTGATGCTGCCAGGCCGAACTTTGCCTGCACAGACTTGATATGCGGAGATGATTGTGACATGCGTTCCTTGCCTGCCTGAGTACCGCATGGCAGTCCATCGGCCCATTCGATCCCGGGTAGTCTGCTTGATGAATCCGACAAGGCTGCCGGTTGTCAGAAGTGCCGTTCCTCCCGGTTTGTAGGTGGAGCGCGTTCGGAGAGGACTGGCGGCAGCGGTGAAACGGCTTGTAGCAAAATGCTTCTTGGTAATCTTTTCCATTTTGTTACGAACTGCGTATCTGTTTGTGTCGTGATTTAATTCCGCTAAGGCCACGATGTCTGCATTGATGGCTCCTGCCATGGTACATATCTGGGCCCAGTTACCCCCGTCTTTATCCCATTGCAGCCCGTTGATGTTTTGGAAATAAATTCGGAGATTATCCGGGGATTGCTCTTCATCTAATTCGTCGCCGAAGGAGTCACTATCGTTTGCCATGATGTTATGATGGTAGTCCATGGATGAGAGTGGATGGAGAGATTCGTCGTCAGAGTCGGCGGTACAGGCATTAGCACGAAAACCATAGGAAAGCGAATGATCTTGACTATAGTTCATTGTCGCTATTGGCTGAAGCGTCAGCATCGTCGGATGGTTGGGCTTCCGAAGCCTGTGGGGTAATACTCTGCGGCCAGCTCCAAGTTGGGGAGTGCGTGGCAGGAGAGGTATTGTTGGAGCGTGACGGTGTGTGGCTTCGGCCGCGGCCGCGGCCTCGCCCAGCAAACATCGGGTACGTAGGTTCATGGTTTCGGGAGCGTTTTGCCGAGGGGTTGGGGGCTGGAGGAGGCGCTGGGGTAGAGTCCTCATCGTGGCTGGCGGGCAGGGAAACTGCGGAGGTGTCGACTTCCATACTGTTGGCTTCCATACTGTTGGCGGGAGGGGGAGATGGAGGGCGGTGGGATACGTGGGTCAACGCCATCATTTGGGACATCAGAGTTCGGATCTGGGCTGCCAGGTGCATGTTCTGCGTTATGCTGTCGGCGAGTTTTTCTTCGAGATCCGTTTGCTTTGCGATTTTGTTGTCTATGGCCTCCTTCAAGGCTTCCAGTTCACGCTGATATTGCTCTTGCTGGCGTTGGAGTTGCATATTGGTCTCATCCACTAGTTTCTGGCGTTCTTGGACCCAGGTCTGTCTGTCCATTGCGTTGGATGTCGGTGGAGGAGGCTGGCGGCCGGACGTCGTTTCAGGAGTGATGGTAGATGTGGGGGAAGCCGTTTTCCCGTTATTGACGATCACAGAGTATGATAATTTCCGGGACGGGGTGGCGCTAGATTCAGCGGAAGCGGGGGTAGCGGACTGGGTTTCAGACACTGAGACATTAGAACCAACAGTGACAAGTGAGGCATAGGAATCTGTGCTGTCGTCGTCATCCTGGGTGGCTCTGATATTCCTTGAGGTGATGCACGGACTGATCCAATTTGCTGGAGCGGCTTTTACTAAGTCGGGAGGTATACGAGCTAGCAGGTCATTCCAGTTGGACTGCAATTCATGAAAGGTCGGGGCGACGTTGGTTTTGGATACTTGCATCGTCCATTCACCCCCCCAGGGGGTGCGTCGGCTCGGGAGGAGCCATTTGACGCCTGGCATGGCTCGGATGGAATATTGGATCGTTTCCATCATCGGAACTGTAAGGCCCTCCATCTTGATGACCCACGTGTCCTGGTACATCTGGCGTTGGATTCGAATGCATTCATCAAACGTCTCTTGTTTGGTGCGTTTCCATTTGAATGGCACAAAGTAATTGTGGTCGGCTTGACGGAACTGCCCAGTAGTGAGGCTGGATTCGACGGCGGAGGCGTTCACTCGGGGACACTGTACCACATACGCGTCCACCATTTGTCTGTTGGTGCCCGTCACTTTCTTGGGGATAAATTGAAACATCGGGTGATTCGTCAGGGGGGGTTCAAGCATGCCGTCGATAAAATTGTTTAGTTGACGAACGGGGAAGTGCACCACATGGATTCCCTTCATAAATCCGATGTCGACGATATCCCATTCCTTCGGGGTGAAAGGATGATCCATTATATATACGCGGCTGTCGCGAAGTTCGGCACGGAAAGCGCCGTCGCGTTTCCACTCATAAATGCCTATGGCCGAACGGATACCGATAATACTGGTCCATCGAGGTGGTTGATTGGATTGGCCTCGGCGGGGGGTCAAGCGATGCATCGTGAGCCCGACATTTTGCGTGAAGTCGGCCTTCCATTTTTCCTGATCCTCCACTTCAATGCGTGTCCATTCGCGGCTGTTGGAATCGACGATCGTCACGGTCTCTGGAAATTGCGTAAGGAGGGTGCTCAATACTTTAGACAACAATTGTTTGGCATGGTCCAAGCTATCGGTGGGAGGGACAATCCATTTTACGTAGAATTCATTCATTTGTGGATCGTTTTTGTCCCGGTTTGCACCGTTAGACGTGACGTGATCATCCGCATTGTCATCGTCAAGAGGTTTGTCGCCTAGAAGTCCACCATCGTGAGGGGCATCGTCTAAATCCATCGTCCTACCGGTCCCATTGTCGCTCATTTTCGCTTGCCTCTACGCTAGGCTCACGTGGAAACTGTACTGAATAGAAGGAGCACACGCGCCTACTTTAAATTACTGTACTGAATTCCCTCCGCATGGAATTCTACGGCCGAGGATAACCACTGTTGCGGAATGGCACTGACACGCTCCAGAAATAAGGGCAGATGGCCGCAAATCAGCGATATTGGGAAAAGGGATGCCACAGGAAGGAGCAGGAGCAGCACAAAAAAGCAAGAGCAGGAGCAATCGAAGACACAAAAATTGCAACCCAAGCAATCTGACAATGAAAAGGAAACAAAAGGAGAAAGGAGATGGTATGGATTTGTTCAACGAGGAAAGGATCTTCTGCGAAGAAAAAGAAAAGGATTCTGACGATCATGAAAGTGGTTGGGAGGAGAGCCTCCAATGAATGCAGCGATGTTGGACGGTGATCAAGGAGACAACAATGACCATCACAGCACACATATGTACATCAATTTGACAACGATGAAGAAATCATAACATACCCCGAGCTGACATGGGAACAGGGCCTTCATCTGGTGGAAGTATATACCATGAAGACAAACAATGGTTTGAGCACGTGGTAACGTTGGTGCGAAAAATCCACGAAGTGAGGATAATGGTGGAAGGGTCAGAATGTCATGATTTCCCCCAATGTAATGATCGAGCCCACCCCTTGTGAACCTCTGCATGACAGAAATTCTTGAATACTACGCCCCACACAATATATTGTTCAAGAGGATGGGTAAGTCAGCACACCACTGCACAATGTATTTTCAAGACATACAGTATCCAGGCTTCACGAGTGCTCAAGGGGCTATTCCTTTGGACGCCACACCGCTGGCTGCACTCACTTCTCTTGGTCGTGGGGGACAACACAATCACAAACATTCACGGTGGCACCCCTTGTGGCGGCCGGCGGCCACTGTGGTTACAGCATTTTGGAACTTTTTCTCTTCTCCTACTACTTCCTCTCCCCCCCTTCTTAACTCTGGCATCCCTTCCCTGAGTCATGGCTAGCATTGCTAGCCACACTCCACTGCCCTTCCTACATTTCCACTTCACGGCTGGTGTCTAGGTAGGCGATGTTAAATAGAATTAGAATTGCTAATTGCTATTTTCAAGAAATACACACTCACACATCCTAGAGGGTTTCTCCTTGCAATGAAGAGAGAAACACCAATCCAGATGTCAACAGAAATCGATGTGATGGATAAACTGATTGCAAATGAATACTCTTCATGAGAGGGCTTTTCGAGAGCCACCTGGAGTTGAACCCAATGTTGTTTCCTAGATGCTGGGGCCATTTTCAAGCTCAAAGCAACCAACAGGATTATTCAGGCTAATTGTCCGAGTCCACATGATGCTCGGGAGCTTCATAGCCTCTGCATCATTTGGGTTGATATGGTTCTTCTACCAAAAATGCATGTAATGGACATTTGGGAGGAGGGAGGACAGCCACTGGGGAATTTCAAGAAAATTGAGAAGACCAGGAAAATTTAGAAAGCTCTCATGTCCAAGTGGGTATGACATTGCGATCAGGAATTGGATCTGGAATTACGACAAGTGTCTGGTGACTGTATCAGAAGCAGAGAAAAAGAAAAAGCCATCATGTAGGTGACTGTCAAATGAGAACACTTTCAAGGCCAGGCTGGACCAGCTTGAAAAGAATATGGCAGAAGTGACAATGAAAGTCGATGAAGGCTTTAAATGGCTGCACAGTGCATTGAGCAATCAGCATGTCAGTACAGTGAACGGTAAGTCCTTTGCATAAAATCAAAAGTCTGTAATCCAGTGTGCACTTTGTTTTTATTTAAGATTACTGATGTAGAAGGAAACGGGAGCAACAGTCACATTCCTGGATCACGGGTCAAGACGTTCTGGAAGCGCAAGGTGTTTCGGGAGGAGGATAATCATCCAGCAGCATCACCAAAGCCGTTATGCAAGGGGCTTCAGGTGGCAGAAAGAAGCAGGCCATACCACAGCAGCATGCTAAAAGCCCTGCGCAAGGAGGGATAAAAAAGGCCCAAGTAATGACGAAGATGCCACCCCCAGAGAAGAGGGCTTGTTTTGGCACCACCTGGAGCTAGTGGTCGGATGTATCAATTTCGTTAGACGACTGACTGACTCGACTCATCCGACGAATTAGAAAAGTCTCATAACCTAATGCATGAGGATCCAAAGTTGACCACCATGACGCGTATATGTGCCCAATCTCCGGCATAGGACTCACAGCTACGTACCGTAATAAGGTCACGATAGGAAGAACGGGCACCGTTTACCAAATGACCATGACAAAAAGTTATGCTGGGTTGTCTGTCGCCGCGTACTTTAACCACGGACTGCAGATGCTGTCCTCTTTGTGGTTGTTGTTTGGATTATTGGCCACCACCATTGCTACCGATGCTGGAACCAAGTCGCAGTCGAACCATCCGTCGGATCCAATAGCGATCCAGTCGCCAAAACCTACAAGTCATGATTTCGTGGGGGAAAAGGATCGCTCTCTTCAAAAGGATCTAACATGCGAGGCAGGCCTGGAACAACTTGCTACTATCGAAGAGTACTATCTGATCGAGTTGTATGGTGATCCCGGACAAGTCGGTGACGATGAACTTGACGATTTGGAGTCGAGCTTTTATTTCAGCTGGAACTTGACAGCCGAAGATTGCGTGTTTCGTTCGCTGCAGGTGACGTTTCTACCCGACGCGGTGGATGGTTACGTAAAGAAGAATGTGGACGATGATCCGACCGAGTTCGACTCGGAACGCGCCTTTAACTTTTACATGATGATCCAAGCTCAATACTGCGAACCAGCAGGAACCCAGACCTCTTCGTGTGACCTTCCGAGTTCCATTTTCTCGTCAGCAGACACATTGGAGCAAGAAGCAACAAGGAAACGGAGAGTACTACAAGAAGAAGTAGGACTAGGGAATGATAATTCCATCAGTGGTTCAGTGAGACTTCGTCGAACAACTGCGTCGTCATCATCGTCTTCTTCTTCGTCGACACAAGAGCGAAATTTGCTTGGGGGTGGAGCAGGGTGTTTGTTGGAAACGTGCAATCCGCCCACTCTTGCACAATTCTTGACTACTTGGGAGAAGGAGACTATTTCTCCTAGTTTCGAAATACGAGGGATGACACTAGTGTCAATAACCGAAGGATGTCTATTGACCTCGTTTGGCAAATTTGCCTCGCAGGTCTATGTAACGGTCCTCCACGATTCTCTGTCGGCCTGGACCGATAGTATGCTGTCGGAGGTTTCGCAACGCTTTGTCCAGTCCTACAACCAGATGAATCTACTCAACCCCGAACTATGTGACCCGAAGAAACGGCAACTGACCTACTCGTCTGCACAAGTCGTTGAGCTTTCTGCCAACAACTCCATTTTGCAGCTGGACGTGGAAGGATCTTGTCTAGATTGCGACAATTCGACCAGTCTCTTTGATTACAACAGTACATTATCCGAGGAGAACCAGCGAAGAAACCTACAAGCGGAAGAAGTTGTTGCCTGTTTGTGCCCCAACATTACTAATAGCACCATGCTTCGAGCTCCTACGGAGGACGAGTTTACTTTTGAGTTCCAGACGGCAATGGAAGAAGGCGATCTTAGCTTGGTTGTAGTGGAAGAATTCAACTCGGTTTTGTGCCAAGAGCCCGTGCTGGACTTTGAGGCCACACTCTTTGTGGCATACCAAGCCGTTTGCAGTTTTTTGGACGAGAGTGAAATCACCCTGCTGGAGACCAGCATCTTGGAAAGCTACAACGCTTTGACCGGCAATGATTATTGCGATCCCTTGTTCCGCACGCTAACAAACGTCTCAAATGTCGCTATTTTCAATATCACGGACGATGGTCAATTGTTGTTGGAGTTTCTCGTTACGGGGACGTGTCGCGGTTGTAACTCTACCGATCAGAATGTATTCGATGACCAAGGCAACTCCACAGCAGAAGATGATTTAGCACGACTCCTCCGCTCGACCATTCCCAACAGAAGTTCTCCCAGAAGCCGAAGTCTGTCTGAAGGCGAGTGTGCCTGTCCGATCGATGCGTTTGCAGATCGAGCCCCTACCGAGGACGAGTTCCTGGAATTGTACGAGACGATCATCATCGCCCTTTCGGACGAACTCGTTTGCGTCACGACGATCTATGGAGGTGAAGTCGCTACTGAACCTCCAACAATGGCGCCTACTGAAGTCGAACAGAACTGCACCATCCATCTTTCAACGCCCATAACGTCCCATATCGCTGTTGATCTGAATGTCTCCACAACTGGGATGACACTTCTAGAGTTGAGCGCCAGCTTGCTCAATTTCTACAATCTTTTCATAAACGAGACATACAGTACATGTCAGACGGCATACTATCGACAAATCCAGTCGATATCTGTTGCCGGGGTAAATG
The DNA here is from genome assembly GCA_951394045.1 of Nitzschia sp. DOCU1. NCBI lineage: Eukaryota > Bacillariophyta > Bacillariophyceae > Bacillariales > Bacillariaceae > Nitzschia > Nitzschia sp. DOCU1. The sequence goes on along the minus strand of OX595994.1, from coordinate 2,089,053 downwards.
GAGGAACAATGAAAGGCCGCCAGCTGCAAGAACCGAACGAGAACGCCGAAATCATCCTAAAGATTGACGGTGGCTGTGCGGACTGCGACCCAGCAGGACTCTTTTTCGATCCTGATGTTCTGAGCCAGGAAGACTTTCTCGGCAACTATTCGGAGACTGTCGATATTGAACTCGAGTTCTTTAGTGAAGTTGTAGAATTGCCTTGCTCGTCAAACACGACGACATTTGAAGATGTTGTCATTGTTGATCTTGTTTCAGCAGATTGTGCTTTGTTTCTCAATGACTCTGAGCTTGTCCGACAGCTCGAACATGCGTACGTGTCCACGTACAATCGCCTGTCGAGATATTATTGCGACCCCTACTCCCGACAAATCAGCGAGGCTACGATCACCCTTGTGGGCGAAACCAACACCTTGGGAAATATTCCAGTCGAGATACGCCTGATGGGTTCTTGCGAGAACTGCGAAAGTCTAAATCTGAATGTGTACGATGTCCCGACTTCGGTTTCTGCCGCGTCCCGCCAACTTGTCGAGTCCACCTCGGGCCAACGTTTTCTACAAGGAACTTGTACTTGCCCGGCCTGGCCCATAGGCGAACGAGCGCCATACGAGGCAGAATTTGTCAAAGCTTTCCAACAAAGGGTGGATTCTCTTGACTTGGCATGCATTTCATCAGTTGGAGAATGCAACTTTGGAACCCATTTCCAAGCCGCTATATATTGTGAATTTGAAGCAACCGCAGAGAATATTACTGGGAATGTCCTCCAATGGATTTCAAATGCGTTCAAAGTGTCGGTTAATGAAGAATATAAAACCAACGCGAGCGAATGCAATCCCGAGTTTCGTGTTGCAGAATATGTGGAGGCCGTCCTTGTGACCGGAGAATCGAGTAGACGGCTCCTTCAAAACTATCGGAGGTCAACTCGGGCGATGCAAGCGCTGAGTCCCTCCATGGCCCCAACCCTCTCGATCGAGCCCTCTTTAAACCCAACCTTTGTGCTAGAACCAGCATCAGTCGATATTGTACTTATCGTCTACGGCATTTGCAATGGATGTGAGAATGACTTGACGCTCAGTGATCAAACGGTGGACAGTCGACGCCGGCGTGACTTGCAAGAAGGCGGAGTCCCAGATATATCGTCGTCGCTGGCCACATCCAACTGCTACTGCCCACTTGGAGCAGTGATTGATGCCATCGCGCCCGATTCAACAACGCTGCAAAGTACATTAACCAACACTCTTGCGAATGGAGGGTTCCCATACGAAATTTTGGAATTCGCGGAGCTTCCAGTGGTCGACTGCAGCGTGCCCATCCTTCCATTCAGGACCACGTTCGGATATCGGATCGAACTGCGACGAGACGTCCAATGGGCCGAGGTTCAGGCACTTGCTGAGGTGTTCAAGGCAACCTACAATAACTTGATCGCCAGTTACTGTGATCCGTTTGACCGAAGAATGGATCAGCTCTACCTTCGCGGTTACTCGGAGGTAGAGCCTGCCGACAGTGGCTGCAGCGTCTTTGAAGTCAGGTTCGCCGTAGTCGGCAATTGTCGTGGATGCGATGATGGGACGGCTCTGTTCGACCCAGAGAACTTCGGAGCGAATACTGAGATGGACCGCTTTCTTCTGGGGAAAAGATCTGTTGCCAAACGCCGGCAGCTGCAGTCTGACCAAGAATGCTTTTGCCAGGGCGACACGCTAGCCGATCGTGCTCCAAGTACACGGGAATTCGGTATCGCCTTTGAGGATCGCCTGGATGTACTGGGCTTTTTCAAGTTGTGTGGTTTGGCGCAACAAAACTCTGAAGGAAGTGAAGCAGCAGGAGGCGGTGGTGGAGGAGACATGCCTCCACCTAATCAGCAGGGTTCGCCACCCCCAGGGGGGTCTACTCCGCCACCAGGCGGAAATCCGCAATTTCCACCTCCTCCGGGAACAGGTCCTACTCCACCGCCGCCTCCTCCGGGAACGGGTCCTACTCCACCGCCGCCTCCTCCGGGAACGGGTCCTACTCCACCGCCTCCTCCTCCGGGAACAGGGCCTACTCCACCGCCGCCTCCTCCGGGAACAGGGCCTACTCAACCGCCAGGAGGAAATCCGCCAGCGCCGCCTCCTCCAGGAACGGGTCCTTCTCCACCGCCAGGAGGAAATCCACCAGCGCCGCCTCCTCCAGGAACGGGGCCTGCTCCACCGCCAGGCGGACTTCCTCCGGGGCCGCCGCCTCCACCACCCCCAACTCTGCCACCGGTCCCGCCACCTACAAACAAGGTAAGCATCATCATCCTTTGGGTATGCTCTAGTGCGCTTGATCATGCAGCAATGATTGCATGATCAATGCCACATGTCTTTTCGTTCGAATGCTGGGCATTTTCATCTTGACTAACTAACTTGTTCTTTCGAACAACAACCTTTCGTTATCCAGCCAAATCCACTCCCCACTCAGCCACCGGTCCCGCCACCTACAAACAAGGTAAGCATCATCATCCTTTGGGTATGCTCTAGTGCGCTTGATCATGCAGCAATGATTGCATGATCAATGCCACATGTCTTTTCGTTCGAATGCTGGGCATTTTCATCTTGACTAACTAACTTGTTCTTTCGAACAACAACCTTTCGTTATCCAGCCAAATCCACTCCCCACTCAGCCACCGGTCCCGCCACCTACAAACAAGGTAAGCAGCATCTCCCTCTTCTTTGCCGGGTACCAGTTGAACCGGCACAAGAAACAAAACAACTTTATGACATCCACTCATCTTCATCTTGACTAACGATAATTACCGCATTCAGCCGAATCCACCTCCAACGCAACCACCGGTCCCGCCACCTACAAACAAGGTAAGAATCTCCTCTTTCTTTGGTCCACCGGCGGGATGCTACAGCAGCAGTTGAAACATGGATACAGCATGTTTCATATCTCTGGACGACGACTAACACGTTTTCTTTCCACGTTTCACTCGTTATCAAGCCAACGGCAGCCCCGGGCCCACCGCCTCCGCCCCCACCACTTTAGTAGACCACAGGTCGTGGTGCACTATGACTGATGATCACACCATGACGAGCACGGGGTTTCCTCGTCATGGTTAAGAGACCATGGAGAATTGCGTACGCGTACTAAACGGGTCGAGCCGCTGCATTAATATAGTTCTAATACTCCAGTTTTATTAGACTATCGGGAGCTTCTACTACTTCGTCGTCATTCGCTACGACTTGCTCGCCGTCTACGGTTTGGACTCCTTTGACCTCTCCGAGGCAAGGTATGCACCCTCCTATGATCAAAGGTGATGAACATAGACATGACGATTCGGAAATGTCCCATGCACCATTCCTTCCACATACAAGATGGTACTCCGGATGTCGTCCACGCACGACCCAACGGCCCTGCCGGCGTGACTTGCACGCCTCCTTCTTTGCGGAGGCGGCGAGAAAGGAAAAATGGATTTCGGCATCCAAAAGCATTAATCCTCCTATCTCATCCCTGAGACCCACTTTTCTTCTCTCTATTTCAAAGCATTACAACCATCCACCATGTCCAACGGCAATCCTTCCTGGATGGAACCTTCCGTGTCCACAACGTCATCGCCCTACGACAAACCTTCCTGGCTAGCTGACGATGTCAAAGGCACGGGAACTGCGTCATGGGAAAATGACGGTCAAGTCCAAATGGTCGCTGTACAAAACGATGGCATTCCCGAAACGCCCACGACTGTTGCTACTTCCGAAGAGTCTAGATTTCATACCGCTCGGGCTCGCCAAAAGACATGGGGTGAATTTTGGTCCTCGTCGTTCAAACGGGATGGTCGTACTATATTGATTGCACTATTGGTGATTGTGTGCATGAATATTCCCTACGTCAAGTATGCGTTGTATCCTTTCACAATCTTTTCAACGTGGATTCATGAATTCTGTCATGCCATGGCTGCCGTCATGGTGGGTGGAAAGGTCTCGCAAGTGGAAATTTTTAGTGATACTTCGGGTTTAACAACCTTTTCACTGCCTGCCGGCAGTAATCGAGCGGCCTTTGTGGCCAGTGCGGGATATCAAGGAACACCCGTAATCGGAATGCTTCTGTTATTTCTCAGACGTACCAAACGGGGACCCCGAGTGGGTACCTTTGCCCTGGCATTCATGTTGCTATTGACGGTTGCGTTATGGATCCGCAATGCGTTTGGAATTGCTTTTATCCTCTGTTTGGGTGTGCTGTTGGCCTTGGGGGCATGGAAATTGTCATCGTTTTGGATGCGCAATTTGTATGTCTTGCTAGCAGTCACGACCGCCTTGAATGGGATTACTTCCATCAAGGCATTGTTTGGAAGTAATCAACAAGTCAATGGACAAGACATGCAATCCGATGCTACTGTCATGGCCGAGCTCAAGGGTGGTACACATACCATGTGGGCCTTGATTTGGTTGTTTTTGGGTATCGTCTTGGCGTTTTTCGGCTTGGTCTTTGCCATTCCAGGTCCTGGCGAATCGGCCGATTTTACGCTGTGTGGGGCATGCCAAGATTGTGGTTGCTTTTATATTTGCAATTTGGAAGGACGACGATTGTGGTCCAATTTATTTGGAAAAAGTGATGACAAAAAGGACACGTCCGCCAATGAGCCCGCCGTCTAATGCTTGTGGCACCGACTCCAAAAACACGATGCAACAAACAATCAACATGGATTGATCAGGATATACCTAGCCGTCAGATACTTGCTAGGCTAGTATTGGCTACTAATGTGTGGATCTAAGAAAATAAAACTTGCAGCAGCCCCCTCAACATTATAATTAGAAGGAATGAACGCTTCCTCTCAGTGGATGGATGATGTTTTGTTTTGAATGCTGCTAGAATTGTGCAAAAGAAAAATAGTCCATACGATATCCAACTTGTAGGAAGGCAAGCGAGTAGATTGATTCGATATCCAACTTGTAGGCATCTCGAATCAATCGATAATTCGTCCGACTGATCCGACTTCCGAAGAAGTATTCATCCCCAAATGAGCCTCTTCGTGGCACAAGGCCCTTTGTGACACATTCATAGCAACAGCCCTCATCCAAACTCCTGACAAAGAGCGGAATAACTATTATCCGAATGTTCAAGGGACCGCGGTCAGAAAGCTCATCGATCCGCCAAACCAGCCACCAGTCAACTCTACTCAACGCCGACGTCTCCCAAAACCTCTTTCCTATTTCATTTTCATTACTACAATCCTCATCATCGCTATCGCCATCCTTCCCCATCACCATTATTTCTATATTCTTTCCTTGTGATTATCGTCATGACAGCTGCTATTTCTACCAGTGCCTCTTTGCCGAATTCCTGCGTAGCGGAAGCAGAGAAAAAGCTTCGCAGGACTCCAGGACATGCCCCCACCGTAACCTTCAACGATGATATTGACATTCGGACGATACCCAAAGTTGTGGACGACGAAGAAGAACTATCTGTGTTGTTTTATTCGGGGGAAGAAATTGCTCGATTTCAACAAGATGCCATGATGGAAATAATACGCTTAACTTCCTCCAAAAGCAGCGACGACGGCGATTCGCATTCCAAAAGCACAGCGTCAGAACAGCAGTTGGAAGACTTACGACTTGCCAAACTCGCCCAAAAGCGTACAGCAGCACATCGACAACGACGACGAATATCTAGAGAAGACGACGGCGGCGGCGATGATCATCACAGCGATGATGATCATGCTGGCCATATAATTCAATCATCGGCGCTTTTGGAAATGCTCAAAAATTCGGATTTGTACAAATTGGAAGGATTCGCATCGCCTGTGGCATCGCGTCAAAAGAAATCAGTTTCCACTCAAAGCGACAAGGCGTCTGCTACTACTAGTCCACCCCGCAGTACGAGTCCTCTGCCACAGCCATCCTCTCGACGACGCGAGACGAGAGATACTACATGCAGTCGTCGTCCAGCTCCTACTCGTTGCGTCCAACCGCGTCGAAGTACCGAGGCCATTGTCAACAATACCAACAACAATGCTTCTTTATTAGAAGAAATTAAAGCAATCAACTTGGACGACACACAACGGTCTCTTACGCCAACCCGACCTACAATGGGAAAGAAACGCCTTTCTCGCAAAGACGTAGCCAACTCGCCACGACTGTCGGCCGTCAATACTGGACCACCTCGACGTTCTACGGCTTCGATTGTGGCTCCAGTCACAGAGGGTATTAATCCATTTCTCCTCGATGAAATCAGTGCATTTCGGCTGGACAATAATAAAGACGATGAGGACGAATCTCGGTCTACAACTCCACCCCGACCCACAATAGGAACGAAACGCCTTTCTCGTAAAGACTTGGCAGCAGCCAACACTCCACGAAGTTCCATCAATAGTGACCCACCTCGACGCTCGGTTGTGGCTATTGCGGCTCCTGTCACGGAAGGAATCAGTCCACCTCGTCCACAAGATGATGACCATGGTTCTACTACCACTCCACCCTGACCAACCATGGGAATGAACCCGCTGATCGAGAAACGAGTTAGGGGTCAAAGAATCGTCGCCAGTATCATCTACTCGTGCCCCACCTCAATGATCGACAGTTGTCATTGCGGATCAAGTGAGAAATTCAAGGATTGGACAATCCTGCGTCGAATTTCCGTCACACTTCGGCTCGCTACTCTAGTTAGAGAGAGGCGCTTTTGCGATTGATGGAAACAAGTTTTTGATTGCACTATTTCTACTGCAAGTAGACTATTTCTAGAGAAGCCCGTCGCCCTTCTATTGTCTACTAGCTAGAACGATCGGTAGGCCATAATGATAAGATCTATACTATTTGTCTATTTGATTGAAAGTCGTTGTGCGAAATAGTGACTTTCGACTTTGGACCAATGCCATGCCGCCAAAGAAAAGACGCGCAAAGGGCAAAACCCCCATGGTTTGCTTCTTCTACGCAATTTCTTCCAACTTGTCACCAATCCACTGGATTTGTCTCTTCTTTCGGTAAAAGGCTTTGGCCTTTAGTCGGTCAATGTCAAGCTTGTATTTGCTGACAAGTGGTGACCTTTTCTCGGATCGATACTCGTGCAGAAATGGGCCTTGCCAGGCAGCTTCAAATCGCTCTGAATAGTCATCAGCTGAGTACGATTTGTTCAGCTTTTTGAGCATCTTGGCGATGCTTGATGGATATGTCCAACCAAGAGCGCCTTTCCAAATGCGTCGAAGCAGTTTGGTCGTATGAAAATCGAAAGACTCGTATCTTCCAATATAATCCAATGCTTCCACGTACTTGGGTTCCATGCGGTAGGCTTGTGGACGCCAGTATGGTTTGTCGCAATTGTTCACGAGTCCAGTGAGAAAATCCCGAAAGGTCGAAGTATCATTCTTGCACCTTTCAAGGATATTCTCTCCCTGGCCACAACCTCGAGCACAATCGCAGCCCGAAATCATTTCATGGTCGGGACCGTCATGTTCAACCATTTGGATGTAGTTCGATTGGATGCGATCCAGAGGATTACGAACAAAGATGGCTCTTGTATAGTTTGGGGAAGACATGATCTCCGAAGCTTGGTCCAACGTATAATTGGACAAGTACGTGAGTCCATCAAATTGCCGAGAGGTATCGGTCCAGTCTTCATATCCCAGAATACGCCGGATGATACATCGCCAAACGACATCCCCCGCGCCAGTAACTGGAAAAAAGACCAAATTGTAGGGACTCTCCAACACAATCGGAGAGGCATCAAAGTCATCATTGGAATAGATATAGTCTGACGAGAGAACTGTCACTTTTCTGGAATCGTGTTTCTCCTTCTTGATATCGTGAGCTGGATGGTCATCCAGTCGATAACGATCATGAAAGATCAAACGTTGTTTCCATCGAAAGGTAATATATTCTCTCCATACCTTTCGCACATTTGCCAGACGCTTATAGTAGGGCCCATACGGCATGTAACAAGCATTCTCCGAGTGCGCAAAAATGACCCCTTGAAATCTCGATTGATCGTTATGAAAGGCCCAATCCCATGCCAGATTGTAAGTTTGCAACGACGCTTTCGGTTGAATGTCAAAGATCTTGGGTTCGGAAGGGTGGGAAAAGACATAGGTTGCCGTAGCGACATCTTCATCGGACTGCAATGCCACTTGATCGATTGCTTGAGAGGTTGTATACAAAGCCAATTCTCGACTCAGGAAATAGAACGGTCCAATCATCCAAAGCGGACCCAGGAGGGGGCACGTAGTAAAGTTGGCTCCAGGGGCGTCACATCTATCCTTCCAGACATGCAAGACCTGATTACTCTTCCCTCCATACACTAACCCCAGTGGATGAGCCAAGCGAGGTTTGGGTAAACGACGTTCCAGTATATCTATCCAATTGCCCGTAAACAAGAGAGTATCATCATCCATTTTGGCAATGTAATCAAATACCAAACCCTCCAGGGCCAAAGTCTTGGAGGCATAATAGAACCAGGTCGGTGTCTTGCCCTCGTTCATGCTTTCTCGAATATTCAACAATATCATGTCGTCTTCCTCCGAACCCGGAACGAGCATACTGGTGGTGGTGTTTCGATTGGATTCCACCAATATCGTAGGAGCATCCTCATCTCCACCGGATGCCACAAAGACATAGGTCAATAAGCAATCTTCAAATTTCATCTTTTGTGTTTGAATCTCCCACAACGAACAAACTTTGTGATACTTGCTCCAATCTTCTCCATTGTACCCCATCATGTCATTGTGAAAGTTGAGAGACGTTTCTCGAATCGCTTGACGACGTTCTCGCATAGAAGCTCGGGTAAAGATTCCCACCAACATTCGGGGTGGTTCTTCGCTTGCTACTGGCTTGAGTCCAGTCGACCCCCCAAGGGGTTTGGTGTTAATCTTCCAATAATGGGAAGCATTCCAAAATTCGGCAAAGCCTGAAACATTGGACAGGTCATTGTAGTCGGGCATGGGAAACGTGGTGGAATCAAAAGAATTTGCATTGTCATTATTCACAGAATCGTCATCGTTGTTGTTGCTGTTATTGAAGAAAGATCCTTCGCTGTTGTTCTTGTTGAAGAAAGATGGATCCGTAGGGACTTCTGCTGCTCCTCGATGATCGTCATCAAAGGCGATGCCGCTCGTACTGCTCCTATCCAATATAATGGAGGAAAAGATGACTCGAACTTGAGATGAAAGTGCAAACAAGCACGTGAAAGTGATGAGCAGATAGGGAGTTAGCGGTCTCTTGCTGCGCTGTAGCCGTTTCGTAGATGTAGTCGTGGACGTTGAAATCATGCTGCCACTGCTGTTAGGCTTTGGAAGGGGTTGGCGGCACATGTGCGGAAATTAGTTCAGGGACTCTCTGGGGGCGGCTTAACAGCGGCGACAATTTAAGCTAGAGGCGGTTGATGTGGTTGCTGCTATTGCAGATAGTGTTGCAGATAGAGAGGGGGGATATAGAGTTGTCTATTTCAACATAAAGTTAAGGTGGGTGAGTGAGAAAGTGAATGGGAAACGACGCCGGAAAAAGTGTTTCTTCTCACCCTTCAAAGGGAAGCGATGGAGATTCGGAGTTCGCGGACGCGGGCGTTTGTTGTTGTTTGCTGTCGAGTGCCGCACTATCGGGGTATGTGGAAAGAAAAAACTGCGAAGGGAGCGAAGAACCCCATGTCTGCGTGATTCAAATGAAGCTATGGAAATGACCATTCGTAATCCCTGTTCGCAATGACCATATGAATTCTACTTCTATCATAGGGATTGGCTTTGAGAATGGCTTAAATAATACTAAGCCGGGTAGCTCGCAATGACCATAGGAATTCTACCGGTACATATGGGATCTGGCTTTAGGGGAGGTTTGGGAAGCTTCAATAACACGAAACCTTCATCTCGAACCTACTACGAACTACCTAAAACACCCTGCACCGTCTCGGCAAGGACTAAAGAGACATTTTATGCTGTTGCTAGCAACGCTATCCAAGTCAACAATCTTGAACCGGTGGGACAAAGAGTAAAAGGGGACCGCTCATCCTGCCGCCTCGTCGAAAGAAGCAACAACAAGAAATCGACCTTTTGCCACCAGCCTCACCCACCCAGTGGGTTTGATTGTGTTTGGCGTTCTTGGTGGACCAGGAGGCAGGAGGTATATTGTTCCGAATGTCGTCCTCCTGATGGTGTTCCGAAGGAAAACAACCTTCGACAAACAAAAAGGGCTACTAGTACCGCACCAGCACTACTAGTACTGTTAGAGCATCGAAGAGTGCGGTGCGCTATCCAGTTAGCACTGCTGTGTGTAACACTAGTAGTAGTAGTATTATGGGTGCATTATGCATCCAAACAACCTGCTCAACATTACAACAGCTACAGCTCCGGGGGAGGGTTGACGACCACTCGACTCGTCGATCGAGTCATTGAATTTGATACACACGATCCCATCCAGCTTTGGATCGTTCGAATCAATCAATGAGTACCTGATCAGGTACTTTGAGGTTCAACCCCTCAGAATACCTATCGTCCCCACATAAATGACCCTTGAGCATCTTGGATTATCGCACGCTCACCTCGCGCATCGACTGAATTCAGTCTCTGATCGGGGAACTGTAACTCTCGAAATATAAAAGACAGGAAATGAATATAACAATATTCTGAATCTACTCGTGTAGAGCATTATTTTGATATATGGGTCCGTATATTCAATTTCTGATATTGCGCTAGCTACGAGTTGTTGAATGCTGCGCAAAAGATCCAAAACCAGAGAGACTGATTTCAGATCCCATCTTCGTTTAGCATTTCCACTTCAATGCAGTGCCTTCCAAAGCAGTCACTACAAAGAATGATCCCAGGGGAGCAACTGCAATAGGTCCTGACCCTGTTGATGCAGGCTGAGCACTTCCTCTGGGCATAAGGACATGCTGTTTGCACCAGTTGCGCCCCTCGAAACGTGCTATTTTTGGGGATTTTCATCAATACGTGGCCAGTGCCTGTGGAAGCCCTACGTTTCCTTGAGCCAGCTTTTGCAGCTTCTGCTTCTAGCAAGTAAGGATTGTTGATCAAATCATGAGCCAGCTGCTTCCGGAATTCAAGTGTCTCCATTTCAGGATTACCGAATATGTTGACCCACGCCTTCATTGTGTTGATTTCGGTGATACTGATCAAGAATGCGAATACACGGTTGGGCCACCAGTTAGTGCCCCAGGTTCGTTCTATACTGATTGGTGACTGTCGACGATTGTTGTGATCGTCCACAGCATGCCGGTATTGGAAGTGGTTGTACACCAGCTCGGGATATTTGAATGTTGTGGACTTAGTTTCTCCTGCCCCATCAATCCAAGTCCGCTTCTTGTCCCCACCTACTCTCTCAAGAGTGCCATACGTAGACATTAACATCATAGTGTAGTCCGGCTCCCTAAAGCAATGAATATCAATCTTCTCATCTTGCTCTAGGTTGATTCTGAAGGCATCAGCCTCTCCAACCTCTTTGTTGGCGAACACACCCTTCAAGTAGTCGCCATTAATGTACTTGGGCCAGTAACGGCGCTTCTTTATCAAGGCGGCAGCAAAGACTCCTTTCTTGCGAAGCTCTAGTAAGGCTTTCACAACACAAAAGCCAGAATCTAGAACAACTACCTTGCCAGTGCTCCATAGCATCTTTGTTAGCCTCAGAAGAAGCCCCACAGTGGCGCCACCCAATTCTTCAAACTCTGGTCTTCCGCGCTCACGTGGTGCCGACTTCCCTTCAACCAATTCTATGGCATACATGACACCACTCAATCCACAACAGATTGAATGGTACTCATTGCCAAAAGGCCATGGTTTTCTAGGGACGAACATAAACCCTGGGCAGCTGTACTGGTTCGTCCAAAACGACATGGACTCGTCAAGGCAGGAAACCCAGGATGGCGTGAAACTTTTTTCCATGTTGGCATTCCAGGCTGCCAGCATATCACGAACTTCAAAGAATGGGTCCTTGTATGTAGGTGCCTCGGTTGCTGTGTATTTCAAAGCTAGTAAGATTGCCTCAAATCGTGTTCTAGACATTAGGTCGCCCAGACGAAAGGGGGCACCATGAAATCTAGAAATCTCTTCGTCTCGTCTCCAAAACTCACGTCGTGGTGGCCCTTGGATTGTCGCCATCAAAAGCCACAATCCAATCCATCGCAAGAACTCCCCATACGAAGCTGGTTCTCCAGGAGAAATCCGTTGGTTGATCAGGGGGATTAGGGTATTTATGACATAGTCCTTCATGAAGAAAAGCTCGAAGATCCGGAGGATTGTTGTTGGAAATTCTCGGGGCAAAGCGATTTGGGCCCCAACATTTCGGGCTCCACTAGCTTTTCTAGCACAAATGTTGTTGTGTCCCCACTCTCCCATTACTTCTGTAGCCGCCTCTGCTGGTTCAGGGATGTTTTCAGGGGCAGGCTGCATGTCATCATCTGTGGGAACCGCAGTGGAGACAAGTCGGGCATCATCTGGGCCCACGTAGCCTTGGTGAAGAAGCTCCTGGACTTCATCTGGCAGCATCTCCTCGTCCCCAGCAGCTGGCTCTTCATCATTAGTCTCTGCCACCAATGGATCTGAAAAGAATTCATCCGTTGGCCCTTCTTGCTCGATGACAGCAAACCTTTCGGCACAATACAGGGTGATGTTGGGAAAGGTGTCGTGGCGCATGAGAATCGCCATTTGTTGCTTTCCATTTATTTTGCGCATCTCTCTCCCTATGACCAGCAATTCAGACAACTTGTGCACTCTGTCTGGGTTAGGATAGTGCTCTCTGATGTGTGCGGAGGGGTGAAGCATCCTTGAAAGGGCCGAAACAACGGCCCCGACGCCCATGGACTTCTTGCGACGAGCCATAATTTTTTGTGTCGGCGCGTGATTTTTTGTCATTCTTTTCTCCCAAACGACGAAAGAAGAGGGCCACTTCCCCCCCACGATGCCGCCTTTTTATGCCGAAACAAACATGATACAAATGTCATCTACATATTCATTAATGGGTAAATTTATTGAAACTCAACGGCTGTAGAGGGACAGCTCATAGTAAAGTGGATCTGAATTCAGATGAATCGTCTGGATTCAGTCGCGCGGGTAAAGATCCGTTATGCATCAGGACAAAAACTTCATTCCGAGGATGCATGACCACACGAACGCGAAACGCGAAAAGCACATCGTCACCATGCTAAAAAGGAGCTTCCCGCCGTTTCGCCTCCATCCCTGAAAATCGTACTGTCCACCTAAACGACTACGTACAGTAACCGAAACGAGACAACAATAGGTCAAGGAATGGAAGGTTGCTATCTCCATTATTGAAATACAGGCCAGGTCTAACAAACGACGAACGGTCGACTAGTAGAAAGCCTGCCTCTAGTAGAGTACAGCAGCTCAACCGCTGGTGGTGGCGGTCGTCGTTGTCGCATTCACTGAATATTACCATTATGATCCACAGTATTGGCACAAGAAGCAAGATGCCAGCATCCTCCAAAAGTACCAAAAGAAGAGGGCCTCGGCAGGGCCCCGTGGTCCTCATTTTCTGTCTCCTCGGTATGGCCCTTTTCATCTTCTCATCGGACGTTCGAATCCTTTCGGCTTCCTACTTTTATCAGCAGCAGCCTGAACAGGCGGCTCTACTATACCTAGTAGACGATGAGAGCACACAAGCTGTTGATGTGACTTCTACTAGTACTGTGACTCCAACGAAAATAATCAACCGCGAGTTTGTCAATACTAGCAGCAGCAGCAACAACAACAACAATACCACCACCGCCAACACTACCAGCAAACGCAGCAAGACAATCAGCATCAACCGCGTCCCTTTGGTGCTGGAAGAAGAACAAATTCAGTCTTCCTTCTCTGTGAATAATGATGATCATTTGCCTCCGCCACCACAGCCACAACTGCCGCCGCCACCGTATGGCACTAGCATTCGCAAGAATGACTCGGACTTTTTGGAATTTTGGAATGCTTCCCACTATTGGTCGGCCAATATCACCAGGCTCAACACGGACCGAACCCTTTCCAATCTTCCACGACTCCCACAACCCTCTCGCATGCTAGTGGGAATTTTGACAATGACAAAGTCGAAAGAACGACGACAATTAATTCGGGAGACAGCCTTGAATTTTCACAAGGATATGCAAGGCTATACTAAAAACAATGCCAATGACACCTCGAAATACTACAAAGTGTGTTCCTTGTGGGAAATTCAAACGCAAGCAATGCGATTTGAAGACTGTTTGTTAACCTATGTCTTTGTTGCGGCGGGAGGAGATGATGGGGCTCCTACCTTATTGCTAGAGCACAACAGCAGCAGCAACATGACGGTTTCTAGCTCCGATGATTATCAAGACGAAAAGGATTTGATATTATTGAATATTCGAGAAAATATGAATGAAGGAAAGACTCTGACATGGTTTAAATATGCTTCAACGTTGGCCCGAGAACAGAAACTCCACTTTGATTACATTGCCAAAATGGACGATGATACATTGCTATTTACGGGCAATTGGATTGATGCACTGGAGAGAAATCTTGCCAGGCCCCACCAAATCAATCCGAATGGTCTTGTCTATGGGGGCAAGATTAATCAACTTCTTCGGGTGTGGCACGAGGAATGCACAGACTTTCTTCAGTGCCCCGTGATTGGACCCTTGTGGATGATTGGTCCATTCTACTTTTTGTCGACCACGTTGGCCGATTATATAACTTCCAATTTTCTGGATCATGAAGCACTGGCGTCGTTTGAAGACGTTGCTACGGCCTCTCTTGTGTTCAGCCATCCCGAAACAGTATCCATTATGGAAATCAAGGTTTCGAATGTTCTTTTGACATATGATTTTGCGTGGGATTGGCAACAACACATAGACAATACTAGGTTCAAGGGTACCATCTTTGCCCATTCGGAAGATGCATGTTTCATGCCCATGGGTCCCTACTACAAACGGGCTGCAAATGTCCGAAAGGTTTGGAGAGAATATATTATATATCGGTGGAAGAAACGGACGGTATTTTATGATCGGTATCGGCTCGACGATCATCCAACAGTCTCATCATCGTTGCACGACGGGAAAAAAGACCGCGTGACGGTCCATCATTTAGACTATATTTACTCGAATGACGACTTCGATGCCTCTCCGATCGTGTTGGAGAGTCCATACAATCTAGTCTTTTTTCCAGTGAGTGGAGCAGGAGATGTTGTGTGGCGCTGCTGGATACGACGGCTCTTGGGATTCCAGGATTGGGACGATCCGACACTTCAGTTCGACGGTCTACGATATCTCTCCAATTACTCCCTGACGCAAGCTTCCAACATTATGTCGTCACAAAACTATACGCGGGCCATGTATATCCGCAATCCTCTGGAACGGCTTCAATCCAATTATATTCAAATGGTAGAGCACGACCAATACCATACAATGATATCAGGATGCGATTGCGCTCGAGATTGTTACGGAGGTTTGACGGCTGCTCAAACCTGCCTTAATTCCACCCGGACTTTTCGACTCTTTCTGAGGGATTTGGTTCCTAATTGCGACAAACCGTATTGGCGTCCACAGTCTTATCGAATGGAACCCAAATACCTACAGCGTCTGGATTTCATTGGTCACTATGAAAGCTTCACTCACGATGCCGTGCGCTTGCTACAAAGCCTTGTCCCGAAAGAAGCCTTGCCGACCTGGATCAATGAACAAGAACTTCGGAAGTCCTTTGATCAATTTGATAATTCCTACAGCACAAAGGACCATCCCACACGTTTCAAAGGGTCGTGGAGAAGCCCCTTTCAGAAGGTGTACAAGAATGAACTGCATTCGACACTCTTTGCCGATTACACAATTCGGCTCCCCGCCTTTGCCCAGACCAAGGGGGAACAAAAGCCATAAAACGAGTGGATTATGCGTGTATGGGCGCAAGAATTTTTTCGGTTTAGTGGCCTATTTAGAGTCCAACCTCTGGACCGGAAGATTTAACGGTAGGGATGAATACGAGCTCCAGCAAGCATTAGATTCAGTAGCTATCCGCAACGTTTCCCATCTACAAATTTCATCGCCTAGCTATTTGGAATGACAAAGCCAGTCCGTGATCGCCAGTTGTGGTTTGGAGGAAGTGGTAGATTAAGTCGGAAGACACGTCGTGTGAATATCCATGATCACCATTTCCGTCGTTGAGGCTACAGAAAATTTCTGGCCAGAGCGAAAGAGGTACGATCTTGGACGTGGTCGGAATTCGGCCCTGGAAAAAATTGATTCTTGTTTGCACTCGAATGGCTTCAGCACACTTGTACCGGATAAACAAGTTTTCGAAACGAATGGATTCAAGCGACGGGCAAAGTTTCACCAAATTCAACAGTGAATCAGCTCCTTTCTCTGAAAACGGGTTTTCACCAATATCGAGATGCTCCATTGAGCCTTTACAGATCAGAGCATCTACTAAACTGGTGAGGTCTTGGTCTTCAATGTAGTTTTCTGACATAGTCAGCCGTTTTAGAGATTTGTTCCTTTCGATGGCTTCGTATAGGCACGAAAAGTCAACCGGCCTCTGAAGCAGCCCTTGCTCCGAGTAGGATGCCCAAAGCGCCCGTAAGTTTAAGTTGTGTAGGGCGCAGGTTGCCGAGCCTACCCAGTTGGATATCGCCCGTACTGACGCCGATGTCAAACAATCATTTCCACCAAGGTGAAGGCACCGTAACGATCCATGAGATTTCAGTTTCTCAGCCAAGGCAATGATATGTGAGTCCTGTAGGTTACAGTAACTTAGGTTGAGTGTGGTAATTTGCTTGTTTGCCGCCAATAGATTCACAAGCTCCTGAACAACCTGGTCCCCAAGAAAAGCACACGACCTTAGCGATAGCAGCGCAATTTGGCTTGACTCGGCTTCATTCATTGCGGTTGCAAGAGATTCGACCGAAACTCTATCCATCTGCCACCCCTGCAGTCGAAGCTCTCGCAGATTATCATAAAGTGGTATAGTTTTCAGAATCGCATCAAGACCATGGCCCCTAAACCACGGGCAACTGTTCAAATTTAGGATATGGACGCATCGAAGAGCCATGAACAAGGGGATAAGATCCTCAAGCGGAGCCGGCCTGGAATAAAAATCTGCCATTCCATTTATTCCGTTCATGGTGAACGATATCCAATTGCGGTTGTCGCAGGACAAAAGATCCTCAATGGCTTGGCGCTGCTTGGTATCGAGACAACAAGTGTAATGAACCTCGAGATGGTTGATGTCCTGTCTTTCCTTTGCCTTCTCCAGTCTCAACAAATTTCTAGACCGGGCTTCAACTCTAGTGGATATATCAAAATGGGTCATTTCCTCAAGCCTTAGTGTCAACGACTTTCCGTTCAATACACTCGGCCATTCCCCAACTTCCCCGTCCAGTTCCTCCCCTTGGGCAGAAAAGCCATCGTCAGCGTGCCAAAGATCGTAGATCACCATGCCTATCACAAGAGAGGATCAACAGAGCTAGATTAATTGGCCCTGACTGGGAAATGGCGAAAAACATTTGCCAAGTAATATTTTCAAAATGATGATGGAGTCGGAAGGAATCCGGCGGCAAAAGTTTAGCTTCATAGACAAATTTGTCGGCGTGAAATCTCTTTTCATCCACGAGCGTCAGTTTTTGTGGCTGGGTTTCCGGAAGCGGGACCGCCGGTCTTGTAAAGGAAGGTCGATGGAATTGGTGCGGCAGCCGGCCTACCGGTATGTCACTTAGATGATTAAATTTCAATACACTATACAAACTGTATACTGCATTAGGAAATCTTTAGAATATTTAGAGTTTCGCACTATGTGATTTCGAGCAGCGTCGAACTCCCATCAGCAGGTGCGGTCCAAAGCGTCGACACTGCGTTGGAGATAGGTGCGCGAAGGCTCCATGGGGTCTGGCTAATGCCAAGACAACGACTATCATACGAAACGAGGTCTTTCCTACCAGGTACTCTACATAATAGTTACAGCAGCATGGAGAAAAGTACGAAGGAGGGGTCCAAGAATGCAGTGGTTCGAGAGTTGACAGTGACCGCTATTAACACTACAAGTACTCTAGGGACGAAGTCTTGCTGCTTCGGGTCCTCGTGAAGAAGGTTACGACGCCGGTCGTGGTGTTGGTGCTTTTAGGACTACCGCCATTGTCGAAAACAATTCTATGATGCTCCAATAGCGGAGTGAATCTGTTGATATCAATGTCTTTCTATGCTTAGAAAGCATGTGAAATTGTAGTGCCCCAATCCCCTTCAGGTGCCGATTATCATCGTCCGAAGAGCATTGCGTTTTGCCCCCCGCTGCTTTTACGGCTTGTCGGGGAAACCTCCAAAGTGAGGATCCGATTCCGATCTGATACTAGGCAGCCTGGGAGATAGTAGGTCAATTTTAATAGAAGTAATATAAAATGCACTACTATAGAATAGTTTCAATGATGCGTGTGTTTTCAAAAGTTATAGTATAGTTCTTCTTAGTTCCCCGTTTAGCAACTTGTCCCGATCATCGTCGCAAAAGCATTGCCCTGAGGCCTCCGCTGCTCTTGCGGCTTATCCGGGAAACATCCGAAGTGACAGAGTTAAGATCCGATGAGGAGCTGATGCTGTGAGACATGGATCCAGATGGGAGCTTAGCAGCCTCGAAGTCGGAGTTCATCTTTTGAAGTCCTTGCTGTTCCTCGGCAGACTTGAGTGCGAAAAGACGCAGGGCTTCGTTTCGAAGCATCGCGCCTTGTTCTCGGGTAGGGTATCCTTCAATGCCAAGGGACATGCGGGCTTCGGTGGCGATGTTTCGAGCGTCGATGAAGCGGACGTCGAGTTCACGGGTGAGGAAGCTTTCGATAGACATGATGGTGTTGTCGTTGGTTGATGCGCTTCGAACTGAGACGTTTTGAATTTTGTGAGCATACTGAAACAAGATGAAAAAGATTGGCTTTTGATGGGATGGTCGTATCGGGAGAATGTTTTACTCCGGATGCAGAACGCCGGAGGAAGTATCCAGCTCCACCAACCTTGGGTGTATAGACCGAAAAGCTATTGATATTTTTAGGGAAAATGTCAATTCAAAGGTAACCGTTAAGAATTTTGAACGCGTCGAATGTCTTCTTTTGAAGAGGGGCTATCTTTTTTCCATTTGGACAAGTCCTTCTACTGTTCGGTGGGAATGGCCCGGGTCATCGGGTCGATAGGCTGTCCGGAGAAAGGCATTGATATAAACATGTTACTCGCCCCGGAGAAACCACGGAATTCCATTCACCATACAGGACGGTCTGAACCGGAGTCGGATTGCTCCCATTTTGTCACGAAGGGGAGAGTTTCGAGCCTCGACGGTACCGGCGTTGGGCTTTTTGATAAACGCCTTCCTGCACCTGTTAATAAACTTCAAGAAGACAACAGAATCCCCCAAGTAGAATTCAGACAAACAATGCACTTCAAAAATGTCCGAGGAAAAACGGTCTTGGAATAAGATTTCCGATCAGAGCCCAATCCTCCTCCGATTACGAAATTGGGCATCCCTGTCTATTCTCACAAAATCAAAGCTTCAGTCTCAACGAAGGCAAAAACTCCAACTTCTACTTTAAACCCACCACCATGTCTATCGAAAGCTTCCTCACCCGTGAACTCGACGTCCGCTTCATCGACGCTCGAAACATCGCCACCGAAGCCCGCATGTCCCTTGGCATTGAAGGATACCCTACCCGAGAACAAGGCGCGATGCTTCGAAACGAAGCCCTGCGTCTTTTCGCACTCAAGTCTGCCGAGGAACAGCAAGGACTTCAAAAGATGAACTCCGATTTCGAGGCTGCTAAGCTTCCATCTGGATCCATGTCTCACAGCATCAGCTCCTCATCGGATCTTAACTCTGTCACGTCAGATGTTTCCAGGATACGCCGCAGAAGCAGCGGAGGCCTCAGGGCAATGCTTTTGCGACGATAATCGGGACAAGTTGCTAAACGGGGAAATAATTAGAACAACCATGCTATAACTTTTAAAAACAAACGCATCATTGAAACTATTCTACTAGTAATACAAATTATATTAGCAATGACCTACTACTTCTACTATCTCCCAAATAATCCCCATTGTTCCTTGGCAGGTGGTCGTTTCACCTTTTGCGGTTTGGTCCAGGGCCAAGTCAGGACTGGCTTGTTGCTCTTGGCTTTGGCAGTAGGTTTCTTGTTGCGCCCTCGAAACAACGCTTGCCCCGTGCGGTAGTACCGTTTGGTCCCGTCCATGCGTTTGTAATAGTGGTATCTAGACTTGTCGTAACGGCCAAGCAGTTTGGCAGTATTGGTAGTTGAGGTGGATAGTAGCGATTCCGTATCGGTCGTCTCTTCACCCCGACCACGGGCCCTTGTCTCTGCTCCCAAGGTTTGTACTCGCCCTAAAAGTTCCGATACCCAGCTCGGCCAGGCAATGCCGACACCAATGGCTAGAATGGCCAGAAAGGTTGGAGAAATGGCAAAGAGGGCACCCGTTACATTCACGGCAAACAGACTGGCAATTACAGCGCCCACACGAGCCCCCCACGATCGCCCACCGCTGCTCCACAAGTCGGTTCGTACGCCACGAAAGAACTCCCGCAGTTGACTGTTCCAGTCACTAGATCGAATCGCTTCCATTGTCTTGCGAGCATAACGACCAATCCAATATTGCAAGTCGTAGAGGTACTGTACCACTCGATATCGGGAGGTTTGTTTGGCTCGACGTTTCGAACGTTCATCGACCAACCAAACCGTTCTCAAACCCGCCAATAGGGTACGCCCGATTTCATTTTCTTGTTCCCATTTATCAAATTGTTGCTTGCCTTGAACGAACCGAGCGTTCCAAGCATCCAACTTGGATTGAATGGCAAAACGTTGATCCATCACTTCGTATCTTTTGTAGTATTGGTAGGACAATTCCCCCGTCTTGTACAAAAACCACAATGTCCGACAATAATCCATGAATTGGAGCGTGGCGCGCGCCAGTCGACGACCCAACCCAATCAGCGTTCTTGCTAGCAAATGGGACGGCGGTGGTTCATCCGGACGACTGCAGAGATCATGACCATAAACAGCTCCCACCAACGCTCCCATGAGCCATAGGTTGGGCCACAGGGTAGTGGCAAGCAGCATGCCAATGACACTACTAGCCACCGCCGTTGCCTTTTGAAGACTTTGATAGTCTAGTACAGACGGTTGAGGAAAGGCCACTCCTTGCTTTGTTTTCTGGGGTTTGGTCGACGAAACAGGGGCGGCCAGGGCATGACTGGGGGCCACGGTATCCTCGGGTGATTTGTTGGAACCGCCAGACTTCTTTTGTTTGCTACTTGAAACAGGGACCGTGGCTGTAGAGGACGACCCAGTTGATGACAAGGCATAGCCACTTTGTTGCAAAATATTTTGCAAATCAGCCACGGTGAGAGTATCGTTTGGTTGCAAGTGTTCTGGGATTGCCAAGAGTAGTGGGGATGGCGGTGGACTCCCATCTCCAATGCCACCACCACCCACCAAAGGTAATGGCGCCAGGGCCACTTTACTCCACGCATTGGAAGTGGTATTGTGAAGCGTCGATGACAAGGTATTTGCCCAAGCCGTTGTATATTCTGGAATGTGTAATAACGACGAAGTCGTATTGGCAAAGATTCCATACTGTAACGAAGGACGGCGTGGGTCAGAGACATTGTTGCTGGTCGGGGTCCACGTCACTGAAGCTGGGAGAGCCGACGAGGAGACATTGGAGCCAAGAGACATTTTTTTCCGGTGGCTCTTGTTCTTAAGACTGCTGGTGGTAACATTGGTCGAATTCCCGTGGTTCATTGGGGCCTGAGTCTTATTATGGGAAGGATGCTGCTGCTGCCGTTTGAAGAATATCGGGGTTGTGGTTTGCTGCTGCTTTGAGAGTGAATCAAGTTTGGGTTCTTTATTCGCAAACTGAAGCCATGCCCGAATCGAAGAAACATGCAGTTGCGTCGTAGTTGGATAATGTCGAACACGAAGAAGGCTGGGGCCTCCTCCTATTCTCCTGTTCATCGCAGCAGCAGCACGAGACGACGATGCTGCAGGTAGTTGAAACCCCCGACAACAGGGCAAAGTAGCACTTGCACAAACGATCAGCCACATAGCCAATAGCATCGATCCTGAACAATGGGGTAGTTGATTATTCTTTGTGACGGGAGGTAATCGTTTCCTCCGATAACCTCGAGAATTCTTTTCCTCGAAAGTTCCTGAAAGTACGTCATCTCTACTTGGTGGTGGTTTGGAAGGAATTACGGCCCTACACTCCACGCCGCTAGCACCTGAAAATTGTCCACTATGATCACTGCCCCTTCCCATTTTGGTGGAAAGGGTCTTGCAAGGAGGACAGGTTTGACTATGCAATGAAATGGCAAAACGAAACTCTTGGACCACAACCATCGTCACTCGTCGATGTGATGGCGGGCTTCTTTGGTGCATATCGATTTTCGAAACGTTCATGGCGTGCGCGCTCGCAAGTCGAACCATTTGATTGGTTGAAATTTCTCGATGAGAAATTTTTAAACCTTGAGGTAGGTAGTAGATGTACTATGAAGTATATATACCCTAGTGTCTTATTCTAGTAACGCCTGATGTGCTGACGACAAAACAGGGAATGAATCAATCAGGAACGATCCCGTGAGAAGTCTTCGAACGGTCGGAAATGACCGGATCCTCCCCGCCGACGGTATCCTTTTGCATCTTGACGACGATGAGGATATTCCCGATGTGGAGCTTGCATTCCGTCAGAACGATGGGAAAGGCAGTGCCTCTTCTGGCATTTATCTATCATCATCATGAACCAAGCTATGAAGCTTTCTGCTTTGAGGAGCCCTCGATCTATTGACAATCATGAAGAACGACACCATTCCATTCACGATGACCTCCTAGAAAAGCGCTAGCCCAACGTCTTCAGTCCAGCAGGGAGAACGACGAACGGCATAAGCTATGGCTCGACTTGAGAATTCGGCTCTGGATGGATTTCTCTTGCTCATCGAACTGGCTGGCTGGTACTTTTTGAAAATTACATGGGGCATCCTCATTGGCTAGGGGTTGGGGCTGAAAGATTTCGATTCACCGAGCCTTCTGCTGTTTTTATGGGGGGAAAGGCTCGAATGGACATGTCCTGCTCATCCTACCGCCTCATTGGTACATTTTGAAAATTTCGTAGGGGTACGCTCATTGGCTATATGCATTGATGAAAGATATCCATTTTCCGGAAAATCTGAAATCTTCCGATCCTAGTAGGACTAGGCGTGGTGCTAGTTCCTCGGAACTCACTTTTTTGGCTGACGGCGAAGAAACGACCAAACCATCGTAATAGTTCTTCAAAATGACCAAGAATACCATCTTTGTTGTGGATGATGAAGCTCAGCGCACCTCGAATGAGGCGTACGTTTCATTTCTGGAGGCCGTGGATCGCGCCATGGACGGTACTTCCAGTCTAGTTGCCTTTGATTGTGAAGGAATAAATCTTTCTCGCATTGGCACTGTAGAGATTGTCTCTATTTGCTTTGAAAGCAGTGTGGATACTGTATACTTGTTGGACATGGGCCCCAAGCGTGACGCCGATTTGAGGCGGGAACTCACCAAGACCCTGAAGCGTTTGTTGGAGTCCAAGACCACCCGAAAGATCATTCACGATTGTCGCATGGACTGTGATGCTCTCTTTCACTTGCATGGTATTCGACTCAACAACGTCCATGATACCAGCTGTTACCACACCGTTCTCTATCCATACCAAGAGGATTCCAACTTGAATAAGACTCTTGAGAACAACGGTTTTGCTATTAATTCGAATCGGAACAGGGATGTCTATAAATACAATCCGGCCTAGACCCTTGACTGCTCAAATGAAAGAGTGGGCGTCTGGTGATGTCGATAAACTCCTCGAGCTCGCGAGAAAGCAAGAAGACGCTATCCAGATGAAAGGCTCCTCCTATTTGAAGAAGGCGCAGGATATGTCTAGTGAGTGGGCAATTCATGTTGTCAATATGGAGCTTGATACGAGCGTGAAGTGTCGTATTCCGATTGGCCGTTTCATCGGGAGTGGCGGAAGCAACATTCGGAGTGTATCCAAGCGGACTGGAACTGTCATATATCAAGATCGCGGAGCCGTCGGTTCGAGTTGGATGGTCTTTTATAGTACCCAGGACGCTCTCAACCGCGTGAGACGGGCCATGGGAGATACAGTCCATTGACTTTCCCAGGGCTACATCACGTAAAAGTGTCTCTCAACGACAACCCTGGGTAATAAGCCCCCACTTTAAGCAGCAGTAACACGGACATGGAAACTGCTAGCTATCCTCATACATTGTCGTTAAAATAACATAAAGGATCGTCCCAACATGAAGTGATTACATAACAGAAAATGTTTTGTCCGCCTCGCGGCCTCCGGTCCTCCTCCCTTCTTTTTGATGACATCGGCGGCTGACAAAGGAGCCCACCCTTGACCAGTACTACTCTAGTTCTTCCGATATGCAATGATAATTCCTTAGATTACTTCTGCAAGTTCTCACCAGCTCCGATAAGTTCTTCAGCTATCGAGGGAGCCAACCCTCCTGCCATTGCAGCAGACGCGACGGATGGAAGACGGATCATTCCTGCCAAGACTAGAACTGTAGTCAATGCCATTGTTTGGTAAAGAGCCGGTCGCTGACGCAGCATCTTGAGCTGTTGCCTCCAAAGAAACCTGCGAGCATGGAATTCGAGGCGATCCAAGGGCTTGTAGACTAGCGTAGTTGTTGCCCACCCGCCAAGGAAGAGGGGGAGTTCTACTAGCTCCAGGATCCGACTGAAAAGACCTCCTCTGCTGAAGCAACCGCGTAACATCATGGGAGGAATCATTAGCAAAACAACCTCCCACCGAACAAACGCCATCAACATGGAAAATATGAGTCGCAAAACCCAGAAAATGACTTTGATACTGATGAGAAACGTCCAAAAAGGAGTACACGTCGTCGAATCCACAGTTGACGGCCCCAAATCAAAAGTAAACGATCCGGGCGATTGCAGAATTGGAATTCCCATGCAAGCAATGAACCAGTGACAACGAAACCCGCAGATGCCAACCCAATACGCCAATATTGTATTGATAGTTGTCACAATATCGAACTTTCCACCAACCACGCCCCCAATTTGACTTGCTGCCTTTCGAATAGCCGGCCCAATCTGCGTTTCTTCCAAATGTTGCTGGACCGTTTGTTGTCGACTTTGCATCAGGGACAAAATCGAAGGATCCTTGGCGATCCACGCATAGTCCATGGCAGTGTAGCCATGACTATTTTCTGCCAAGAAGACCTTATCCAAAATACCAAATTCCTTGGCGAAATCGCATAGCGTCACCATCATGGTGGTGCGTTCCCAATATACAGCGTAGTGTAGGAGCGTATGGGAGTCATCATCCAATCGTTGAAGCAAAATCTCAGGCAGGGCTATAGCCGTCAAGCGTTGGATTAGCATCCCGTAGTTGATGGATCGTGGAAGACTCTGCAAGACCGAGGGCTGCTGAAGGAGTTGACTTGTACGAGTACCGACTTGTTCATCCAAAATACTCGCTGCCAATTCATCCAATCCTAATCGCATCGCTACCACCAGCTCATTGGTGCATGACTCCATGACGTAATGTCTGGGTTTCTCAAAACTGGTCGGGTTGCTCAGACGGCGTCGCAGTCGGCGGCGATTCTGGACCTGGTCCATAAAGATTCGGTTGGCAGCCTCCCGCTGTTCAAAGTCTGCCAGTCGAAATGTTTCGCGACGAATGCGCTCGATTTCATCGTCTAGCTTACGGAGAGATTCCTGTAATCTTCGTTGCTCCGCTCGTAGCTCGGCTTGCATTTCCCGTCGAAATTGCTCCTCCCGTTCACGCCTAGCCTGTCGTTTTGCCTTTCGGGCTTGCTTTTTGGGTTGGCGTCTACTGTCTTGCGGCCGAGCAGGACGCTCTGGTGGAAAGGTAGCTTCATAGGTGGATTGTGGATCTGGTGCTGGTGGATGTTCTACTACTACTTCCTCTTCATCAGATCGTTCCGTATCCTCGTCGGCACCTTGATTTGAATCCAAGGTCAACGATTCTTGTACCCGCCGAAAGGCTTCATTGAGTTTTTGTTGCATGTCGTGCGACTCCTGACTTCCATTATTTCGATCAGGATGATGCCGCAACGATAATTTCTTCCATTGCTTGCGAGTTTGCTCCAAAGTAGTAGGAGGCGTCAACTCCAAGATTTCATAGGCTTGCAAAAGCTGGTCGTCGTCGGCACCCGCAGATCTTTCCCCACCCCCGTTGGAATGATTAAAAAAATCATCAGCCCCACCGTTGCCCTTTGTCGAAAATGCCGATTCGAGAAATGTCACCACAAAATGTAGAACGGAAATCAAAATGACTTGAATCATTGGTATGGCGGCGAGAAATCTGCCTGATCCACTTTTCTTCTTCTTCTCAAAACTCGACAATCTCAGTGGGCCCCGTCTTTCGAAACTGATAAGAATGAACACCCCTGTTGTTACCCCTACAACCCCCCGGTTCAGAACAGTCCGACAGTCGACAAGATAGGTACCCCAATAATCGTATCACCGTCCAAATAAACCATAACAATGGCAGCAGCTGCTGCTGGGTTTCGGTAGTGACCCGCCTTCTTCCTTCCATTGTTTTATTGCCGCGAAACGAAAACGAATGGTGTAGTCGGAGAAGTCCATCCGTTTCCCGCCAAAAAATCGGCAGGAGGGGGAAACGAAGCTATGTATGTATGGGGCGCGAGGCGAGAGTAGCAGGCTCAAAACCCGGGATCCATTCACGATTGGCACATCATGGAAAGTTCGCACCACGGCTTTGCGAAGCATTATGGCACAAACGAAAGCCATCTGCTGTCTGCTATCAGCATGCTTTGTTGCGGCACTGCTGCCTTGTCTAATGCACATTCATTTGTCCACTAGCTAGTATTACTATCATGCAGCCAAAACCACTGTCAGTGCCACTGCGAACGTTCCCCGTTGACTGCTTCGGCTTACTGGAGTCAGCATTAGCTACTCGAATCGTCGCATTATCTTGTAATATCGACAAACATGTAAGTCCAAGATGCGCCTTCCGTCGAATCCTCGCAGTCTGGGATTGCTTTTACTCCAAAGAAGTATTGAGAAGAGGGGTGCCACAAATCATAATCACATTCAGCTCCAATAGTAAATGGCTCTTTAAATTGTACGAGGGCTGAACAAGGCGCCGAAGACGCGTCGATCTCGCCAATTGTTGTGTAGACCACCACCTCATGGTCATAATAAGGCGATCCAGGAAGATAAAACCGCACCGCCTGTAGAGGGCAATCGTCACAGTAGAACCACATGTATCCGTCGCCAAGAAAGGTATCTGGATCGGGATCTGTAACGATGTCTTCATTTTGTGGATAGGTCTTAAGATCTCGGGCAAAAGGTATACAAATACCCACAGCAGAAGGTTCGCTGCTTGGCAAGTAACTGGGAAAATCACTCGGAAAATCACTAGGTAACTCACTCGGGAACTGGCTGGGGAACAGCGATGGAGTTTTCGAGGCGTCAAAGAGAATGAAATATAGTCCATCTGTTCGGACTTCAACGCCAATTCCGGCTTCCTGAAACGATCTGGAGTCGTTCATTACAATGGTGGACATTCGACCACTAGCCAAAAAGTCCCCCCTGACGACAAACGTCATCGGAACTGGAGTATGGTCTTGTAGCGTCTTTGCCAAAGTCCGGTCGCTGTCTTGCCTCAAAAGATTCCGCCGACCGCATGTTGGAAGGAGAGAGTAGTCTGGAGTGATGCTGGCAATCTGGAGGTAGTTCGGATCACAAGTGAACCGAGGACTGACATTCTGCTTGTAATCGTTGAAGTATTCTATGTAGGCCAGGGCAATAGCGTCCAAATCGGCTGCCTTCATGCAACGTCCGTCACTTCGGGTTGCCTGCAAGGTCGTTTTCACGACGATTGATTCCGCATCGGGTACTGCTGGACATGATGGCACCTCGGTGGCGACAGGTAATCCACAGATCGAAGGATATGCCGGCCACGGTAAGGTAGTCGGGATCTTCAACCGCAACTGTTGCCTGACAGCTTGCAAACTCGGGGCGCTTGGCTGCGCCCTAGCGTCGGCATCGCAAATACATGTTGACGTAGATGTATCTTGCAGTTGCCTCGCCAAAGTCTCTTCCTGACGTCTTCGCCATCGATCTCGTGCTATTGCAGACACTTCCTCTTCCAAGTTACGATCATGGATGATTGTGCTTTCCCCAAAGACAGGAATAGGACTCCCCAAACTCGTGCAGCCCCGACAAAGCCCCGATACAAGGAACCTGGCCTGGTAGTTCAAGCAACCCTGTTGCAGCCTTCGGCCATGATGTCCCTCCTCATCTCGTCTAGTTGCGGCTCCAGTGGCCCGTTGGACCGATGTCGTATCCAACGTTAAAGTAATGGAGTTGCGGAAGTGCTCATCGCAAAACTCCGTCACCAAGGAATTATAGATAGCGGCAATCTCATCTCCAAGACCTTGCACATCCTCGAGGTTGTCCGTCACCCAGCATGCGAAGGCCGAAAATTCAAAAATAAGTTCTGACGTAAAAGCGGATTCTTCAACGCAATCAACTTGTCTGACGCCAAGTTGAATACTCTCGGTGTTGATCGTTGTTTGGTTGTCTATCTTTTCGAATTCATTCAGAAAGTTTTCCAAGAATGTGGCCGCATCAAGGGCGGGTTCCAAAAGGAATGAACCTATTGGACAGTAGCAGTTGGACTCCGTAGAATCCCCGGAAAGCTCCTGAAGGAAACGGTACTCGTCAGATAGCTCAAACGAATGCAACGCATTCTTTTGGGCCTCCGCCGTGACAGATTCACCAAGACCACGACGAGCACTAGTTTGGTCCGTGCCCACAAGGTCCCGTGGGCAACCATTACAAACACCGGAGGCCTGCAGAAATATCAACACAGAAGTTTCCCCCCAGCATCAGTCCCATTGGTCGAATTCAAAGAATCTCCGAAAACAGGCGAAGGTGCGGACGATGGCGCTAGCGAAGAAATCACGAAACCATCCAGATTCAACGTCGCGTCTCGACGGGAACCGGGGGTCCCAACAGGACTAGTCTTGGATAGGTTCTTTCCTGCGCAAGACTGGCCTCATCCTCGTTGGGAAAACCGAAAATATCGGTGTCTAGAGGATCGCACCCGTAGCAATTAACCGTCACCTCCATTTCAAGAGGAAGGCTCGTTCCTTCCAAGCGCAACTCTCCAACATCAACAACTGTCGCTGACGTAATCTCAAGCTTCAACGGATCACACACGCCCGCCCGAAGGCTGTTATATGCCGAGACATACACACCGGCTATACCAGCCTTGTCATCCAACGAGAGATTCGGAATCTCGCCCGCGCCCGTGTAAAGGAGTTCCAAGGTGACATTCTTTCGGAACGAAACCAACGAGGTCGAGCACGGATAGTAGTACTTCCCATCAAATGAGGCCGTTCCATTCAAATCGAGCTGGACCGTCTCCGCAACCTCAAGACCGACAAGTCCCTCAAACGTCGTCTCAAAACTGGCAATGTCGGGCCTTGAATCGATGACGTCGGAGCCGATGGGGCAGAAACAGCTCGACTGGGCCGCGGGAAAGGTCTCCTCTAGACTTCTTGAGGACTGACACCGGCGGCGAGAAAGGCACGAATCTTCCGGCGATTCGCGGACGAGAAATCTCCCATTGGTTTGATCGGACGCAAACAGTTCACTGGAGCACCCAGTGCAAGAGCCAGAAATAAAGATATCTCCGGTCAACTGGGTAATGTTCGCTGCCTGATTGTCGGAAAATGTAGGGGCGTTCGAGGACGTGGGCGAAAGTGACGGAGCCGACGTGGAAGCATCCTGGAGAAGGCGAAAGTTTCTTGACTCTTCAGGATTGCCTTGGACCTGCTCCAGCGATCGTCGGCCGTTACCAAAAACAAACTGGACGCTCGTGAACACAGGAAACTCTGGATTGCACGTTGCAGAACCCAAGGCATAGACATCCGAGAGCGTTGCCATGGCTGCAGCCCAATCTCATCCTCCGACTTTTCTTGTGCCGCCGTGCCATTGGCAAAGGTGATTCGAATCACAGCTACAAAGAGCGTCCCAACATCCTCGCACTGTGCCACATGGATGCTTTGACACTCAAAATCAGTTAACGCTAACTTGACTTGGGCTTGAAGTTCAACTAGAATCTCTGACTCTGACGGGCCGCGTTCGGCAATGAAGGAATCAGGGCATTCGCGATTACTCGTGTCCTAGCTAGAATAAGCATGATCATAGAAAAGTCCAATCTCATTAACGTCGCAGCCAGTCGTACCGTCGAGACATTTCAGGGTCCCGGAGACGTCTAGTTCCAATGTGAATGTACCGTCCTTGGAAATCGACGTCGCTTGGCCGACAACCAGAACCGCATCAAGGCGTCTAATGAAGGGGTCGCAATACAACTCCTCGGAGACCAATCCATTGTACGCCAGTCTATACGCATCGGCAAGCGGAGTTGCATCTTCCTCGCTCAGGGGCAATGAACAAGCAGTCAGGTTCGCCAAACCCACCAGTACTCGGAGAGTAAACGATACTTCGTCCTCCACCTCAATCGGAAGCGTCTCTGTAATTTCAAGGTCAGTTTTGCTCGCAAATATAGTGCCTGGAACCTTGCAACGTCAGGCTTTGAAGCGATAACATTGAAATCAGTGGGACAGAAACACCTTGATTGTTGAACAGGCGTAAGAGTATTGTGAAGGCCCCTGGAAGACTGCTTCCAAGGGAAATCCAACGGCGATCTCCGGTCCAGCTGCCGGCCATTAGTTTGATCAAATGAAAGAAAATCATTTAAACAACCCGTGCAGGTGCCTTGGACAACAAGATTGCCAGTCGTTTGAAGCTGCAAGGATCCCTCGGACGTTGTAGTGGGGGCACTGGAAGACGTGGGTGAAAGTGACGGTGCCGACGCCGGATCGGCCGTATCTTGGAGAAGACGATCGTGTGATAAACCCTGTTGGGGTTCCTGCTCCAGCGAGCGTCGGTTGTCGGCAAAAACAAACCGAACGCTACTGAAAACTCGAAACTCAGGGTCACATGTGGTCGTAGAGTTAACGGGGAAGAGCTCCATGAGGGTTGGAATGGCAGCAGCCTCAATATCTGCTTCCGACTTTTCTCGGGCTGCCGTGCCATTGGCAAAGGTGAATTGGAGTCCGGACACAAACGGTGCCCCAGCATCCTCGCATTGAGCCACTTGCAAGCTTTGGCAGTCAAAGTCACTCAACGCCAACTGAACTTGGACTTGAAATTCAACTAGAACATCTGATTCTGATGGACCCCGTTCGGCAATGGCGTAGGCAGGACAACCGCACACACTCTCCTGAAGCGCACGACGGCGTCGATTCCCGATGAGGATGGAGGGCGTGTCATTGAGATCGTAGTACAGTCCGATCTCATCAACATCACAGACCGTCGTACTGTCCGAACATTTTAGTGTACCCGAGACTTGGAGCCCCAAGGTGAAGGTTCCGTCCTCAGAAATAGACGTAGCTTGATCCACAACCAGCACCTCTGTTAGGCTTCTAAAGTAGGGATCACAATAAGACTCGGTGACCAATCGATTGTATGCCTTTCGACAAGCACCGGCAATCTGAGTTTCATCGTCCTCGCTCAGAGGCAGCGTGCATGTCGACAAGCCCTCCAAGCCCACCGATACAAGAAAGGTAAACGGTACGTTATCGGCACCGCTACAGGCAACCGTAGTTTGCGGAACGATCGCTTCTAGATCCGAAGTTTCGAGAAGAATACCAAGGCATGGCCGAACACTGAATGGAATTCATCTTCAGTGTGTAGCCTTTGGGTGACGTTCGAAGGGCACGTTGTGTAAAGAGAAGTATCTGTTGGGACCAAAACGACCTCGTTGACACTTCCTTGAAACAATTGGGTTTGCGGCGAAGGCTGTCCATCGACACATTGGTCGCACGATCCGACGACGGTGATTCCGACCGCTACGTATCCGGAGTCGAATGCGTCAAAGCGGTAGATTTCCGATTCAGGTGACACTTGTAGAAAGACCTTGGTGCTTGTAATGATCCGAGCAAGCGGATCGCATAGGCTTGGATTGAGTGCGTTTCCAGACTCATAGGAGGACTGAAAGAGGTCCCCAATGACTTGCGTATCATCAGCTGAGAGCCCGTCACCCTCTAATGAGCAGCAACAAGACTAGCGTCACAGAGAACTTGGTCATCGATTCAGGGGCGGTAGTGCAATTCGCAGTCGTAATGGCACCTTCTTGAAGCTGTCTTTCGGCGCCCGTGGCGGGGAGGAATTCAGGTTGGATGATCTCAAAAGAGTCGAAAAGGAAGCTTGTATGGGCCTTGAGAGACTTTCCAAGCATCAGTTTCAGTCGATCGCTGGCTGAAAAGTCAACTAGGTGGGTTCGAGCGGCGGTACTGCTGGAGGAGTCATGCGCATGGTGGTCATTAGAGCCTTAACACATAGTAACCGTAGTCGTCATCATCTTCTGCAGGGTTTTCGGATCCAATTAGGTCGGAGTATAGTGCATTGTTGTTCGCAGTACGGGGAATGGAAGTGATCGACACCTCC
Organism: Nitzschia sp. DOCU1; assembly: GCA_951394045.1. Lineage (NCBI taxonomy): Eukaryota > Bacillariophyta > Bacillariophyceae > Bacillariales > Bacillariaceae > Nitzschia > Nitzschia sp. DOCU1. The sequence continues at coordinate 2,056,582 of OX595994.1, read as the reverse complement.
GTGATGAGGTGATTGTAGAACATATTGTCGGGGTGCGGTTGAGCACCTGCCTGGCACAATGGGCTCGTCATCCCCGAGAACCTTCAGCATTTCCTCTCCCACGACGTCGCCTGCGTCTTGCATAACTTCACAAACCAATTGAATTCCGTTCTGGCTGTTAATTTTTTCCAATACCAGCCGTTTGAGAAGTGTCAATAGTAAGTCTGCTGCATCGGCGATTTCTGCATCGTGGATGTCAGAAGGGCCTCGAAGACCATTTGCATCGCCCTGCTGCTGCTGGCCACCAACGACTCCCTCATCTCCTCCTTCGGCAACAACATCTGCGCCTTCCTTTCCTCGTCCCGCTTCTCCGTCTCCCCCGCCGAGCAACAATGGACTTTTACTCGAAGCAGCATCTCCTTTTCCTGAGACGAGAACATCGATCTGGATGGGATGTAGTTTCGCATCGTTGCTCGTTCTTGGATCGCAAACTCTTCCTTGCCTCTGAGGACGAAAACCTTTCTCTCCGGCGACGCCGCTAGCCACAACACCGTCAAGAACGAGAATGGTAAAAGTGACCAAGACCACATAACTAGCAACAATAATGCTGCCGCCACAGGCGACGAGCCTCTTAGTAAGAATGTCTTTTGGTTTCATCATCATCATCTTCATGGGAAAGGTCACAATAATGATCAGTGGCTGCTGTTTTCGTTGTAGTTCAGCTTGTGCATCAAACGCGCTTTGCATTAATAGCCCTCGACGACAAAAGAACCACAGCAGCAGCTGCCAAAACAGCCTCAGGGGCTGCGGCGAGTGGTCGCTGTATTCTTCGGAAGCAGGCGAAAAATTTACTCCCGATTCTTGTATATCATTTTGACTCCTGTACACGGCTGTGCCAGCAGCAGGTAGAGCGTCTCGTAGAGAATGATCCCAAGCAGGAGGCTGGTGGCGGGCAGTCATCATGACATTCTTCGCCGCGGCAGAAGAACGCGGCCACCACCACCAATTGATCCGGCATACTACGGGTTCGTCTATCATCAGCCACCGCTCGCTGCCCATCAGCCAATAGCATGCAAAGGTGTATCAAATTCTGCTGCGGAACGGACACTATTTCACTTGCGGTTATGATGTTCCAGGCAGCGCCGGCGCCGGAATCCCGCCAGCCATGACCTGTGTTGGGTGGCAGGGACGGACACAGATTTAGTTGAATGACCCAAAATATATAGGTACACCTCATACGTGGAAACATAACAACACGTTTTGGATGCAAGCGGCAGGGGATCGTCCTGTTGCAATCCTCTTTGACCAAATGGTTGTCTTTCTCTTGAAACATACACCCTAGTCATCGACTCTGCCTCAACGAGCGACCGTCGTAATAACAATATTGGTTGACGCCGCCGTTTGTACCCAGCAGCAATTATGGGGGGGGAGCATGAATCTTCTTATTGGTGGTGCCGGCCGCCGCCGCTTTGCTTCAACCATGACCAAGATACATTAATCGACTTTTTCACCAGGCCGACACAGATTTTCTGGTACGGATTGTCGCTTGAGAACGATGCTTCCATGCAACGAATCCATAATGATGGGGTGGATTTGTGTTAGCACCACTTTTTATGATAATCGATGCAAAGGGATATTCATTATCACGACGCGCTTGCATGCCAGAAGAAGAACCTGCCACCATCCGATTGGCTCGAATGAAATTGACTTGATCGATTCTACAGGAAGGAGGAAGGCAGTTCTTCACGATGGTTCTTTTGTATGAACAATATCTACGGATTACTTCTATGAATGGCTATACTTTGCTTCCCGAAGTTGTCACGAGGTGGTCGGGCATTCCCACAAAACTTTGAATGTGTACGTACTCAATGATCGGCTTGGAGAAATCCGCGTCTGGAATCGGTCAACATTGGTAGGGCGACACGTCTCTTGCGCCCTCTCCAAAGAGAACATGCTTGCTGACAAAAAAGACACTGACAAGAGCATAGGATGATCCAGCTGGCGTACGAATGCGGCCAGCTGTTATTTGTGTAGCCGAAGTATTGCAATCGGGCTCATTCGGCTTGGCAATACAAGATGGATCCAAGGCACCACCCCGGGTACTTCCCGCAGCCTTTTATTGGTACTGATTGTACATGTCAACGACGTTAAACTCGAATGGATGGTCAATACGGAAATTAACTTTGAGTGCAATCTCCGATCTGCTAAGGACATGGCGTAAAATATCTGTTTTTGCACCCGGAGTAGGAAACGTTGAAATTCGTGATACTACCGTATTCCCGCGTATGCTGCCCGCATGTGTGCTGTAAGAATTCATTTGCGACAAAGGGCCTGTGTCCGCATATTCCGAATGCTAACATCTCTTGTAAAAAAATCAATAACTATGACTCGTCCTCTAGAATGAGGAATGCGGCTCATTGTTACCTCCCTACCTTCTGCTGGGACTCGAAATCTCCCATGTCTCGTCCTCGTTATGCTGTCCTGTCTTCCTCCATGCCATGCTTCATCTTTCGAATACTACTATACCCGCATTGCCCGTCAGCCGCTAGTCAGTAAGTATGATTGGTAACTACTAACAATACAAAGGTGAAAGATGGAGACGATTCCCAAGCACCTCCACTACACATTCACAAAACAAAGAACCACACGCTTGAATCGGAGGAGTCAAACTCGCGACCCAAAAGCTTGCAGTCGGAGAAGTCATAACGGTCATCTTTTTGGGCGGGCCGGCACTCGGAATGCCATTTTTGCCCAGTGCCTGCAACTAGCGTAGAAAACTCAGAATCGAACCCATCCGTCATTTCTACCTTAACCACAACATTCAATCACCATGGCTCGACCAATATCGCGTCGAACGACGACAAAGCAACAGCCACATCATTCATCAACAGGCAAATGGTCGTATTTTATTCCAAGAGTTCGAGATTTCGTATGTATCTTGGTGGGTGTCATCCTCGGGTTTTTCGTCACGCGGTCGTCGGACGAGTATCTGGGAGGTTGCCCCATGCCACCAATAATGGCAACAACAACAACCATAAACGCCGACACAACAATAACAGCGACAGTATCCGCAACGACAGCAAAGACTAGCTCTGACGCTCTTGCTACTACTACATCTGCTTCTTCTTCCTTGCAAATACAAGACGGCTTTCATCCTATCCATGTCTACTGGGGCAAATTCGATCAAATCTGTCAAGAAATTCCCACCAAATGGTACTTGCGAACATCACCACTGCATAGTACCGACTTGACGGGTGAATGGTATGGTCAACATGGTCAAGATGTGGCCATTGCCAAGATTTTCAATTTTCAACGCCAAGGTTATTTTGTCGATTTGGCCGCCAATGATGCGGTTTGGGCATCCAATACGTTTGGCCTAGAACAAAATTTGGACTGGAAGGGAATTTGTATTGAAGCGAATCCGCAATACTGGTATCGACTAGGATTTCGAAAGTGTCATGTGGTGGGTGCGATTGTGGGAAGCAGCGAGCGAAATCAAGAGGTGGAAGTCGTATTGGGAGCTGCCCATCATGGACCGTATGGTGGAATCGTGGGAGATGATTTTGATAATAAACGAAAAGCTGGTAGTGCGCCCGAGAAACGATATACGGTGCCATTAGAAACTATATTGGACATGTTTCAAGCGCCAACGACAATTGATTATTTGAGTTTGGATGTGGAAGGTGCCGAATCCTACATTATGAAGAATTTTCCGTTTCAAAAATACAAATTTTTGACGCTATCAGTGGAACGACCCAAGGATGATTTACAAGCCTTATTGCAACAAAATGGCTATCAAAAAGTCATGGATATTAAACGGGGGGATACCCTGTGGGCGCATCAAAGTATCTATGACGACGCCAAGGCACGAGTCGAACGATTCCCGGAAGAAATCCATTCCCATCGTGTCACGCAAAGCAAGGAATTTGCAGCAGCGTTGCAACAACAATAACAGCAATAGAGTGATAGGACTACATTGTCGATTGTTCTCGAGGGTTTAGGGAAAGTGGAGGCTGCTTCTAGCTACTTGTACAAGTAAATGCGTTCAACTGGTATTCCAATAATGAAGCAATGCAAAAGGCGTTCTTCTCACCGCAATGATTGATGGATCTGGAAACCCGGGGATATCCTGAATACAACAGCAGCAACCAATAAAGGTGTTAATACGTCAAAAGACACGAATCGTTGGGCATCATGATAAGTGTAAGTAGTAGGAAGACTGCACGAATGCTGCTGACGGTCCCGGTTTCTCTTAACCCTACCAGTCCTGTACTAGTAGTAGTAAGAAGGGTTGGACTCATCCCTGCTTAATGCGAGCAAAAAGGCGAGAGGGCGACCAGTCTCGGCTTTCTAGTAGATACTACTGGTGCTGTCGGTAGAAGGACACCTATTGTTGCTACCGCAGACGCTGTGTATCATAGCTTTTTGCAAGGGAATCGAATCGATCGAACACACAAAACTACCGCCACTCGCACCTCGGCGTTCGCCGGGATCGCGGGTCGAATGCCAAAAATCGGCAGAGCGGTAGCGTTTAATAAATAAGACCTCCCAGCGGCGCGTGGCTTCCGATCGTGCACTGACGTTCGTTGGGCAATAACATTTCATACTTATGCAAATTTCGAGGGTGGATGACATTTTTGACTCTGACGACCTGGGATAAATACCCAATTTTTTAAGCCACTTTGGGCTTATCCAGGATTTTTACCTGCTCTAAATAAGTTCACAGCGGTTCGAATCGTGTTACAAGAGTCCCATTTATTACTATCGGCCGCAGCTGCGGATTTTCTTTAGAACTGTTCGTGTAGCAAAACCATTGAGTGACACAACCTTCTGTATCGATAAAAGACCGAACCCGCGTTTTAGTGTATGCGTGAAACCAAAACTGCACAGCATAGAGGCACTTTGTCATGACAATGAGGATGAGAGGACAAGGCTTTCTTGTACCACGGCTCGTGTACTATTGTGGCGGTAGCATGATTATTGTTGGTTGGTGTGCACTCCTGCTGGTCGCTATTGTTCTTCTTGGCGATTTTGGAGCAAGCGGCTTCGAACAACAAGAGAAAGGTTTCAGTCCTCACGGGAGAGTTTGCGACCCAACGAGCAGTGATGAGACAGCAGCAAAGCCCATCCAGATCGAGTTTATCCTCGTCTCAGGAAAAGGAAATGTTGCTACTAGTAGTACTACTAGAAGTGTATTCAGAAAGGATAATGAAGAAGACGAACGCAGTGGTGAACGTGACGTAGGTATTACTATCAGAAGTAAGAATCCTTCGGCTGCTGCCGATGACAATTTCAGTGAGGATGTACAGGAGGGGCACGCCACTGCTGAAGAAAGCTCTTCTTTCATTGACAACGGAAAGGTCTACCAGGAGGACTTACTGACTCTCCAAGGTGTGCTTTTGGAAGAAATGAACAGCAAAGGCGGAATCCAATTGGTTTGTGAGCTAATTCAAGAAGAAACAAGGAGCGACGACGGATTAGGGGAGGAGGCCAAAAGTGCGTTTCCAAGTCCTGCTTTTGATGAAGAACAGCATCCTTACTTCTTCTACGATCACGTCATCACGGAGGTGACTATCAATTCGATGTCGCGTCATATGATGATTGGATCCTCCCTTTTGTTGGACGACCCTGCCCGTGAAGACTACGACTATTTCTTGCTGGGGCTCAAGGGAAGCTTCTGTGGCGAAATCTGCTTCTTCGACCCATTGCATAGTCACGACTCCTTCTCCAGCCAAGACGCTCGTCGCGCCATGCACCTTGACGTTTCTGCCCGCGATCGATTGAAACTAATGCTGAACAAGTTCATCGAGACCCAACAACCTGTCGTCAAACTCGCCTCTGTTGAGATCTCTCATCGTGATGTCCTCCCCGCCGCAAGGGACCAAAGAAGGTCTCTTCAACAAGATGCTGCCAGCGACAGCCGTACTACTGCTAGCAGTAATGGTTGCACTATTACGACGGAAACGACCAAGTTCTCTGTGACGGTGACCATGCTCCTCAAAAAGAGGAGCGACGGACTTGCTGTTAATGACACGCAAGCCATTGGCAATCTCTTTCAGTCGTCCTATGAGTCTGTTAACGCACTCAATCCAAGCTTGTGCGATCCCTTCGGTCGGATCATTACCGACACCAAGGTCTTTGTGCAAGGGTCACCTGAATCCGATATCTACAACTTGAAAGCCTTCGACTCCGAATACGTAGTAGTCGGAGTCACAGTAGTCGGATCTTGCGACCAGTGCGGCGAAGGACAGAACACATCATCATCGACCCCAACCCGTTTGTTTCAAGGAAGTGTCAACGAGGTGGTTGTGGTTCCAACAAACACTTCTCTTTGCACAACGTGCCCTTCGAACGTCACCCAAAGGCTACCCACTGAAGACGAATTCCATTCAGTGTTCGGAGATGCCTTGGTGAAGGCTGGAATTCTTCTCGAAACTTCGGATCTGCACGCGATCATTCCGCAAACTACGGTTGCCTGTAGCGGTGCCGATGACGTACCGTTTACCTTTCTTGTATCGGTAGGCTTGGAGGGCTTGTCGACGTGCACACTGCCTCTGAGCGAGGAAGACGAAAGTCAGATTGCTGGTGCTTATCGAAAGGCATACAATCGATTGGCCACCGAGTCTTATTGTGATCCCTACTTTAGAAGCCTAACAGAGGTGCTGGTTGTGGATCAAGCTACGTCTATTTCTGAGGACGGAACCTTCACCTTGGGGCTCCAAGTCTCGGGTACACTAAAATGTTCGGACGCTACGACGGGCTGTGATGTTGATGAGATCGGACTGTACTACGATCCCAATGACACGCCCTCCATGCTGATCGGGAATCGACGCCGTCGTGCGCTTCAGGAGAGTGTGTGCGGTTGTCCTGCCTACGCCATTGCCGAACTGGGTCCATCAGAATCAGATGTTCTAGTCGAATTTCAAGCCCAAGTTCAGTTGGCGTTGAATGACTTTGACTGCCAAAGCTTGCAAGTGGCTCAATGCGAGGATGCTGAGGCGCCGTTTGTGTCCGGACTCCAATTCACCTTTGCCAATGGCACGGCAGCCCGAGAAAAGTCGGAAGCAGAGATTGAGGCTGCTGCCATTGCAACGCTCATGGAGCTTTTCCCCGTTAACTCTACCACTACGTGTGACCCTGAGTTTCGCGTTTTCAGTAGCGTCCGGTTTGTTTTTGCCGACAACCGACGTTCGCTGGAGCAGGAACCCCAAGAGGATTTATCACACGATCGTCTTCTCCAAGATTCGGCAGTTCCGGCGTTTGCACCGTCACTTTCACCCACGTCTTCCAATGCCCCCACTACAACGTCGGAGGGATCGTCGCAGTCTCAGACGACTGGCAATCTTGTTGTCCAAGGCACCTGCACGGGTTGTTCAAATGATTTTCTTTCATTTGATCAAACTAATGGCCGGCAGCTGGACCGGAGGTCGCCGTTGGAGTCCCCTTGGAAGCAGTCCTCCAGGGGCCTTCAAGATACGCTTACGCCTGTTCAACAATCAAGGTGTTTCTGCCCCATTGATTCCAATGTGATCGATTCAAAGCCTAACGTTGCAAGGTTCCAAGCACTATTTGAGAGCAAAACAGACCTTGAAATTACAGAGACTCTACCAATTGAGGTGGAGGACGAAGTATCGTTTACTCTCCGAGTACTGGTTGGCTTGGAGAACTTGTCTGCTTGTACGCTGCCCCTGAGCGAGGAAGATGCAACTCAGCTTGCCGATGCTTACAGACGGGCGTACAATCGATTGGTCTCCGAGTTGTATTGCGACCCGTACATTAGACGCCTTGATGCGGTCCTGGTTGTCGATCAAGCTACATCGATTTCAGAGGACGGTACGTTCACATTGGAACTAGAAGTCTCCGGGACCCTGAAATGTCTCGACGGTACGACTGGCTGCGACGTGAATGAGATTGGACTTTTCTATGATCCTGCTTATCCAAGCCAGGACACGAGTACTCGCGAATGCCCTGATTCCTTCATTGCCAATCGTGGCCCGTCAGAATCAGAGGTTCTAGTTGAACTTCAAGCCCAGGTGCAGTTAGCGTTGAATGACTTTGACTGTCAAAGCATTCAAGTGGCTCAGTGCGAAGATGTTGGGACGCTCTTTGTAGCTGTGATTCGAGTCACCTTTACCAATAGCACGGCGGCACAAGAAAAGTCCGAAGATGAGATTGGGGATGCAGCCATGGCAACGCTCTCGGATGTCTACGGGTTGGGTTCTGCAACGTGCAATCCAGAGTTTCCTGTCTTCACTAGCGTCCAGTTTGTTTTTGGTAACGGCCAACGATCGCTGGAGCAGGTCCAAGGCAATCCAGAGCAGTCAAGAAACTTTCGCCTCCTCCAGGATGTTTCCACGTCGGCTCCGTCATTTTCACCCTCGTCGTCGAGCGCCCCTTCTCCTTTGTTTCTTCAGGGAACTCCCGAAACCCAGCTGACCGGAGATATCTTTATTTCTGGCTCATGTACGGGTTGTTCCAGCCAACTGTTTGCGTCCGATCAAACTACTGGGCGATTTCTAATCCGTGATTCGCTGGAATATCTGTTCCTTCATCGCCGCGAGCATCGGCACTTCAGAAAGCTGCAGGAAACTACTTTTCCGGCCCAGTCGAGCTGTTTCTGTCCTATCGGCTCCGACGTCATCGATTCAAAGCCCAACATAGCAAGTTTTGAGACGACATTTGAGAACCTTGTCGGTCTTGAGGTTGCGGCGACGGTCCAGCTGGATTTGAATGGAACGGCTTCGTTTGATGGGAAGTACTATTATCCGTGCTCAACCTCGTTGGTTTCGTTCCGAAAGAATGTCACCTTGGAACTCCAGTATACGTGCGTGGGCGCTACGCCGAATCTATCTTCGGATGACAAGGCTGGTATAGCCGGCGTGTACGTCTCGGCATACAACAGCCTTCGGGCGGGCGTGTGTGATCCGTTCAAGCTTGATATTACGTCGGCGACAGTTGTTGATGTTGGAGATTTGCGTTCGGACGGGACGAGCCTTCCTTTGGAAATGGAGGTGACGGTTAACTGCTACGGGTGCGATCCTCTAGACACCGATATTTACGGTTTTCCAAACGAGGATGAGACCAATCTTGCGCAGGAAAGAATGATCCGGCGTCGTGTTCAACAACAAGATGGGTTTTGCGAGTGTGACGCGACGCTTCCCCGACGAGCTCCATTGGAAGCCCATGTTACGACCGCGATGAATCCAGCCTTACAGACCCTGGGTTTGGAGTGTATCGGGAATACGACTGAATGCGATTTTGGGGCCTCATTCGTGACTAACATGCTGCTGGAGGTACAGCTACCAAACGGAACAAAGGATCCTGTAACGACGGCCACGAACCTCCAGACCGCCTACACGAATGTTTTGACCGCTTTGATAAGTGGAGAGAACGCCACTCAGTGTAATGCTCTCTTCGGGTTTGTGACGGACAGTGCCTTCTTTTTGGATTTCGTGTACAACAGTGTGGCAGTCGCGGGCTCGAACACGACGGACAATTCGGTCACACCAAGTCGGAAGCTTTCTTTTCCACTTCACTTCGATTCCGATGCTAGTTCTGCTGGGTTCGGTTCTTTTCGTTCCCTGCAGGATGTTATTGGAGACGGAACGTTGGATCTGGACGGCTTCTTGATTCCATCGTTGGCGCCATCGTCTTCACCATCGTCGTTATTCGGAGAAACTTCGAACGCGACCAATGCGACAGAAGTTGTAGTGGATAATTCGGTGCTAGTTTTGCTCCAGGCCTCCGGTATTTGCAATGGGTGTCCGCAGGACCTCCTTGCCACGGACCAAACGAGCGCCCGTCGGGGGCTTGGATCCGTGTCGGTGAAGACCCAAGAGGGAGGACAACTTGAGAGTATACTTTCACCGCAGTCATTTGAGTGGGCTGACGACTACCGCTTCCTTCAGGAGCTTTCTGAGGTTGCTACCGAGTCTGACTGCTACTGTCCCATTGGATCGTTCCTTTTGCCACCTGATCTCAATGCGTCCGCATTCGTCGAAAACTTTCTGAAAGAATTCGAAAAGATAGACAATCAAACAACGATCAACACGGATAGTATTCAACTTGGTGTCAGACAAGTTGACTGCGCGGCAGAAGCCGATTTCTCGTCGGATCTCATTTTTGAGTTTTCGGCGTTCGAGTGGGTGACGGACAATCTCGAGGATGTGCAAGGTCTTGGAGATGAGATTGCCGCTATCTATAATTCCTTGGTGACGGAGTTTTGCGATGAGTACTTCCGCAACTCGATTACATTAACGTTGGATACGACATCGGTCCAACGGTCCACTGGAGCCGCAACTAGACGAGATGAGGAGGGACGTGGCCGAAGGCTGCAACAGGGTTGCTTGAACTACCAGGCCAGGTTCCTTGTATCGGGGCGTTGTCGGGGTTGCGCCAGTTTGGGAACTCCTATTCCTGTCTTTGGGGAAAGCACCATCACCAACAATCGCAATTTGCAAGAGGAAGTCTCCGCAATCGCACGAGATCGATGGCAAAGACGTCAGGAAGAATCTTTGGCATTGAGTAGGCAACTGCAAGATACATCGACGTCAACATGTATTTGCGATGCCGACGCCATCTTGCAGCCAAGCGCACCGAGTTTGCAGGCTGTCAGGCAACAATTGCGGTTGACGATCCCGACTACCTTGCCGTGGCCGGCATATCCTTCGATCTGTGGACTACCTGTCGCCACGGAGGTGCCTTGTCCAGTAGTACCCAATGCTGATTCCATCTCTGTGAAGATGACCTTGTATGCAACCCGAAGTGACGGACGTTGCATGAAGGCAGCCGATTTGGACGCTATTGCCCTGGCTTACATGGAATACTTCAACGATTACAAGCAGAATGTCAGTCCTCGTTTTACTTGTGATCCAAACTACCTCCAGATTGCCAGCATCTCTCCAGACTACTCTCTCCTTCCAACATGCGGTCGGCGAAATCTTTTGAGGCAAGACAGCGACAGGACTTTGGCAAAGACGCTACAAGATCATACTCCGGTTCCGATGACGTTTATCGTTTGGGGGAACTTTTTGGCTAGTGGTCGAATGTTCTCCATTGTGATCAACGATTCCATATCGTTTCGGGAAGCCGGAACCGGCGTGGAGAGCCGAACCAATGGACTATATAAAATTCTCTTTGATGCCTCGAGCAGTCCATCGATGTTTCCCAGCCAGTTCCCGAGCGGTTTTCCAAGCGATTTTCCCAGTGCTCCGACCATTTGCGTTGGTGATGGTGCTTGCCTTCCGTCAGAGGCCACAGCTCTTGTTGAATGTTATTACGAACAACCTTTCGATTTTGAACCTGGCCCAGATTCCTGTCTTGGCAACGGATTCATGTGGTTCTATCCACAAGGAGGGCTGGGATGGCAGGGAATTTATTTATCAAGTACCCTCGGGGAATGTTCTTATTCACCCTTTTCTTACGAGGTGATTGTCTACACAACAATTGGCGGGATCGACGCGTCTACGGCACCTTGTTCAGCCTTCGAACTGTACGATTCCTTTTTCATTGATTCAAGAATTGTTAACTTTGAGGGGTGTGGTGGTTGTGATGCTGGTTGTCCTGACGGTAACAATTTATGCTTGGACTCCCCCTCTCCTCAGTACGTTTTTGGAGTGAGGCCAATAGGTGGTTCGACGGCTGGCGCTGAATTTGTCGCAGGAATCAACTATTGCCCTTGTGAAGGTGCTTGCGGGTAATATCATGGTTGGAAGGAGGCGCATCGGCAACCCCACGGTCACGTAGGTAGCATCTGATAGACATTTGACAAAAGAGACCCATTATTATGAAAAAGAAGGGCTATTTCATTCTTTTTTGCCCTTTTGAACACGAATCGACCAGACGATTCTGATAGACACCCCAACTTTCTGATAGACACCCGATAGACAATTGTAATAAAGCATTTCAAAACTAAATTCCAAATTCAGAAAATGCAGTAAATTAACATTTTTAAAGTTCGCAAAGCCAAATCGTTGGGAGGGCCTGCTGCCGACGGATGCCCACCCGTCCCCACACCCTTTATCTACCGGCATGAACATAACAAACCAATGACGCCATTGTTATTACCTTCGGTCGACGACTCTTTGAGTACAGTCGTGTTGCATTGGTTGTATCCTGTCAAAAGAACAACTTCCTATGAGTTCAACAAAACAGTGGCAGCGTGGCGGCACCTTCGTAGAGACACCGATTCGAAGTTGATTGTTGCATTCGTTGTATCCAGCACGGCGGCAACTTCCTAGAGCTAGCCACAAATAATGAAGTGAATTGTAGTGTAACTTTTGTTGCGGTAGCAGGCACTACGTCGTTTGTAGGATCGAATTAGTTGTGAAAATTATGGCTAGGTTAGAAACTAGATGTATTTCTCATGCAAGTTGTCTCGTAGGCTCTCGTAGCTCTAGTAGAGCCGAGACCTTTGACATGCATCGACAACAATCCGAACAGGAGGTTGATGCATCTTGTAGTAAACTAGCTACGACGTTGTACTAGGGTTCTTTGGACATCGTCAGCTACTCTGGAATAAAGTATAGTTACCTCAATGTCATCGAGGTGCCAATTCTTAGGTGGCATTGACACTAGGATCTCATCGGCATTCGACTAGTTGGAGTCATGCACGATGCCTGCGTCATGCAACGTCACGTCGTCGGTGACGTCAATAGGTAATGGGCCTTGTCCGACGATGTCCGAGACCGGCCTAGCGTCCGCGTCCGCGCGCAACGCTTTCGTCATGCTACGTCATCACACATGATGTCACACATGACTAAATAGACTAATAATTTTGGACTACAATCATTCGAAGGAGTCGACGTGCAAAGCAGTGTACTGCAGCAGCTTGTAGATGGATTCAACGCCGAACCCACATGTTCAATGTAACGACACGCCCACCCCGCTGGGCATGGAACCTTTGGAGAAAAGCACTCCTTCCCTTGATTATTGATTCAACTGAACGATGCCTTCGAACCCCTCTGGGCCCTTGGAAGTGTAACGCCACACAAACAAGAGTCATGTGGCCACAAGTGTATTCGCCCACCGAAAACAAAATGTATGCCAGCCACAACGATAATTCAGGCCGATACTTCCAATGCCAAGAAACCGCCCACCGCCGATTTGCAATGACGACGATCGTCCAGCTCCAACTTCCCGAAGATTGTGTCCCCGCAGCCACCACATCTATCATTTTCCCCCAACAAGTGCATCGCCTCGACCAATGGGACCCGCTAATACCAGCACCAGCCCAGCTTCCCCACGACGGTGATCTCGCAGCTACAATAGAAGCGAAGGAAGACTGGGAACGTGCCTTGCTCAGCCACATCGAGACACCGCATTCCCTAATGACCATGCGCCAACTATACACCACCATGAAGGGAACATGTGCAATAAACTGCGTACTCAGACCCGATGCCGCCAGCTTCGGATGGAAGTGGTGCGACGCGGCCGGCCTCCTCATCACTCAATGTTGCGGACCCGTTCCCGGCCTGCTCCCGACCAAGCTCCACGCCTACTCCTACGGATACTTGTCCTTTGCTCGTCTTCTAAATCTACTGGAAAAAGAACACCCTCTGATCGCCAATCAACCCCAGACACTCTATGCAGATTGTCATGGTCTGAAAAAACGACTGACCCAACACCGGAAATATAGCTTCGAGCATCCAAACCAGTCCCTATGGCCCGACTGGGACATCTCCAACACCCTCCATCAAACAATTCGTGCACTCCGTGGATTAATCCAGGAACGATACACACCGAACATCCAAGAGGACACTCGAGCACACGCCCCTCCACCACTCCAAACCCGTATTCACAAAGACGCCGCAGACCTAGCCAACCACTACCTCAGCCAGAACCCCGAACCAATCACATCCGCCCATCACCTGCCCGACGGCGGCTGCCTGCTGGAAGACAAGAACGGAACAATCACCGGGCAATATAAGACGGCGATCCGGGATGCTGCCACCTGGCCGAGTCTCCAAACCTACCTATGCCACCGCTTTGACTGGGACCACCATCTCGCATCCCGCATCGATTGGCAAGCAATGGGAACAGCCCTTTCCTCCCAGCGCAAGCACCAGGCCACCCTGGTAAAGCATCTAACTAGACAAGCCCCCACCGGCCATATTGCCCACCGCAACGACAAGCGGAAGGACCCAAGGTGCTTCTCATGCAACCTGGAGGAGGTAGAAGACAACAACCATGTCATTAGATGCCCTTGCGATCGTGTCGCCAAGTGGCGATCAGACTACCTCGCTGATATTCATCTCAGCCTGAACCGTAAGAGTCTCCACAGCGACCCCAGACTCCTCACCATTCTCCGCAACGGCATGGAACGCTGGCTAGACAATGTAGGTACACCCCTCCCCATCACAGACGAATACCCGGAGCGGTACCATTCACTCATCACCAAACAAAATCAACTGGGATGGGACCAAGTCCTCAGGGGCAGACTTTCCCTTCACTGGCGCCGCCTCCAACAAGAGTATATTGTCGAACATAACATCAAAGGCATCGACATCACGGGATCAACCTGGACCAAAACGACAGCGAAACACGCCATTGCCTGGTGCCTCACCGCCTGGCAGGGAAGGAACGACGACAGGTTCGGAAACACCCCCAAGACCAAGCAAACTCAACAACGCGCACAACTTCGCCGCGAACTCCAACTCCTTTATGACCTGCAGCCGGACATGAGAGCCGGAGACACATATATATTTGCAGCCACCGTCGACGCCCACATGGCCACAACTCCGGATGACAACATGCCGTTGCAAAATTGGATCAATTTGAACAGTCCCGCCATTCGGAAAAGCATCATCGCCAACACCGCCATTAACGCACCCTGAGTACATCACACATCAAAACAAAAACAAAAAAAAAGGATTGAAAAACACAAACACACAGAAAAGGAGTAATCCAACAAAAGCCAGAAAAAAGAAAAGAAAAATTACAAAACCAGAAACAACACAAAAACAAAACAAAACAAACAAAAAATGGGTAAGCTAAGATAGTTGAAACCCTCGCGGATCCGTCCGCCGGGAACGCGGGTCGACCGCCTCATCGGCATGCTGGATGAGCGCGGAGCGGCAGCGTTTAACAAAATAGACCTCTTAACCCCCCTTGTAGATGGATTCATTCACGACGATTGATTCGATCGGGTCGGAGGGGCTGTGCGCATGCGCGCGCATGCGTCAATACGTTCGTTGTCCTTCCCAAGATCCCTCCAAAATGTTACAGCAGAGCTCCCGAAACGCCGTTGCTGATCGACCCAACAACCCCATCGCCTTCTACTATCCTGACTCCACTACCGTACTATCCCTGACTAAGTCAGCCACAATACTATTGCTACGTCTCTACGGTAGTCTGAGTCCATTGTTCCTTTCCTGTCCAGAGTGATCCGGTTCCATTGCTCATCATGCCCCGATCTTCTTGTCGTCGTCCACGCCTGTCCCTGCCGTTGATTGCTGCTGCTGTCATTGTAGCCACCAGCACTACTGCTGTATCCGCAGAATGTCCATTTTTACGATCAGACTTGGGGGATGAATACAACAACCGAACCATAGATTTGTTGACGTTGGTGCTTGATGACGAGACGATATGATCATTACTAAGCAAGGGTCTGCATCCAAATAACACAGACAACAACTACTACTCGACTACATGTGATTCTACTGTCCCGGTTGCCCTCTAGCCGCGGTGAGGTTTCTTCTTGGTGACATGCCTTATTATGACCATGAGGTGGTTGTTTACACAACAATTTGCGAGATGGACGCGTCTACTGCGCCTTGTTCAGCCCTCGTACCATTTGACGCTCCGTTTACTAGGTTTGGAATTGAAGCTCCTCGACGCTTGGACCACCCCTTTTGTTTGGAGTAAAAGCAATCCCAGTCGAAGGTTCGACGGCAGGGACGTCTTGGTATTTCTATTTCATCGGTAATGGATGTTCTCCATTGTGATAATTAATGACGATTAATGACTCCATATCGTTGCCGGAACCGGCATGGAGAGCCGAACAGGTGGACTATATTTCATTCTATTTGATGCGTCAAACAGTCCATCAATGCTTCCCAGCCATGTTCCCGAGTGTTTTTCCAAGCGATTATCACAGTGCTCTTCCAAGTGAACTTCGATTTGCGCTGCTGGTGGTGGTGCGTGCTTGCCGTCAGAGGCCAGAGCCCTGACCCAGATTCCTGTCTTGGCAATGGGTTTATATGGTTCATCTCGGTCGGAGGGTTGGGAAATTTTGTGTCAACTGACGCCGGGGAATGTTCGTTTTCATCCTTTTCTTATGAGGTGGTTGTCTACGGAATACTTGATGGCTTAGACGCGTCTACAGCGCCTTGTCGGATCTTCAAGCCGCTCGATCCCTTTTCATTGATTCAACTATTACCAGCAACGTCGAGTGTTGTTGGCCTATTGGCCGTCCTGACGATAACTATTTATGCTTAGACGCTTCCTCCCCTCAGTACGTTTTGGGGGTGAGAGCAATCCCTATAAATGGTTTGACGGCTGGCGCTACCTTGTCGCAGGACTCAACGAGTGCACTTGTCCCTGCCCCTGAGTACTTCCTCCATCCCTCTTCATAATCCTTGTTTGGAGTAAAAGCAATCCCCATCGCCGATTCGTAGCAAGGATCTTACTACTTTCGTTTAGCAGAAATCGATTCCAATCAAGCTAATCAAAATTCCATCCGTCAATCACCACGGAAGTACGCGAAATTTTTCAATCGTATGAAGACAGCGGCGGCGATCTGGGCCATACATACTATCATACCTAATACCGGCACTGTGATGCGCCACGTGTCTCTGACGCACCTCTGGACTGACGTAGGAGCGTCCGAGCATCGTATAATATTTTTCAGTACGTGTTATACCGTTATTACTACTTAAGTATATGTAGAGCAGATGGATCAGAATAATTACAAGTTCTTACTGCTGAGAACTGCCATAGAGGAGAGTCACGCGCTAAATTTTACGTGTATCTCAATCACACAAAAACATGAATGACAACTCATCTTGTCATCATTATTATTATGGACTGCCAACTTGGTTTGAATGTAAAACGATAAATTGCTCTGCTTGTAGTGTTTATTAGAGGGGGATAGCCATGTGCATTCGGGCCAAATACTCCCTCCCTGCCAGCTATCTACTACAAGACCAAAGGCATGATCGTTTCCTCCAATGACCACCAATGCGCTGAGTCAAGTCAAGTCAACATAAAAGTTGGCGGCGGGAAATAGTGTTTTAATCTGAACAACTATTGGGTTATACCGAAGGTAAGCATGCTGGGTCATATTCAGTAGTGGGATTAAGGTGGATGGAATCGCTCACCACTCGTTTACTCACTGCATTTCTTCTTGTTGTCCTGGCTATTATAGGAAGATGCACAAATCACCGTCAAGAATATTGCACCACCCAACAACAATCATCCAGCAATTGAAGAAGATCAGAAAGATGGCGACCAGGACGAAGGTAGTAGTCCTCATTTATATTCCTCCAGCAGCAGGGAAACAGAAATGCCACAACAAGCAACGACAAGGGATTTATTCATGTCAAAATACTGTTCAGCACAATCCCTACTTGGGATATTTACAATTTCAAAAGAATTGGAGAGCAATGATAAGGGGTGCGAAGGAACAATAAATCCATTGTAAAGGAAGGAATGAACGAATGAACGAATGAAGAACAAGTAGAAAGAATGGGGAAGGAATCAAACAAGGTCGGGTGGTGCTGGTGGAGTCCAGAGAACGATGGACGACGACAACCACCAGCAGGATTACAGCCAGTAACAAAGAACTCTAGCTTTTTGTTTTTACTGGTCAACTAGCTACTCTAGATTATTCTTAGAATGGAGGCGCAGCTGCCATTTGTACTGCCGTTAGTGTCGGACGAGTTTGTTGTCTTGCTTTCTTGCAGTAGTATCGTAGTAGAGGGGGGTGCTTCTTGCACATCGCCACCGTGCACAAGGAGAAATAGTGGGTGGTTTGCTACTAGCGGCAGCGGCGGTGACTTCGTAGAAATAGTGGTGCCGACAATTTCATAGTATCATAGCGGCAGCTTCGGCGCGCCGTGGCCGTGTTCGCATGAGTCATGTCCTATTCGTGCCAGTCGTACCAAGCGGCCGGCCGGGCGAAGGGGAATCCCAAGTCGGTATAATTTTTGTCCCGCCATTGATTATATCATGCGGGGAGTACCTCGAGGACTCCAAAAATTCCCATGAGATTTGCTAGGCGGAACTCCCTCCTGGGATCCTTGCAAAATATATGATTTTCTTATATCGTTCGCTGGGTCTACGTCAGAAACATATGTACATGCCTATATGATGCAGGACTAAGTACGAGGATGTCAAGCCTCATTCAAGATTGCTCGTGGGTCTCCATGCCTGCTCGTAGCCCTCACAATAATGGATAGATGATTGCTTCACACGCGTAGTTCACTCTGAATTCAGAAGCAAGTTCGCGTACAATCTGTACTATCCTCTACGTAAGAAGAATCGAAAATCAAATCACCTGTCACGCTTTCCTTTACGCTCTATTACGAGTTTGTCTAACTATATCACATGAATCCTTCGGCTACTGCTGCTGCTACTCGAGCACCTTATCACATGAATCCTTCGGCTACTGCTGCTGCTACTCAAGCACCTGTCATTCCGCTTCGTTCGGAATTGACTATGGCAGAGATACGTCAAGCACATGTTGTACATACCGTGAATATTGGCACAGCAGCCAATCCGGTTCGAGAAAAGCGTAAGATGGAGGTCCCATATGCCAATAAGCTCAATGTCGAGCTTATTCTCAGGACCGTTGAAGAATTCAATGATGTCGCAAGCGCCGGGTGACTTAATCTCACCAATGGGCCACTCAGGTTTGCAAAATTTCGCGAATGCCTCGGTGGTTCCATTCATGATCAGTGGGATGTCGTCAAGGCACTTCAAGTGACCGAGACTTTGGATACCTTTGATGCGGCTATTGCGGATTTCATTGGGAAGTTTCTACGAGACTCTGACCTAATGAAATAGAAGCTTTATATGGACACTATGCTGAAACCTTTCCATCTTTTGTGCAAAGAACTGGCTGCACGTTACATGTTTGTGAACAACCTTATGAGGTGGTTTCCCTCGGCGAATGGGAACAAGCCTTACGATGACAATGCCCTCAAGTTTCTCTTTCATACTGCGATACGCCAGACTTGGAAAGACAGCTTTGCGTGGAGCAACCTGAACTTTCAGTCGTCTTTTGAGACGATCGTTGATTACTTTGCCGAACAGGAAGAAATTGAGAATCGCATTTGTAATAACAACGAGGCTCGAGGGGGCCGTGGATGTGGTCGTTTTCAAAATCAAGGACGCGGCTACAACAGTGGTCGCGGATACGACCGTGGTGGTGGTTACAATCAAGGGCATGTTGGTGGTTACTACGGTGGTGGACAACAAGGATGTGGCTACAATCATGGTGGCCGTGGTTATTACAATCAAGGACAAGGAAATGCTGATGCTGTTGCAACCCCAGCAACCCAGTATCGGCGTTTGAATACGCCTCCCTCTCACGTTTCAACTGGCTCTCAAGGCTCTAACCAGTCCCCAGGTCGTTTTGGTGGTTATCCCGGATGATTCGGAGGACGTGGGCGCTTCCAGCCACGAGTGGCCATTCAACAAGGCACACACTATGTTGATGATAGTGCTGCCTATTATGTTGAACCTGGTCCTGGTGAAGCGGCCCAGGCGTATCCATCGGGCGTTGATAGCTATCTGGCTAGCTCGCACGACTATGATCCAAATCAAGATGATCAACAAGAAAATATTCAAGACCACGAAGCTTATTTCGCCGATGGTTATGACGACTATGATGAATCGTATGATGACCGTCAATGGTGACTATCGTCAACTTCGGGGAACGATTGCTTTGTGGGGGAAGCGATCAGCAACAAGGGATTTATTGATTACATACTTACTACAAAAGTTGCATTTGAAAAAGAAAATATAAAGTACGTGTTAACTGTTCTCCTCAATTCTGGATCAATGACATCCTGGATTCGCAAGGCTTGTTTTGCCGGCAAGGATCTTTCTGTAAAAAAGGTCCAGGAACTACGTTGGCTGGGGTTTTAAAAGCCGACACTGCGATGGCCTTGCAAGACATCAAGCTTCCAGAGCTCGATCCTCATCGGACGATTGAAAACATGAATCTTCATGTTTTTGATGCAGCTTGTCGGTACGATGCCATTATTGGCCGTGAAGTGCTCCTTGGTCTGGGAATCATCCTAGACTTTAATAACAAGACAATTGAATGGGACGATAAGATTCTACCTATGCAACCGAACCCAATGAAACCCGTTCTTCTCAGCCTAATGACGATCTTTACAGATCCGATACGATTGGGAAAGTCGATGCCTCTGGTTATCATTCCAAGACTATTTCAGAGAGTAACTATGGCAAAGTCAATGTTGCAGAAGTTGTTAATTCGTGTTCTCACCTGTCTTCATCTCAAAAACGAGACCTCAAACGTTTGTTGCAGAAATACACAAGATTATTTGATGGCACTCTGAAAGTATTTCCGGATGAGAAGATCGATTTGGAACTGGATCCAACCGTTCCACCTTATCGAGCTCAAACCTATCCGGTGCCACGAACTCATCTTGATGTATTCAAGAAGGAATTGGATCGCCTAGAAAAAGAAGGTGTTCTCTCCAAGACTGGTCGATCCGAATGGATTGCAGGTTCATTTATCATACCCAAGAAGGACGGTAGCGTTCGATGGATTTCAGATTTCTGTGCCTTGAATAAAGCTATCAAGCGTAAAGCTTATCCAATTCCACGGATCAGCGATATTCTATCTCATCATACTGGCTACAAGTTCTTGACCAAATTGGATATTTCGATGGAATACTACACCTTTGAGCTGAGTGAAAATGCCAAGAATCTTTGCATGATTGCTACGCCTTTTGGACTGTATCGATATAACCGCCTTCCAAGGGATTGTCGTTTAGCCCCGATGCCGCCCAAGAAATCATGGAACGTGTCCTGGCGGCTATCAAGGACATCGAGATCTATATTGACGATATTGCCTGTTTCAGCAATTCGTGGGACGATCATCTGACCTTGTTAAACCAAGTCCTTACGACTTTGGAAAAGCACAACTTTACGATCAACCCGCACAAATGTAAATGGGCTGTTCAAGAAACTGATTTCCTTGGTTATTGGCTTACACCAACAGGACTAAAACCATGGAAAAAGAAGGTTGACTCTATTCTCTGAATGCAGAAGCCCAAGACTATCAAAGATAATAATAATAATAACTCAAAGATTAACTACCCTGTAGTTGTCCAATCGGACTTTAACGTCACCGGGATGAGGGCCACCCGAAGGCAGCGCAGCTCCGCGAACGACCACCAAAAGCCTGGTGCCCTGCAACCACGGATTTGGTGTCGAAAATGCAACATGTAAAATATATATGTAAGTATGAATGGTCTCATCGGGTGAGACGGTCTTTTTCGGTTTGTTGAGTGTAGGTGACGAACTTCGTTGTCCGTCCATGGGTGGTTAGTCATCCTCGGGCGTAACCACTGCCGCATGAGAGCTTGTTGTTGTTTATGGCCCTGGTGCCGATTATCCTTGCCGGAGGGATTAAAGGACCGGGCTGCCGCCACTAAAGCCAACCATCGATGCTGAGAAGTAGCGTCCTTGGCCTTCAGCTCCTCGAATGATCTTTCCCAAAGATACCGCTGACGCATGCCAACTGTAGCCGGTCCGAGATCCAATTCGTGGGCAATTGCAATAAGACGAGCGCTTTTTTCGCGGGCTGCTTCGGGCCCATCAGGGGCGTGTAGAACCTTATTCCGGTGGTTCCACATGTCCCACGACACCATCATTAGTTGATGAATGATAGCTATTGTCCATCGGAGGGAACTATTCTTGGACCGTTGTTGATCAAGAAAGCGTTGCTGGCACTCCCTCCAAGCGGTGTGCCAGTACCCAAACACGAAGCCGGTCCATCTGATATGCGTTTGACCAAGGAGTGCATCTTGCAGTCCCCATGCATTGGAGGGAGGTTGCAAGTTGGGATTGGTACCTTGACGCCATGCGTTAATGCTCCCCATAATGGCCTTGGAGATTTCCGGAGCGGTGTTGGGTTTCATGAGCGCAGCCTGGAGTTTAACCAGGGAAGCATTCCACTGTTTCTTCGCCTCTGGGTCCCGGCATCTCAAAACGTGATCGTGGTCTTCTGGAATCGTCTTACAGCGAGGGCATCGTTCGTGATCCTGTTTGCCTTGCCTGGATTCCATTTGTGCAGTGGCGATGTGACCCGAGGAGAACTTTGTCCAGAAGCGGCGTAAACCAAAGGGAAGGCGTTTAAAGGCGGCGCTTGCTGCTGGCCACATTACGGTATTGATATGGTTGATGGGCAAGTCAAATTTCTGTCGCCAATACTCGGCTGTTTGTACTCCCATAGTCTTGGTGTATAGGGCCTTTTTGTGAAACCGGGAAAGTTTACACCCGGCAAGATACAATGCAATGGTCTCGTGTCTGAGTCGTCGAGGTGAATTGTCCTTGTTTTGCGTTACACAATCGTTCCAATATTCCTTAGCCATGATATCGGCAAGGTCATTGGCCTTTGACCATCAATCCTGGGTCTTGCCTTTTTCGCGCTGATGTCCCTCGACCCATCTCCAGTGGATATCAATCGGAAGCTTCTGGATAGTGTTTCGGATGCACAAGAGTAAGTCAAAAGCCGTCTGTCCAGAGTGGAGGGGATAGGAGCCCCGCGCTTGATTCAGAGCCGATTGCCCGTCAAGCGCTATGGTCACAGCCCCACTTGTGATCTGGTGGTCGTGTGTAAATGCTTCCAAGAAGTAAAGAGCCATCAAAATCCCACCTAGCTCGCTCCGGTATGCGCTTTGATCGGCACTCGCACCCAGGATGCAGGTTGTCATGAGGGCTCCGTCTTGATCATCCGCATCGGCAAAAGCTTTACCGGCTGATGTGCCGTATGCCTCCTTGAAGGAGCCGTCAGTGATGATTCTTGCCTTGCCTTCCCGGATACCCTCCGCCAAAGCTTTGCCCCCGTCCGCTGGCATTGCTAGCTCGTCCAAGAGAATACTATCATCCAGAGGGAGTGTAGAAACTTGTGATGAGGTGTGGGCCAAGACAGGTCCTGGAGCAAAGGGAGTGGGCAGAAAAACAGAGTCAAGAGTAAACGTCTCACCCCGCCGCTTGAAAGACGCCATAATAACGGCGTCGTTGGGTTTTTCCCTCCTCAAATTCGTCTGGGCGCAGAATCGACGTTGGCGGGTGTTTTGAACTCAGCCACTAATGCTGAAAACTCGCCACATCAGTCCTTCTTGGCGAAATACTCGTTCTTCTATAGGTGAATACCACAAAGGCCAGGCTGCAACGGCAGCTTTATCGGTCCATTCCCCCAAAGGGTGTCGAAGCTTCCTGTTGGAATGGGCGGCATGAGGATGCAAAAAACTGATGCGGATCGCCCATCGCCACAAGTTCCAGTAGGCCTGACGCAAATGGGGAATCTTCCGTGGCCATTGAAGGGTGCGGAGCGAGCTCATGCTTTCCCCCTGCCATGCTTCCATCGTTATGGATCTTCCGTCGCTGGTGCTGATGTCGGCCAAAGAGACAACTTCTAGGAATTGCCGGCACCGGTTGAGCATGCGGAGTTCCTTTTTCCGGAAACCGGCTTGGACAAAGGCTGGAATCAAGAAGGCGTCATTCTGTCGCAGAAGGTGTAGCTGAGCCCACGGGCCTTTTATTTCAATAGCGGAGTCACACACGAATTTCCAAATTGATTTCGTCCAAGAGTGGGTGACCAGGGGTTCCAACGCTTTATAATCCTGCGGTCCCAATGCCCCGGCGCAACCAATTTCCATGAAAAGTTCCTCGAGGGAGGCGGACTGTAGGCTGCCGGTAAGGGATTGACTTGCAATTTCTTCCAGGAGAGACTGGATGTGCGAGAGCTCTTGATTTACCCAGGGGTGCATAAGATCGAGTCCCAAGTAATCATCAGGCCCGTAAACAACCACACGTGGAAAGCTCCTAGCTAAGCCCGCCTTTGGCAAAAGTTGTTGGAGTACGGGGGACATAACAGAATCCCACTGCTTCTTGGAGAGTGTCGTCACCGTCATGGGGTATTCGATCGTTTTCATGAAAGAACTCTGGAGGGCATACCAGACATCGTTTTTTGCCGCTTTTTTGGTTCGTAACAAATCTGCAAACTCGATTGCCTTACTCCTGAGGTAGTCGTACTGAGCTTTCTTGTTACCGTCCATAGACAGGAAGATGCCCAGTGTTTTTTCTGCATGGTCCACTTCAAATCTGCGGAGTGTCTCCCTGGGACCTTCGGGGGACCGGATTGTAATGTCGCCTGGAGTCTCTTGTATAGATCAGTACCTCCAATCATCGCCCGTCCATTCGAAATCCACGAGGTACCAAAAACTCTTGCTAGGGACAAGCGCGCCTCCGGAGGCTCGAAGACCCCCTTCCCATCGGTCGGCAATTTCCTGCATTTCTTCAACAATGATGCGAGAGGGCGTATTGAGGCTAGCACTCGTGTGAACCAGATCAGTGTCGTCTACAAATGCAAAACACACAAAAGCAATGGCCACCACTGAGATGGCGGTCAACATTTTCAATCCGTGACCAGCCCGGTACATCATGTTGATGATGACGGAGCTAATTACTGCCCAATCTGGGGGGCCTTTTCCGTTGCCTTGTCCTTCGCCTTGTATGGGAGGAATTTGCCTTGGTCCGCCGTACTTCGGTTCCGAGACCCCGAAACCGGACGCAATAGAGTGAAGTGCCCATTGCAGCACGCAGTATAGAGCAAAGACGGTCAGCTTGGGTATTCCTTGCCGGCATTGAGACAAAGACGCACCCGTGTCACTCTGTCGTAGCATCCCTTTGCATCGACGCATAAGATGCCTCCGGATTGTTTCTTGAATCGCCACAGGTCCGCTGTGAGCCGCTTGTTGGGGGCAGCCGTAATAGCACGATGATGTTTCCTGCTCCCATACTGATCGGGAGGGATGGATTTGTGTTTCTCAGCATTGGCCATCATTCTTCTGCCGATCATTTTATTGTTCATGTTAAACTCGGTGTTCATCCGTTGAATGAGACGCATCTGTTCCACATCATATACGTTTGCCTTTTTTAGAATTTCCACGTCGGTTACTCGACACCAAAGATCAGGGGCGAAACCGACCATAAGAGGAATCGCCCGCATCGAGGCATCAACATGAACAAGGGCAGGGGAATCAAGGACTGCCTTATAATGGCTGAAGGCTAGTCCTGATGGCTCTGCTGCGACATTTTCTTTTTGTTTCTTCCAGGCCATGATGTGATCCTCGGGAGTGATCTCAACCGAGACCGGGCCAGCCGCCCGAATCTTCTCAGGCATTTCCAGCTCACAAAGGAACTCCAAAGTATATGTGTCAAGACCGGGAGGAGGTTTGTAGGTTCCTTCCAGAATAGCGTCCATGGCCGGGGAGTCTGCCAGATAGCCCAACTGGTCAAGGAGAGGTGGAACCATGAAAGGGGTGTCTTGACACTGCATTTGGCGCTTCAGGTTTGAATCAGCGCAGACTTCCACCAAAGTATCAGGATCCTGGGTCTTGCATTGATTGCCGAGCTCGTCTTTGTAAAACACTTTGACCACGGCCGTTTTTCCGGGTTTTCCTCGAAGCCGCCGAGCAGCTTGTCCTTTTCTTCGCTGTTCTTCGGTGCGTCTCATTGCCTTGAGTTCTTTCGTTCTAGTTGTGCCTTTATCCTTTGCGACTGCATCGGCTAGAGCAACAACGTGACCCTCACGCCATTCAGGGGCTTTGGGCTTGACCTCCTTATACGCCTTGTGAGCCTCTTTAAGCCTAAGGATGGCCTCGTCAAGGTCTGCATGATAAACTTGGTCCGTCAATCCACATTTCTTAGCCAGTCTCCTGAGTTGGGACCTGCTAGTAGCCTCCCCATTCTTCTGTGTAACCACTCGGCGCCAGAGGTCGATGGTATCCCTGTAGCCTTGAAGCCGGGGGGACCAGGGGACTCCACCTCGTGCAATCTTGCGGACATTTTTACTGCTTTCCTGACGAATCTCGTATATGTCCCTATGAACACTGCTATATTTCTCCACAATCCGATCTTTTCCTTCGCCACTGATCTTGAACATCTCGACCTCGGCAAGAAGCTCTACTACTCTCTCATCGACTTGCTTCTTCTTGTATCCTTGTTGTACGTTGTGTACGTAACGCTGTCAAACCCTTGGATCTTTTGTCTTCAGTCATTCAGCTACTGGTTTGAGCAGTCTGGGGGGACGATGTCCCAGCATCGAGGTGGAAGAAACGTCTATCCATGCCGCTCTGTGGTCTGACGGACAGCCTCCTCCAAACGCAAGGAAACCTGCTTGGGTGACATCAAGAGAGGCGGAGGTCCAGATGCTATCAAAAGGTTTTCTGTTGGTGTTGGCTTGATGCGTCGCAGGGGCCACGAGTTGTGGGTGGAGCCCAATCACGGATTCTTGAATCCCTCTTTCATGTAGTGATGCGGAAAGAGGAAAAGATCGAACATCGCCATTGGTGTCCATGCCGAGGATGACGTGCTGTCCTTGCCCTAGAGCCTCATCAATAAGTTCAAGTAAATCTTGATCAAAAGCATCCAGCGGGTCACGATTGTCTTGTAGGGCGAGCAGGTGACGATGATGTTGATTCCACGCTGATCCGAAATCACGCTTGTTCACCACAGGCCAGTATGCTGAGATAATTTGTGTTGCCATTGTTCCTGTCCCATTGATAGTACACCATGTCCGTCGCCCTAGTCCCTTGTCATCGCATCCGGCTTGGCCCCGTCTTGCCGTGAATTCCTCTGCCAGAAGTAGTCCTGAGCCAACTGTGATGTGGGGACTTGTGATCTCAGACGATTCGTTTACGTTGTATGACAACTTTGAAAAAGACATGGAAAAACCTCTGCTGACTCATTCTTGCCAATGATGTTCAGGTTGAACTTTGCCCCAGTGGAGCCCATGCTCCACAAAAAGAAATGTGTCGTAGTTGCCCTGTTGAATATGTTGCGCTGTTGCAATGGTGCTGAAATCCGTTGCTGATAGCGGTTGAGGGCCAATGTTTTGAAAGCCAATCCGCAATGTCCGAGGCTCCGGCTCTGTAGGCTTGTGACCCCATTCTTCTGCATCTGAATAGTTGAATATTTCCCCCTGTAAGTTTGTTTGATGGTAGATAACTTTTTTCCTTGTTGTTTTGATTTGTCCCTTGAGTCGTCGTCTACTGCGTTTAGCCGATTCTTCCAGGCGCTGAGTTTGCGCTGGAGCCATCATTTTCCCACGGTAAACTAGGACGTCCTGGTCACATCCTCCATCGCAGAAGCTTCATTAGCTACTTGTGCTGCGGTGTCGTTTTGAGGGAGGGTAGATTCAGGGGTTAGGGAGCTGAAATCAGTCGCCGGGGTATCGGTGGTGTTGGGGGCTTCGTCGTCCTCCACCGCTGTCATGTCGATTTCATGACGTAGTGTTCCGATACTGCCATTGATGTCAAAAGCTGGGGTGGAATCCAGATCTGCTTGAAGATTAATCTGCAGGTCAAGGTCGATTGGATTGATACGCATTGCACTCACGCCGAAAAATTCCTCTTCGTCGTCGTCAAGATATTCGAAGCCAAAATCATTAAGAGCTGCAACGAGGTCATCGTCCTCGCTCGATTTAATTTCTCCGGACTCGGGGTCCCAGTGCAAACCTGATGACTCTGATTGCAGTGTTGGCGAAAACCATTGCCACGCTCTCGCTCCGAACTTTGCTTCAAGAATGAAGTGCAGTTGTGGGATCACTGCCTCAGCTTCGGCCTGGAGCTCCTTGTGGTACACAAAAACGACTCGTCCATTCCATGTGACATCCACTGAAATGAACATGTTCGTGAGACCATCCGATGCTTTCATACACATGACCACTTGCCTGAGCGTGGCATTAATTCCGTGGGCAATATGGTAGTCAAGATTTTCGATATTGGGATTCTCCATGTGATCGCAGCTTTCCGTAAATGCCCTCTGAGCCCGCATAGCCCGTATTGCAACTCAGAGCAAGCTAGGAGTTGCAGTGCACTAGGCTAGAAACTGCAGTAGATTGTTTTTGGAAATTGTGAGACTATTTTAAAGTTAGATCTATCGTGCATCGACTCCATCTTCCCATCTGATCATGATCACGACTATATATCTTAGTAGACAAGATAGTTGTCAAGAAGGTAAGACATGCCCGTCCCTAACTAGCAGTGTTGTGTTTCTTTGTGACTGCTCTAGTTAGTGACGCCTAGCATCCTATGACCTTCTAACATTGCCAGACCCCACAGAGACGCATGAATAGTTTAGTCATATTAGTCCTACACGCTGGTAGTCTTAGTAGTCGTAGACGAACGGAGTCGTCCGCCGGACGGACGACGTACAGACGGCTAACGGACACGGACACGAACGAGCGGTGATGTCGTCGCTGACGGCGCACCGACGCAGCGATCAAAGGAGTCGCAGCGTTACACATGGCGCGCTCTGTAGTATATTGCATAGTGACATTCGTGCGACGCGGCCGGCCTCCTCATCGCTCAATGTTGCGGACCCGTTCCCGGCCTGCTCCCGACCAAGCTCCGCGCCTACTCCTACGGATACTTGTCCTTTGCTCGTCTTCTAAATCTACTGGAAAAAGAACACCCTCTGATCGCCAATCAACCCCAGACACTCTATGCAGATTGTCATGGTCTGAAAAAACAACTGATCCAACACCGGAAATATAGCTTCGAGTATCCAAACCAGTCCCTATGGCCCGACTGGGACGTCTCCAACACCCTCCATCAAACAATTCGTGCACTCCGTGGATTAATCCAGGAACGATACACACCGAACATCCAAGAGGACACTCGAGCACACGCCCCTCCGCCACTCCAAACCCGTATTCACAAAGACACCGCAGACCTAGCCAACCACTACCTCAGCCAGAACCCCGAACCAATCACATCCGCCCATCACCTACCCGACGGCGGTTGCCTGCTGGAAGACAAGAACGGAACAATCACCGGGCAATATAAGACGGCGATCCGGGATGCTGCCACCTGGCCGAGTCTCCAAACCTACCTATGCCACCGCTTTGACTGGGACCACCATCTCGCATCCTGCATCGATTGGCAAGCAATGGGAACAGCCCTTTCCTCCCAGCGCAAGCACCAGGCCACCCTGGTAAAGCATCTAACTAGACAAGCCCCCACCGGCCATATTGCCCACCGCAACGACAAGCGGAAGGACCCAAGGTGCTTCTCATGCAACCTGGAGGAGGTAGAAGACAACAACCATGTCATTAGATGCCCTTGCGATCGTGTCGCCAAGTGGCGATCAGACTACCTCACTGATATTCATCTCAGCCTGAACCGTAAGAGTCTCCACAGCGACCCCAGACTCCTCACCATTCTCCGCAACGGCATGGAACGCTGGCTAGACAATGTAGGTACACCCCTCCCCATCACAGACGAATACCCGGAGCGGTACCATTCACTCATCACCGAACAAAATCAACTGGGATGGGACCAAGTCCTCAGGGGCAGACTTTCCCTTCACTGGCGCCGCCTCCAACAAGAGTATATTGTCGAACATAACATCAAAGGCACCGACATCACGGGATCAACCTGGACCAAAATGACAGCGAAACACGCCATTACCTGGTGGCTCACCGCCTGGCAGGGAAGGAACGACGACAGGTTCCGAAACACCCCCAAGACCAAGCAAACTCGACAACGCGCACAACTTCGCCGCGAACTCCAACTCCTTTATGACCTGCAGCCGGACATGAGAGCCAGAGACACATATATATTTGCAGCCACCGTCGACGCCCACATGGCCACAACTCCGGATGACAACATGCCGTTGCAAAATTGGATCAATTTGAACAGTCCCGCCATTCGGAAAAGCATCATCGCCAACACCGCCATTAACGCACCCTGAGTACATCACACATCAAAACAAAAACAAAAAAGGATTGAAAAACACAAACACACAGAAAAGAAGTAATCCAACAAAAGCCAGAAAAAAGAAAAGAAAAATTACAAAACCAGAAACAACACAAAAACAAAACAAAACAAACAAAAAATGGGTAAGCTAAGATAGTTGAAACCCTCACGGATCCGTCCGCCGGGAACGCGGGTCGACCGCCTCATCGGCATGCTGGATGAGCGCGGAGCGGCAGCGTTTAACAAAATAGACCTCTTAACCCCCTATATTGCATAGTGACATTCGACTAACCCATAGAGTCCCTTGCCAACGGCATGCCTACAATCTAAGTAGTAAATATTCATCGCCTAATAGAGGAGATGTATTTAGAGCAAGGAAATAATTCAGACCATGGGTGACGAGGAGTCGTAGCTAGCCAAGACTAGGGACGCCTAGTTAGAAGGCGACGATACGAGGAATTGACATATCTGAATGAATAGAATATATGCGCGTTATTTACGAGCGGGGAAAGACGTTCACAAAATGAACGATCGGTCGCGAATATTTGAACGACGAAAATCTTTCGTCTTGTCAATCTTGTTGTTGGAATGAAAGCTAATAGATGTAACATAGGTCTCACAATTACAATTGTCTTCTACTTTTATTTCGTCACCCCCGGGATAGGGCACAGTTTTAAAACTCCTGTTTGAGTACGCTAAGAAAGTTGCGTTGCTTCTGACTCAAGCCGCTCACGTTAACCCTCCGTTGATCCCCTTCCGTCGCGAGAAACCTAAGGACGAAGATGTTCTCCAAGTCCAAGAAGGTCAAGATCAAGTTAGACCCAGCCGATGAGGATTCGGACGAGTTCGAAACGCGTTGCTTTATCTTCGAACAAGGCGACGCCGAATGATGGGTCAAGTGGCGGATGCAGATGGACGAGTTGATTCGGGACGTCCCCTTGGACGATGGGGAAAAGAAGATCAAGTATGCGAAGGCGTTGTTGGCTGGAGAGGCAAGGCAAAGGTTCGCAGACATCGTTGCTAACCTACGTCACAACATTGACGAGTCGGATGAAGAAGAAGAAGAGACCCCAGACGACACCTTTAACGAGGCGATGGAACGAATGGGGCAGTATTACTTCGGCACCGAACACGCCTACCGCCGCCAGCGAAACTATCTACGCTATCACGTGTTCATGATGGAGATGTCTTTGGCCGACTTCAAGGCCGAACTACTCCGTCAAAACAACATGCTACCTTACTTCCCGATCCCTGAAGACAAAGCAAGCTGCAAGATGTTCGACGACGACAAGCTCGTGGAGATCCTCGACCGAGCGAAAAGAATCAAGTGGCAGCGAGATCTGCTCACCTCGAACATCGATCCCTTCTCGATGATGCTCGACGAGTACTACAAATACTTGGAAAAGCTCGAGGCCAAGCACGTCTTTGACGATGCGGTCCGAGCAGACAAAAAGAACAAAGAAAAGAAAAGCGCCGACCGATCCGAAAGCAAAAGCAAAGACAGCGGTAAGAAAAGAAAGAGAGGCAAAGACCGCGAGAAAAGCCGAAAAGGGGGACAGAAAGAAACCCTGCAAGCACTGCGGCAAGTTCCATCCAGCCCCCGACGACAAGTGTTGGAGCCTTCCTGGCAATGCCAAGGATCGCCCAAACAAGCGTCCGCGCGGAGCCCGAGAGAACATGTTCTCGGCACTCCAAATGGAGACTTTCGTTAAAGCCCTCGCTAAGAAACAAAGTAAGAAAGAAAAAGGGAAGACCAAAGCCAAAAGGCAGGTCAGTTTCCAGCTGAACAATCAGTCAGACAGTAGCAGTAACAAAAGTAGCGAATCAGAGAGCGACTACATCGACTACAATAGCGAAAATGAACATAGTTTTGCTATTCGAGCGTCACGCCCTGGAATAGAGCCAAATAGGAAAATTGCCAGGCGGCTAACTACAGAAATAGTCGTCGAAGCGGTAAATCCTAGAGGTGAATCCTACGTCCTTAGAACTCTTCTAGATACGGGTACTAGTCGTTCCATCGTTCTTAAGAACTTTGTGACGCTTAGCCAGCTCGTTCCCACTGGAAAACGAGTTACTACTTGGACGACTATGGGCGGCAAATTCAAGACGGACAAAGTTGGGATGATTCGCTTCAGGATCCCCGAACTCTCGTCTAGTAAAGAAATACACTGGCCATGTCATGTCGACGAGCACACAGATCACGAAAGCTCACCTTACGACCTGATTCTAGGACTTGACCTATTAGCCGAATTGAAGTTTGTACTTGATTTCGAGAAACGAACGATTCGATGGGGCGATAGCGAAGTCGAGATGAAGGAAAGTGGTGTTGTGATGGATCCAGAGGCTCTCCAGCTTCTGTACGAGATGTCTCAAGATGCCCCCGTTATTCAAGCGGCGGAAGAACGACAAGCTAAGATCCTCGACGCCGACTACTCCAAGGTCGAGATGGAAGAGTTCGTTGACTCACTCGACTACTTAACTAAGGAGCAGCGAGACAAGCTACTAGCTGAGCTGAAGCAGCACCCTACACTATTCGGTGGCGGATTGGGTAAACATAAAATAGATCCTATTCGTCTAGAGTTAAAAGAAGGAGCAAAGCCGTATCATGCTAAGCCATTCGGCATTCCTCATGCGTACGAACAAACAACGCGAAAAGAGATCGAACGATTCGAAAAACTTGGAATCTGGAAGCGTGTCAACCAATCCACATGGACGGCCGGCACGTTCATTCAACCGAAGAAAACGGGCGATGTGCGTGTACTTACAGATTTTCGGAAACTCAACGAATATCTTGTGCGCAAGCCGCACCCACTGCCAAAGATCAATGAGTTATTGCAGAAACTCCAGGGCTTTAAATGGGCAACGGCTATTGACCTCAGCATGGGCTATTATCACATTCCAATGGATAAGTACAGCCAAGGCCTCCTTGGTACTGTAATGCCGTGGGGCTTATATCAGTACCAGGTGCTGCCGATGGGTATATCCAATGCCCCTGATATTTTCCAAAGTATCATGATGCGTCTCCTTGGTGACCTGGAGTACGTACAAGTATACATGGATGATATTTTGATAACGAGCAAAGGCACATTTAGCGACCATGTCGCAAAGCTCAAAGAGATTCTCGCACGACTCGAACAAGCTGGATTCCGCGCTAACGTACGCAAATGCAAATTTGCTGCCAACCGCGTTGAGTACCTAGGCTACGAGATTTCCCGTAACGGTATCCATCCCCAACCTAAGAAAGTGGAAGCGATACTAAAGATGCAGCCGCCGCATACGAAGCGAAAACTGAGACGTTTCTTAGGCATGGTAAATTACTACCGTGATATGTGGTGGAAGCAATCGCACATACTGGCGCCGCTAACGGCGTTATGTTCCAAGTCAGTCCCGTGGAAATGGACTCCCGAATGCAATGAATCATTCGAATCGATTAAGCGAGCAGTAGCGCGAGAGACGCTGTTGAACTTCCCCGACTTCAATAAAGAATTCCACATATATACGGATGCTAGCGATTATCAATTGGGCGCCGTAATTATGCAGGATGGAAAGCCATTGGCGTTCTATAGTCGGAAGTTGAACTCCGCCCAAAAGAATTATACGACAGGCAAACAAGAACTGCTAAGTATAGTCGAAACGCTTAAGGAATTTAGGAATATTCTCCTTGGTCAAAAGCTGGTAGTACACACGGACCACCTAAATATTCTTTACAACAAGATGCCGAGTTCCCGAGTGGTTCGCTGGCATCTCCTGTTGGAAGAGTACGGTGCTAAGTTCGTTCATGTCAAAGGCGAAGACAATGTAGTCACGGGGGACACACTGTCGCGACACCCGAATAGTGACCCAGATGACGAGGCGACAGAGGAGGTTCCCATTGGGAAACAAATGTCGTACTGTATGTCGCATCACCCAAGAGATGACAACAACTACGAGATCTCCTATGCCGATCTCGTGACCGCGGAAGATATTGCGGCAGAAAAAGGATTCACACTGAGTCCAAAGGTAGTAGCCTACTACCAAAACAAGGACCTCGATCTAATGCGAAAAGCCAGACGAGCTCCCTCTAAATACACCAAGATCAAACTAGAAGGTGTAGACGTTATAGCTAAGTATGGTAAAGTAGTAGTACCGGCTGCACTATAAGATAGGATAGTCGAAAGCTACCACGACTTGCTACAACACCCAGGCATGACACGAATGGAAGCAACAATACGCCACGTATTCGATTGGCGAGGATTGCGAGAGAAAGTCGAGCAACACTCTCGGACGTGCAAGATATGTCAGTTGACGAAGAAGCAACGGAAAGAATATGGCCATCTGCCACCGAAAGAGGCGGAGACAATACCATGGAAGCGCGTGAACCGAAAGGAGTACGCGAGCTCTTAGCGATGACCATGATCGACCCAGTCACGGGTTGGTTTGAAATAGCGCCACTGCCTAAACCTGATAGCTACGAGTGCCAGAAGGTATTCGACGCTTATTGGTTGGCGAGGTACCCAAGACCTCAACAAGTGGGCGTAGATAATGGTTCAACATTCAAACGCTACTTCAACGACTTATGTAAAAACTATGGCCTGGAGAGGAAGCCCTCGACAGAATACAATCCCCAAAGTAACGGCGTAATAGAGCGTGTACACCAAGTATTAGGAAACGCATTACGTAACTTCAAATTAGAGGAACGAGAACTCGATGAAACGAACCCATGGGATGAGTTCCTCACTGCCGCCGCCTTCACGATTAGGAGTACGCACCACACGACCCTACAGGCATCTCCAGCACAGTTAGTATTTGGCAGGGATATGTTTCTCCCAGTACAGTTTGTGGCAGACTGGGCGCGTATTAGGCTACACAAGCAGAAGATCATTGATGCTTCTAACAAACGAGAAAATTCAAAGAGAATCCAGCATCAGTACAATGTCGGCGATTGCGTGCTGCTCACTACACCCGGAAAATTACCGAAAGTACGGAGTCCGCGTACGGGACCCTACAACGTAGTGAATGTACATGACAATGGAACCGTGACCATTCAAAATGGCCCCATACAGCAATGAGTTAACATCAGATGGATTACACCGTACTGGTCAAAGTAACCGAACTGTTCCATAGGGAAGCGGGTGCCATACCCCACAGAGACGCATGAATAGTTTAGTCATATTAGTCCTACACGCTGGTAGTCTTAGTAGTCGTAGACGAACGGAGTCGTCCGCCGGACGGAAGACGTACAGACGGTTAACGGACACGGACACGAACGAGCGGTGACGTCGTCGCTGACGGCGCACCGACGCAGCGATCAATGGAGTCGCAGCGTTACACATGGCGGGCTCTGTAGTATATTGCATAGTGACATTCGACTAACCCATAGAGTCCCTTGCCAACGGCATGCCTACAATCTAAGTAGTAAATATTCATCGCCTAATAGAGGAGATGTATTTAGAGCAAGGAAATAATTCAGACCATGGGTGACGAGGAGTCGTAGCTAGCCAAGACTAGGGACGCCTAGTTAGAAGGCGACGATACGAGGAATCGACATATCCGAATGAATAGAATATATGCGCGTTATTTACGCGCGGGGAAAGACGTTCACAAAATGAACGATCGGTCGCGAATATTTGAACGACGAAAATCTTTCGTCTTGTCAATCTTGTTGTTGGAATGAAAGCTAATAGATGTAACATAGGTCTCACAATTACAATTGTCTTCTACTTTTATTTCGTCACCCCCGGGATAGGGCAAACATCTATAGCATGACCCCAGGTCCTGACGCCTACCGTCAAGACTAGCATCAAGATAGACATAGTCGTCGCCTCGCTCCGACCATATATGTGTGTCGCACTTTCTGTGCGCAAGCGCGCCATCCGGCATGCTCGACGATGTCATGTGGCCTCTGTGTCCGTCCATCGGCAGTATATATTTGTACGTACGTATGTTAGGTTATATGCTATGCGTTATAGCCAGTCCTGTTAGTCTACATTAGTCCTGTTAGTCCTGTCACGCCGTTTCAGGCATTATCGTGCCTACTGCAGCAGGGCGTTTGGGGTCGGCTATAAATGGGACAAATTTTAAGTTTTTTCCCTGGGGGAGGCCGCCGCATTTTTCGCTGCCATAAATGCGATTGAGATTCTTCCTGACGATCGGTAGGTCTGGAGCTGCGCAGAAAATATGAACTGCCTTGTACTTGGGATCATTCTTTGTCTTCGGTTGAAGTCTACATTTCTTGACTTTTGCTTCAATGTCCTTGCCCTTAAGCAGGGGGTGCAGATGGAGAGCTTCTGTAAAGTCTTTGTCGTTAAAGGCGGCCGGGTAGCTCCCAAGAAGCCATCCAGCGCAGACAATATCTTTGTGTTGGACTTGATCCGGCCAAGCCCCGGCGTCGGCAGCCTGGAGGGAGGCCCGGAGATGATCGGAGCAAAAGGCCTCCACCTCTACGTCATGGGCCAACTTGATTCGGAACCACGGACTCTGGTCTTTAAATGTCCACAATTTATCCGTGTAGTTCTTGAGAATTGCTCGGGAGGAAATATCGTAGGGCTTTACAGCTGGCTTAATCAGTTTGTCTTGTTGAAGCCAAGGCAGGAGGGCTGCCTTGGGGTCAGTGTGGTGGAGTTCCTCGAACACCATTTTGAAAGCTTCGGCTACTTTGGTTTCCACCTTGCTTCCCACTGTTTGGACTATCGGGAGCTTGATGGTTAAAAAGGTAACATGTTTCCGGGCGATTTGATTCACACTCATTCCACTCGAAGGGCTCTTGATGGCTTCCTTCCTAGCAAACAGCCCCCCAGCCGTTTTGTATGCTTTAGGAGTCATTTTCTTGGAGGTTACTGTGTGCCATGTTGGAGTTGCATGGGTCGAGGACGGCGGAGGATTCTTTGGCGGATTCTTGGGGCCTGCGGTAGATGCTGCGAACGAGATCTGTTTCTTCGGCGGGGGAATTTTAAATGTCCAGCTGGAGCCTAAAAAGGCATAGGCGCCAGCCCAGGCATTGGTCATGGTGCCAGCGGTTAATTTCCCATCCTTGTACACAGAACCGCTGAAGATTTCCAGGGATGTTTGGGCAAGGCGAAGGCCAAATCCTTTCATCTGGAGATCAACTGCTTTTGTGCCGGTTGTACCCTCGTATGCTTGCTTAAAAAGTTTGGTCCATCTTTCCACCGTGGGCTCCGAAGTAGCGCTGAGATTATCCTCTGCAAGAATAAATCCTTTGCCACGCCTAGCCAATTCGTGAACTGTCTCTCCATCCTCCCCAAATATTTCATCGGCTGTGAAAGCCCTTTTCTTTGCTAGGAACTGTTTTGGTTGAGCTTTGAATAGAGCTGAGGGACCCTTTTTTCCTTCCGCATAATAATCGTAGGCAAAGGCGGGTTTTTCTGAAGGTTCAACACTGTTTGATGTCTCCTTGACATAAGGATTCATCAAAGTATTGGCCGACTGAAACGATAGTTTCTTCTGCACGGTAGCCTTGGAACTTTTCTCCTCACTTTTTCCGTCATTTTTTACCAGATTTTGGCCGGACTTTTTGCTATCCTCATCTTTGGTGTTTTTCTTGGGTCTATCGTTGGGTGACATTGCTTCTCCTGGGCTCTCAGCCGCAGCAGAAGCGTTTCTCCTAGTTTGTGCCATTGTCGATTTTGTTGCCTTGCTCCTACGTAGGTTAAGTACCAAGGTCTACAGGATGACTTTTAGTACTGCTGTTACATACACGTTGCAATTTCGGGGTGCCTGGGAACTGTCCCCAAGACTATCAAAGAACTTCTTTCTTTCCTAGGCTTAGTTAACTTCTATCGAGATATGTGGCCCAAATGCTCGCATGTTCTGGCTCCTTTGACGAACCTTACTGGCAAGACCGTTTTTGAATGGAACTAAGCGTGAGATAAAGCTTTTGATGAAATGAAAGCTCTCGCCGCTATG
Source organism: Nitzschia sp. DOCU1 (assembly GCA_951394045.1). Lineage (NCBI taxonomy): Eukaryota > Bacillariophyta > Bacillariophyceae > Bacillariales > Bacillariaceae > Nitzschia > Nitzschia sp. DOCU1. The sequence continues at coordinate 2,018,735 of OX595994.1, read as the reverse complement.
GATACATTGTTGTGGTATCCTGATCACAACAAGCCATTTCATATTGAAACTGACTCTTCGGATTATCAACTTGGAGCGGTAATTCTCCAAGAAGGACACCCCGTGGCCTATTATTCTTGCAAGCTTACTCCGGCTCAAATGAACTACACCACAATTGAAAAAGAGCTGTTGAGTATCGTTGAGACCTTGAAGACATTTCGGACTATGCTGTACGGTGCCGAATTACATGTGCATACCGATCACAAGAATTTGACCTACTCGATGACGTTGTACAACACTCAACATGTACTTCGTTGGCGTCTCCTTCTCGAAGACTTCGGCGCCAAGTTTTACTACAAGAAAGGAGAACACAATGTTGTTGCAGATGCCCTCAACCGCGTACCGCGTTCCGCGGTTGGGGAGAGTATGACTCCAAAGGAATCGTTGTTTGTCGAAGAAGAAACTGAAAAACAAGCTGATGAGTATTACTTCGGACCATGCGATGAACCTGATTGTTTACTCACCGATTGTTTGTTGTTTTATCCCCGTTTTGATAATGAGGATCGATATCCATTTGACTTCAATACCATCGAACATTATCAGAATGCGGATGCGACATTACAAGCGATGCTGGTGGAACAACCTGAAATGTATAAGAAACGCCCGATGGGTGGAGCAGAGATTATCTGCGTCAGTGAATCCGACTCTGGTGAATCCAGTGGGCTGATTGCCTTGCCCCAAACAATGGTGGCACCAATATTAAAATATTATCACGGCCTGCTAGGCCACGCCGAAGCGGCAACCAAATTGGAGAAAACAGTGCATCGACATTTCACTCATCCGAACATCGGTACAGAAGCGAAACGGCTTATTGCTGAATGTGATCTTTGCAAACGAATGAAACACTCATGCCTCAATTACGGTGAATTGCCGATCCGCGAGATTTCTCATGTTCTCCCGTGGCAACAGGTACATGTCGATATGATCGGACCATGGAAAATCAAAGTGAACAAGACTGCTATCGACATCAAGGCTTTGACTTGTATTGAGCCGGTGTTGAATCTTTTGGAAATCTTTTGTTGTAACAACAAGAAAAGGCCTTACGGTCACGAAGGCTTTTGAGAATGGTTATCTCTCGCGATATCCTCGTCCGCTTGAATGTGTCCATGATAATGGACCCAAGTTTATTTGCGAAGAATTTCAGAATCTGCTCAAAAAGGCGGGCATCAAACGTAAACCGACGACTTCTAACAATCCTCAAGCTAACGGTGTGATCGAATCTGTTCACAAGACCATCGGACAAGTCCTCAGAACTTATGTTGAATTGAAGCCTCCACAGCAGAAACAAGACAAAGTGGACACGATGGTTGAAAGCGCATTGGCTACTGCCATGCATGCAACGCGATGTTCTGCGCATCTTTCTCTTGGTGGTTTCTCCCCTGGTGCATTAACATTTGGGCGCGACATGCTCCTTGACATTCCGTTGATTGCCGACATTCAAACCCTTACTCAAGCTCGTCAAGCTCAGATCAACGTTCGTCTTCTTCGTGCCAATCGCAAAAGGAAACCCGTTGACTTTCGTGTTGGGCATCAAGTGTATTTGGAACGCCCCCGCAAACCCGGTGATAAGTTGAGACCTCTGTTCACAGGGCCTCATGAGATCACTCATGTCCATGCAAATGGAACTGTAACTCTGCGACGTGCGCCCAACTTGATGGAACGCGTTAACATTCGACGCATCAAACCTGTTTGAGTTTTCGTCATTGGCAGCTTCGATGCTTCTCATGGTTGGGGAGAGTGTGATGCGCCACGTGTCTCTGACACACCTCTGGACTGACGTACGAGGATGTCAAGCCTCATTCAAGATCGCTCGGCGGTCTCCATGCCTGCTCGTAGCCCTCACAATTGTCAGGATTGACTCACTGGACTACATCCAGGGTCGACTGACGTATCACATCATCCTTCTCCGAGCCTCTCACATCCATCCATCTCCCCAATGACGATAGAGATAATGATAGCATAGTTTTTCATCCTGACGATTAACAGCGCTTTTGCTTTTTACCCCTTGGTTCCCCTGTAACGATGTCAACTCCCGAACGCAACATTGCTAACTCTGTCGTAACTCCTGCCGTACTCCGTACTAAAAAATTAACCCGTCGCCTACCTGGCGCCGAATTAGATTGGAAGCGAGGATTGTGCTACCCACCAGACCATGTGGTAGCAAAGACCCTACAATGTACTACCCAGTATGTTCCAAGTGTTGAAGCAGAGACGAGGGAACAAATGAGAGACCACTTCAAGTCGAGGATCATCTCGTTTAAATTCCCACGTCGCAACGACAGTTGCTATCTGGACACGTTCTTTTCCTCTGTACCTTCGGTACGAGGATACCGATGTTTCAATTTGTTCGCTTGGAAAAAGTCCCATCTCGATTTTCCGGTCCTACTACGTTGTCGTAGCGATGCCCTTGCATCGTTTGAGACCATGATACAGAGATGTGGACTCCCGACACAAGTACATTCCGACAATGCACGTGAGTTCACTGGTAAGAAATTCCGTAGCAAATTGCGAATGATGTCGGTCGAACAGTCCTTTTCGGAGGCAGAACATCAAAATGAGAATGTAGCCGAACCACGCGGTGGCCAGCTAAAAGCTACCACCATCCATACTCTTTTCGTGAGCGGGGCACCCTTACAATATTGGTGCTATGCCCTTGAGTATGTGGCGTTGTGCCGACAAATGTTGGCCCGCAGGAGTCTACAGTGGCGATCGCCCTATGAGGCGCATTACCATGAAACTCCAGATATTAGTGTCTTTCGGTTTGCGTTTTGGGCACCAGTATGGTATTACACCCCGAAATCAGCATTTCCATTACAAAAGATGCTACCTGCACGATTCCTCGGCGTGGCGACTGACACAGGCGATGCGTTTTGTTTTATCATTGTTACTGATGATGACAAACACCAAGTCCTGAAACGGTCTGTAATCCGACGCCGATATCCAAAGGAGTCTGCCCCTATCGTCCAAGAACACGAGCAGCGCCTTGTATTCTTAAAGAACGATGGCAAAACACCGCTTCCTGATCATCCAGACGAAGATATGTTTGATAATTCCTTGGCATTATTCCAGGATAATACATCTGAGTCTACCACGATTGGGACGAGTGTCATTGCCCCACCTCCACCAGATCCTGCCGACGAATTTAACGCCCGATTTGAGGAAGTCTATGGGACATCGCCACCGCAGCGACCCCAGAAACGCGTCAAGTTCCAGCTGCAAGATTCGGAGGAGATGCCTCCAATTACAGAACATCGGCCAACCCTGCTAGCCGATACCAATTCGGAGGAGCCTTATCATGAAATTAGTCCCCCAGCAACCTTGGACCCTACCTCTGCTGAGATACGTGCAGAACCAATCCTCACTGTTCAACCTGTGGCCACAAAGACTCCTGATATGGATCCAGAGGAGTCCATACAGCCTGTTCCGATAACTCAAGACGATGATGAGTCTGTCGTGAGCGAGAGTGAAGATGACGAAATAAATTCGCCGTCACTACATGAAACAGTTTTGAATCATTTGGACGATGCAGCTATGGATTCAAGTGACATTTTTGAGAAAATTTGTTCACACGAATTTCGCGATGGCATGCTCTATTTCCAAGTGCAGTGGACAACTGATGAACGGTCTTGGCTACCTGTATCGGTTATGCAACAAGACCATCCCCTCGAGACAGCTCGTTATATTCTATGCCATAAAGTTGGAACGACCCACCAACGATTTTCCTCTGGTCGTCACCAACGATGGGCCCGGAATTTTCTACGACAACTCGACCGTGTCGTTCGGCGAATCCGCCGTGATGACAAAACACAACAGGTTTGGTGCCCAACTACTTCACTTGTTGAATCCTGTGAAAGGGATCCTTCGATCCCAACATCGTCCGTACGAAGGATTCCAGTGGTTGGTGGACAACGCCGCCGACCAAAACGCTCCAAACCGGGCTGCATCCAGCGTCCCCTTGCAGTCAAATTTGGCGTGAAAATCCCGAATACTTTATCCGATGCGATCACACTAGATGAGGCTAGCGGTGACACAGCCTGGCAAGACGCAGTAAAGAAAGAAATTGCCTCGCTGATAGCCCTCGACTGTTTCACATTTCATGCGCCCGACTACAAACCCGGACAGGAATACCAGTTTGCTCCCTTGAAAATGATTTACGAGGTAAAGCAGTCTGGGAGAAAGAAAGCTCGGCTCACTATCGGTGGCCACCTGGTAGATCCTCGCGATATATCAACACGGTCAACGGTAGTCAAGACTGTGAGTGTTCGCCTGATCGATCTGATTGCCCACAGAGACGGCCTAACGATCCTGCATGGCGACATTGGCAACGCATTCATAACCGCCAAATGTTTGGAAAAAGTATGGAGTGTTGCCACTCCTGAATTTGGCGAAAAATCCGAGGCCGTTGTTACTCTGAATAAAGCTCTCTATGGCCTCCGGACCAGTAGTAGGGCCTTCAGAAATACGTTTTCAGATTTTTTGAGAACAATGGGTTTCTCGGCCACACGGTATGATCGTGACGTTTGGATGCGCCTCCGTGAGGACGAATCCGGATACGATTATATTTGTACCCATGTCGATGATTTTAAAGTCGCCGCAGCAGATCCACAGCGTTGGTTGGATCAGATTGCTGGCGCCTTCATGCTCAAAGAGAGTGGAGCTCCAGATTATTATCTGGGTTTGAATTACAACCGCTTCGAGCATGATGCGAAGAAGTGGATTCTTGGCTGCCAAACGTATGCAAAGAGTGTATTCGCCGCATCGAACACGATTTTCCTGAAGGCTACGTACTGCGACCACATAAAACACCACTTCCCGATGGTATCCACCCAGAATTGGATACTACCCCGCTTCTTGACCAACATGGTCGCCGCCAATACCAAGCCTTAATTGGCATGGCACAATGGGCAGTGACTATCGGCCGCCCTGATCTTAATTTTGCCACGTCCTCACTGAGCCGCTTTAATGCTACTCCCCGCCAGGGCCACCTTGAGCTAGCACTACACCTCTTCGGCTACCTGAAAGCATTTCCCAACCGACGCATCCTGGTTGACTCTGACCCCATCGAGTGGACCAGCAAAAAGCCAGATCCGTCCTTTCATGAAGATTTCTTGGAAGATTACCCCGGGGCAAAGGAGGAGCTTGATGAGAGATTTCCCCTAGCCGTGGGTAGGGAATTGGAGACGACCATCTTTTACGATTCCGATCATGCTCATGATCAAACAACCCGTCGCTCGATCACTGGTCTCATTGCTTTCGTTGGTAGAACGCCCGTAGTATGGCTCAGCCGCCGGCAAGGGTGCATCGCTACCAGCACTTACACGGCGGAATTCATGGCGCAGCGTGTTGCAGTCGAAGAAGCGATGGCGTTGCGGTACATGTTACGTTGCCTTGGTGTCCCAGTTCACAAACCCACCGACTTGTTTGGCGACAACCGCAGTGTTTTCCAGAGCTCTTCCGAGGCAGCAGGCGAACTTAAGAAGAAGCATGTCGCTATCTCCTATCACTTCGTCCGCGAAGCGATTGCTGCAAAGATTGTAAATTCCTACTGGCTTCCGTCCACCCAAAACCTTGCAGACATTTGTACCAAGGCATTGGGCCCCAATCTTTTCAGACCGCTTGTCGATGGATTTATGTATTAACACAGTTCCCTTTTCCGAGTTTGGGAGGAGGCAGAGTGTCAGGCGATGTTACATCAGACAGTCGAGGAGGAGGTCAGGATTGACTCACTGGACTACATCCAGGGTCGACTGACGTATCACATCATCCTTCTCCGAGCCTCTCACATCCATCCATCTCCCCAATGACGATAGAGATAATGATAGCATAGTTTTTCATCCTGACAACAATAATGGATAGTTGATTGCTTCACACGCGTAGTTCACACCCTTGGTTGAGTTGGATCGTGTTAAAAGAGTCGAGTCCCATTGAGTATTCTCTCTATGACGTTGCCCGCTAAGCTACGACAAATTTCGAATACAATTACGCCTGCTTCCGGTCAGGACCCAATTAAGTCCGCCATACCGGGCATTAGTATGATACTTACAGGACAGATGTGTGTTCGCATCTTAGCATTCCGGTCACAGCCCCGAGCCCAAGGTGCAGTCTTAATTTGGTGCATGCCACGAAAAAGAGCATTATGTCCGCCGTACGGGGCACTAGTATGATACTTACAGAACTTCTATGTGTTCGCATCTTAGCAATCCGGACAGCCACCGAGCCCGAGGTGCAATAATCTTTATTTTGTGCATGCCACAAAAAGAGCAAACTGTAAGATTGAGAGAGATCTTCATGGATGATGAGAATGAAAGAAACACGCGTTCTTGCACCACGACTCTTCCATGGCGGTGGCAGCATGATTATTCTTGTTGGTTCTTGCTGTGCATTCCTGGTCGTTATTAGTATTCTTCTTGGCGGGGTTGCTGTTGTTGGAGCAAGCGGCTTTCGTCTTGAACAGCAAGGGAAACGCTTCAGTCAAGTGGGAGTTTGCAACCCAACGAGCTCTGATAAAACAGCACCGAATCCTATTCAGGTCGACCTTCTCCTCGTCTCAGATAAAGGGGGAGAGGCTGCTACTAGTACTAGAAGTGATGGCAGTGCGTCGTTCAGCAAAACGGAGGATGAGCACCAGGAGGGAGGAGACGGCACTTCTCCTGTTGAAGACTCTTCTTCTTACATCGACACTGCTGGAAGGTTCTCTCAACACTTGCTGGAGCTGGTGGGTCCTCTCGAAGGTCTGCTCTTAGAAGAAATTAACAACAAGAAAAGCGGGATCCAATTGGTTTGTGAACAACTCATGGTGCAACAAGAAGCAAGAAAGAGCGAGGATGGTCGATTAGACGTGGAGGAGGACGTTAACAAATTCTTTCCAATTCCTGCTTCTGAAGAAGAATCTCTTTTCTTTTTCTACGATCATGTCATAACGGAGGTTTCCATCACTCCGGCGATGTCGTCGGTGCGTGCTGGTGAGGACAACAAAGCATCATCCGACTTAAATGTTGTTCAGGGATCTCTTCTTGTGGTGGATGATGATGATGATGATCATCATCATCATGCTGAAAACTACGACTATTTCGTTTTGAGGCTCAAGGGACGCTTCTGTGGCCAGATCTGCTTCTTCGACTCAATGGATGATCAAGACTCATTCTCGTCCAGCGCAACCCCGGCTCATCGCACCTCCATTCCGTTGTTCGACGGGGAGGACGAGGACTTCTTCCTCGACGACGATCATGTTTCGCCTGCCCCCCGCGATCGATTGAAAGTAATGCTGAACAAACATATCGAGGCCCATACCGCATTTCAAATTGTCTCTGTTTCAATCTCCAATCCTGATTTCCTCCCTGTCGCCGAAAGGGACCCGGGAACAAGGTCTCTTCAACAAGTTGATGCTGCCAACAGCACCAGCACCACCAGTAGAAGGACGAACACGAATTGCGGCACTGCTAGTAGTAGTAGTATTACTACGGAAACAACCAAGTTCTCTGTGACTGTGACCATGCTCCTCAAGAGACGGGGCGCTGAACTTGCTGTTAATGATACACAGGCCATTGGCAATCTCTTTCAGTCGTCCTATGAGTCTGTTAACGCACTCAATCCAAGCTTGTGCGATCCGTTCGCTCGGATCATTACCGACACCAAGGTCTTTCTACAAGGGTCGCCCGAGTCGGAAATCTACCACTTTGACGCATTCGACTCCGAGGATTACCTAACCGTCGGAGTCACAGTGGCCGGATCTTGCGACCAGTGCGGCGATGGACAGAACATCACATCATCATCATCGCTGCCAAATCGATTGTTTCAAGGAAGCGTCAACGAGGTGGTTGTGGTTCCAACAAATACTTCTCTTTGCACAACTTGCCCCTCAAACGTCACCCAAAGGCTACCCACTGAAGACGAATTCCATTCAGTGTTCGGAGATGCCTTGGTGAAGGCTGGAATTCTTCTCGAAACTTCGGATCTGCACGCGATCATTCCACAAACTACGGTTGCCTGTAGCGGTGCCGATAACGTACCGTTTACCTTTTTTGTATCAGTGGGCTTGGAGGGCTTGTCGACATGCACGCTGCCTCTGAGCGAGGACGATGAAACTCAGATTGCCGGTGCTTATCGAAAAGCATACAATCGATTGGTCACCGAATCTTATTGTGATCCCTACTTTAGAAGCCTAACAGAGGTGCTGGTTGTGGATCAAGCTACGTCTATTTCTGAGGACGGAACCTTCACCTTGGGGCTCCAAGTCTCGGGTACACTAAAATGTTCGGACGCTACGACGAGCTGTGATGTTGATGAAATCGGACTGTACTACGATCCCAATGACACGCCCTCCATCCTGATCGGGAATCGCCGCCGTCGTGCGCTTCAGGAGGGTGTGTGTGGTTGTCCTGCCTACGCCATTGCCGAACGGGGTCCATCAGAATCAGATGTTCTAGTCGAATTTCAAGCCCAAGTTCAGTTAGCGTTGAGTGACTTTGACTGCCAAAGCTTGCAAGTGGCTCAATGCGAGGATGCTGGGGCACCGTTTGTGTCCGGACTCCAATTTACCTTTGCAAACGGCACTGCAGCCCGAGAAAAGTCGGAAGCAGAGATTGAGGCTGCTGCCATTGCAACCCTCATGGAGCTCTTCCCCGTTAACTCTACGACCTCATGTGACCCTGAGTTTCGCGTTTTCAGTAGCGTCCGGTTTGTTTTTGCCGACAACAACCGACGTTCGCTGGAGCAGGAACCCCAAGAGGGTTTATCACACGATCGTCTTCTCCAAGATACGGCCGATCCGGCGTCGGCACCGTCACTTTCACCCACGTCTTCCAGTGCCCCCACTACAACGTCCGAGGGATCCTTGCAGCTTCAAACGACTGGCAATCTTGTTGTCCAAGGCACCTGCACGGGTTGTTCAAATGATTTTCTTTCATTTGATCAAACTAATGGCCGGCAGCTGGACCGGAGGTCGCCGTTGGAGTCCCCTTGGAAGCAGTCCTCCAGGGGCCTTCAAGATACGCTTACGCCTGTTCAACAATCAAGGTGTTTCTGCCCCATTGATTCCAATGTGATCGATTCAAAGCCTGACGTTGCAAGGTTTAAAGCACTATTTGAGAGCAAAACAGACCTTGAAATTACAGAGACTCTACCAATTGAGGTGGAGGACGAAGTATCGTTTACTCTCCGAGTACTGGTGGGCTTGGAGAACCTGTCTGCTTGTACGCTGCCCCTGAGCGAGGAAGATGCAATTCAGCTTGCCGATGCTTACAGACGGGCGTACAATCGATTGGTCTCCGAGTTGTATTGCGACCCATACACTAGACGCCTTGATGCGGTCCTGGTTGTCGATCAAGCTACATCGATCTCAGAGGACGGTACGTTCACATTGGAACTAGAAGTCTCCGGGACCCTGAAATGTCTCGACGGTACGACTGGCTGCGACGTGAATGAGATTGGACTTTTCTATGATCCTGCTTATCCTAGCCAGGACACGAGTAATCGCGAATGCCCTGATTCCTTCATTGCCGAACGCGGCCCGTCAGAATCAGAGGTTCTAGTTGAACTTCAAGCCCAGGTCCAGTTAGTGCTGACAGACTTTGACTGTCAAAGCATTCAAGTGGCTCAGTGCGAGGGTGTTGGGACGCTCTTTGTAACTGTGATTCGAGTCACCTTTGCCAATGGCACGGCGGCACAAGAAAAGTCGGAGGATGAGATTGGGGCTGCAGCCATGGCAACGCTCTCGGATGTCTACGCCTTGGGTTCTGCAACGTGCAATCCAGAGTTTCCTGTGTTCACGAGCGTCCAGTTTGTTTTTGGTAACGGCCGACGATGGCTGGAGCAGGTGGTCCAAGGCAATCCTGAAGAGTCAAGAAACTTTCGCCTCCTCCAGGATGCTTCCACGTCGGCTCCGACCTTTTCGCCCACGTCATCGAACGCCCCTACATTTTCCTACAATCAGGCAGCCAACGTGACCCAGTTGACCGGAGATATCTTTATTTCTGGCTCATGCACTGGGTGCTCCAGTGAACTGTTTGCGTCCGATCAAACCAATGGGAGATTTCTCGTCCGCGAATCGCCGGAAGATTCGTTCCTTTCTCGCCACCGGCGTCAGCCCTCAAGAAATCTAGAGGATACCTTTCCCGCGGCCCAGTCGAGCTGTTTCTGCCCCATCGGGTCCGACGTCCTCGATTCAAGGCCCGACATTGCCAGTTTTGAGACGACGTTTGAAGGACTTGTCGGCCTTGAGGTTGCGGCGACGGTCCAGCTCGATTTGAATGGAACGGCTTCGTTTGATGGGAAGTACTATTATCCGTGCTCGACCTCGTTGGTTTCGTTCCGAAAGAATGTCACCTTGGAACTCCTTTACACGTGCGCGGGCGAGATTCCGAATCTATCGTTGGATGACAAGGCTGGTATAGCCGGTGTGTATGTCTTGGCATATAACAGTCTTCGGGCGGGCGTTTGTGATCCGTTGAAGCTTGAGATTACGTCGGCGACAGTTGTTGATGTTGGAGATTTGCGTTCGGACGGGACGAGCCTTCCTTTGGAAATGGAGGTGACGGTTAACTGCTACGGGTGCGATCCTCTAGACACCGATATTTACGGTTTTCCAAACGAGGATGAGACCAATCTTGCGCAGGAAAGAATGATCCGGCGTCGTGTTCAACAACAAGATGGGTTCTGCGAGTGTGACGCGACGCTTCCCCGACGAGCTCCATTGGAAGCCCATGTTACGACCGCGATGAATCCAGCCTTACAGACCCTGGGTTTGGAGTGTATCGGGAATACGACTGAATGCGATTTTGGGGCCTCATTCGTGACTAACATGCTGCTGGAGGTACAGCTACCAAACGGAACAAAGGATCCTGTAACGACGGCCACGAACCTCCAGACCGCCTACACGAATGTTTTGACCGCTTTGATAAGTGGAGAGAACGCCACTCAGTGTAATGCTCTCTTCGGATTTGTGACGGACAGTGCCTTCTTTTTGGATTTCGTGTACAACAGTGTGGCAGTCGCGGGCTCGAACACGACGGGCGATTCGGTCACACCAAGTCGGAAGCTTTCTTTTCCACTTCACTTCGATTCCGATGCTAGTTCTGCTGGGTTCGGTTCTTTTCGTTCCCTGCAGGATGTTATTGGAGACGGAACGTTGGATCTGGACGGCTTCTTGATTCCATCGTTGGCGCCATCGTCTGCACCATCGTCGTTATTCGGAGAATCTTCGAACGCGACCAATGCGACAGAAGTTGTAGTGGATAATTCGGTGCTAGTTTTGCTCCAGGCCTCCGGTATTTGCAATGGGTGTCCACAGGACCTCCTTGCCACGGACCAAACGAGTGCCCGTCGGGGGCTTGGATCAATCTCGGCGAAGACCCAAGAGGGAGGACAACTTGAAAGTATACTTTCACTGCAGTCATTTGAGTTGACTGATGAGTACCGCTTTCTTCAGGAGCTTTCTGGGGTTGCTACCGAGTCTGACTGCTACTGTCCCATTGGATCGTTCCTGTTGCCACCTGATCTCAATGCGTCCACATTCGTCGAAAACTTCCTGAAAGAATTCGAAAAGATAGACAATCAAACAACGATCAACACGGATAGTATTCAACTTGGTGTCAGACAAGTTGACTGTGCGGCAGAAGCCGATTTCTCGTCGGAGCTCATTTTTGAGTTTTCGGCGTTCGAGTGGGTGACGGACAATCTCGAGGATGTGCAAGGTCTTGGAGATGAGATTGCCGCTATCTATAATTCCTTGGTCACCGAGTTTTGCGATGAGTACTTCCGCAACTCCATTACATTAACGTTGGATACGACATCGGTCCAACGGTCCACTGGAGCCGCAACTAGACGAGATGAGGAGGGACATGGCCGAAGGCTGCAACAGGGTTGCTTGAACTACCAGGCCAGGTTCCTTGTATCGGGGCGTTGTCGGGGTTGTGCGACTTTGGGAACTCCTATTCCTGTCTTTGGGGAAAGCACCATCACCAACAATCGCAATTTGCAAGAGGAAGTCTCCGCAATTGCACGAGATCGATGGCAAAGACGTCAGGAAGAATCTTTGGCGTTGGGTAGGCAACTGCAAGATACATCGACGTCAACATGTATTTGCGATGCCGACGCCATCTTGCAGCCAAGCGCACCGAGTTTGCAGGCCGTCAGGCAACAGTTGCGGTTGACGATCCCGACTACCTTACCGTGGCCGGCATATCCTTCGATCTGTGGGCTACCTGTCGCCACGGAGGTGCCTTGTCCAGTAGTACCCAATGCTGATTCCATCTCTGTGAAGATGACCTTGTATGCAACCCGAAGTGACGGACGTTGCATGAGTGCAGCTGATTTGGACGCTATTGCCTTGGCGTACATGGAATACTTCAACGATTACAAGCAGAATGTCAGTCCTCGGTTCACTTGTGATCCAAACTACCTCCAGATTGCCACCATCACTCCAGACTACTCTCTCCTTCCAACATGCGGTCGGCGGAATCTTTTGAGGCAAGACAGCGACAGGACTTTGGCAAAGACGCTACAAGATCATACTCCGGTTCCGATGACGTTTATCGTTTGGGGGAACTTTTTGGCTAGTGGTCGAATGTTTTCCATTGTGATCAACGACTCCATATCGTTTCGGGAAGCCGGAACCGGCGTGGAGAGCCGAACAGGTGGGCTATATTTCATTCTATTTGATGCCTCGAGCAGTCCATCAATGTTTCCCAGCCAGTTCCCGAGTGGTTTTCCAAGCGCTTTTCCCAGCGCTCTTCCGACGATTTGCGGCGGCAATGGAGCTTGCCTTCCGCCAGAGGCCACAACTCTTCCTACAACTTTTCCTGAAAGTTGCTACGGAAAACTTTTCGAGTTTAAGGCTGTCCAAGATTCCTGTCTTGGCGACGGTTTTATGTGGTTCATCGGTGACGGACCGTCGCGCATTTCTATTGACATTTCTACTGAACTCTGCTATTATTGTTGTTTTTCACCCTTTTCTTATGAGGTGGTTGTCTACGGAATAAAAGATGGCTTCGACGCGTCTACGGCGCCTTGTTCGGCCTTCGAGCCGGTCATTCCTGAGACGGCCGATTTGTTTTATATTGATTCAACTATTGATCCCAACTGCCCTGAGTGTTGTTGGCCTAATGGTTGTCCTGTCGACGAGCGGTTAACATTGTACCCTGACTTTACTAAGTACGTTTTTGGGGTGAGAGCAATCCCAATAAAAGGGTCGACGAAAAACGCTACCTTTATCGCAGGACCCGAATGCGGTGCTCGCAGGACGCGAATGTGAATGTTCAGATTGTTGAGGCGCATGATAGTAATACTACTGTAGACAAATGAATATGCATTACACAGAGGCGGGTTTTGAGCCACAATATTCATTCGATTGATTTTTCCATCGGGTCGAAAAGTGCGCATACCGAGCCAGCTCATTTTTCCTTTTGATAGAGATATTAGAACATGAAGAAAAATGAATTAATCGCAAAGCCCGGCGATATTCCGTTGATTGGCACGTTCGTTGTCCTTCCCAAGATCCCTCTCGAAAATGGCTGAGCTACTGCTGACCGAAACGTTGCTGATCGACCCAACAACCCCGTCGTCCGCATCAACTCACTACCAACTGCACTGTTACTTCACCATCCCTGACTAAGTCAGCCACAATACTATTGCTACGTCTCTACGGTAGTCTGAGTCCATTGTTCCTTTCCTGTCCAGAGTGATCCGGTTCCATTGCTCATCATGCCCCGATCTTCTTGTCGTCGTCCACGCCTGTCCCTGCCGTTGATTGCTGCTGCTGTCATTGTAGCCACCAGCACTACTGCTGTATCCGCAGAATGTCCATTTTTACGATCAGACTTGGGGGATGAATACAACAACCGAACCATAGATTTGTTGACGTTGGTGCTTGATGACGAGACGATATGATCATTACTAAGCAAGGGTCTGCATCCAAATAACACAGACAACAACTACTACTCGACTACATGTGATTCTACTGTCCCGGTTGCCCTCTAGCCGCGGTGAGGTTTCTTCTTGGTGACATGCCTTATTATGACCATGAGGTGGTTGTTTACACAACAATTTGCGAGATGGACGCGTCTACTGCGCCTTGTTCAGCCCTCGTACCATTTGACGCTCCGTTTACTAGGTTTGGAATTGAAGCTCCTCGACGCTTGGACCACCCCTTTTGTTTGGAGTAAAAGCAATCCCAGTCGAAGGTTCGACGGCAGGGACGTCTTGGTATTTCTATTTCATCGGTAATGGATGTTCTCCATTGTGATAATTAATGACGATTAATGACTCCATATCGTTGCCGGAACCGGCATGGAGAGCCGAACAGGTGGACTATATTTCATTCTATTTGATGCGTCAAACAGTCCATCAATGCTTCCCAGCCATGTTCCCGAGTGTTTTTCCAAGCGATTATCACAGTGCTCTTCCAAGTGAACTTCGATTTGCGCTGCTGGTGGTGGTGCGTGCTTGCCGTCAGAGGCCAGAGCCCTGACCCAGATTCCTGTCTTGGCAATGGGTTTATATGGTTCATCTCGGTCGGAGGGTTGGGAAATTTTGTGTCAACTGACCCTTTTCTTATGAGGTGATTGTCTACATAACGATTGACGAGGTCGACGTTTCCACGGCGCCTTGTTGGGCCTTCGAGCCGCTCGATCCCTTTTCATTGATTCAACTATTACCAACGTGGAGTGTTGTTGTCCTGGTGGTTGTCCTGCCGATAGCTATTGATGCTTAGACGCTCCCTCTCCTCAGTACATTTTTGGGGTGAGAGCAATCCCAATAAGAAATGCCAAGCGACCCTAGAGTAGTAAGGTCGTAAATAGTGTCGATATTCCTCTGGATTAATACTACTATGACAGCAACAAGGCCACCGAGACGGAAGATGATTTGTGCCTAATTTCACAATAAAACCAACGTGATCGTAATCTAGAAAGCTCGTTTGGAACTGTATGTAGATGATGTAAAGATAGCATGTTGAATTTTCAATCGTATCAAGAAGGCGGCGGCTACGATGTCAATCTGATTTCTGATTTCTTGCAGTTTCGGCCAGTTGGATCGTGTTAAAAGAGTCCATTGAGTATTCTCTACTACGTTGCCTGCTACGCTGGCCGACAAATTTCGCCGAACACTTACGCCTGCTTCCGGAAAGGGCCCAATTATGTCCGCTATGGCATTAGTGCGATAGCCACAGAACTGATGACTCTGCTGTGTTCGCCATCCGGTCACAGCCCCCGAGCCCGTGGTGCAAAATTTCTTTGGGTGGTGGTGCATGCCACAAAAATGCATAGGATTGAGGGAAATCTTTCATGGATGATGACAATGAAAGCAACACGCGTTCTTGCACCACGACTCTTCCATGGCGGCGGCAGCATGATGATTCTTGTTGGTTCTTGGTGTGCACTCCTGGTCGTTAGTATTCTTCTTGTTGGCGGAGCAGGGGCTGTTGTTGGAGCAAGCGACTTTGAACAGCAAGGGAAACGTTATAGTCACGTGAGAGTTTGCAACCCAGCGAACTCTGATGATACAGCAGCAAATCCCATTCAGATCGAACTTCTCCTCGTGTCAGATAAAGGGGAAGAGGCCGCTAGTACTAGAAGTGACGGTGGCGCGTCGCTCAGCAAAACGAAGGATGAGCAGCAGGAGGGAGACGGTGTCCCTGCTGTTGAAGACTCTTCTTCTGTCATCGACGTTAGAAGGTTCTCTCAAGACTTGCTGGGGCTGGTGGGACCTCTCGAAGGTCTGCTCTTGGAAGAAATGAACAGCAAACGTGGAATCCAATTGGTTTGCGAACTTATGAAAGAAACAAAGAGCGAGGGGGGCCGATTCCTTGAAAAACAGGAAGGCAACAATTTCGTCATAAGTCCTGCTTCTGAAGGTGAAAATCTTTACTTTTTCTACGATCATGTCTTAACAGAGGTGTCCATCACTCCGGCGATGTCCTCGTCGCGTGGTGAGGACGACAGAGCATCGTCCGACATTATTGGATCCCTTTTGGATGATGATCATGTCCCTCAAGACCGCCAGAATTTTGTTGTGAGGCTCAAGGGAAGCGTCTGTGGTGAAATCTGCTTCTTCGACTCAATGGATGATAGTCAACACTCCGCGGCTCGTCGCATCACGCCCTACGAAGAATTGAACTTCCTTGACGAAGAAGACCAAGACGACAAGGAGGATGTTCTTTCTTCTTCTTCGTCCTCTGCCCGCGATCGATTGAACGTAATGCTGAACAAACATGTCGAGGCCCTCACCGTTTTCCAACTTGTCTCTGTTTCAATCTCGAGTCCTGATCTCCTCTCCGCTGAAAGTGACTCAAGAAGATCTCTTCAACAAAATGATTCTGCCAGCACTAGCAGGAATTGCACTGCTAGTACTAGTACCGAAACGACCAAGTTCTCCGTGACTGTGACCATGCTCCTCAAGAGACGGGACGTCGGACTTGCAGATAATGAAACGCAAGCCATTGGCAGTCTCTTTCAGTCGTCCTATGAGTCTGTCAACGCACTCAATCCAAGCTTGTGCGATGCTTTCGCTCGGATCATTACCGACACCAAGGTCTTTCTACAAGGGTCGCCAGAGTCGGAAATCTACCACTTTGACGCATTCGACTCCGAGGATTACCTGACGGTCGGCGTCACAGTAGTCGGATCCTGCGACCAATGTGTCGAAGGACAGCCTTCGTCGCAAACCCAATTGTTTCAAGGAAGCGTCAACGAGGTGGTTGTGGTTCCAACAAATACTTCTCTTTGCACAACTTGCCCCTCGAACGTCACCCAAAGGCTACCCACTGAAGATGAATTCCATTCAGTGTTCGGAGATGCCTTGGTGAAGGCTGGAATTCTTCTCGAAAGTTCGGATCTGCACGCGATCATTCCACAAACTACGGTTGCCTGTAGCGGTGCCGATAACGTACCGTTTACCTTTCTAGTATCAGTGGGCTTGGAGGGCTTGTCGACATGCACGCTGCCTCTGAGCGAGGACGATGAAACTCAGATTGCCGGTGCTTATCGAAAGGCATACAATCGATTGGTCACCGAGTCTTATTGTGATCCCTACTTTAGAAGTCTAACAGAGGTGCTGGTTGTGGATCAAGCTACGTCTATTTCTGAGGACGGAACCTTCACATTGGGGCTCCAAGTCTCGGGTACACTAAAATGTTCGGACGCTACGACGGGCTGTGATGTTGATGAAATCGGACTGTACTACGATCCCAATGACACGCCCTCCATCCTGATCGGGAATCGACGCCGTCGTGCGCTTCAGGGGGGTGTGTGTGGTTGTCCTGCCTACGCCATTGCCGAACGGGGTCCATCAGAATCAGATGTTCTAGCCGAATTTCAAGCCCAAGTTCAGTTAGCGTTGAGTGACTTTGACTGCCAAAGCTTGCAAGTGGCTCAATGCGAGGATGCTGGGGCGCCGTTTGTGTCCGGACTCCAATTTACTTTTGCCAATGGCACGGCAGCCCGAGAAAAGTCGGAAGCAGATATTGAGGCTGCTGCCATTGCAACCCTCATGGAGCTCTTCTCCGTTAACTCTACTACCACATGTGACCCTGAGTTTCGCGTTTTCAGAAGCGTCCGGTTTGTTTTTGCCGACAACCGACGTTCGCTGGAGCAGGATCCTCAAAAGGGTTTATCACGCGATCGTCTTCTCCAAGATTCGCCAGTTCCGGCGTTTGCACCATCACTTTCACCCACGTCTTCCAGTGCCCCCACTACAACGTCCGAGGGATCCTTGCAGCTTCAAACGACTGGCAATCTTGTTGTCCAAGGCACCTGCACGGGTTGTTCCAATGATTTTCTTACATTTGATCAAACTAATGGCCGGCAGCTGGACCGGAGGTCGCCGTTGGACTCCCCTTGGAAGCAGTCCTCCAGGGGCCTTCAAGATACGCTTACGCCTGTTCAACAATCAAGGTGTTTCTGCCCCATTGATTCCAATGTGATCGATTCAAAGCCTGACGTTGCAAGGTTTAAAGCACTATTTGCGAGCAAAACAGACCTTGAAATTACAGAGACTCTACCAATTGAGTTGGAGGACGAAGTATCGTTTACTCTCCGAGTACTGGTGGGCTTGGAGAACCTGTCTGCTTGTACGCTGCCCCTGAGCGAGGAAGATGCAATTCAGCTTGCCGATGCTTACAGACGGGCGTACAATCGATTGGTCTCCGAGTTGTATTGCGACCCGTACATTAAACGCCTTGATGCGGTCCTGGTTGTCGATCAAGCTACATCGATTTCAGAGGACGGTACGTTCACATTGGAACTAGAAGTCTCCGGGACCCTGAAATGTCTCGACGGTACGACTGGCTGCGACGTGAATGAGATTGGACTTTTCTATGATCCTGCTTATCCTAGCCAGGACACGAGTACTCGGGAATGCAATGATTCCTTCATTGCCGAACGCGGCCCGTCAGAGTCAGAGGTCCTAGTTGAACTTCAAGCCCAGGTCCAGTTTGTGCTGACAGACTTTGACTGTCAAAGCATTCAAGTGGCTCAGTGCGAGGGTGTTGGGACGCTCTTTGTAACTGTGATTCGAGTCACCTTTGCCAATGGCACGGCGGCACAAGAAAAGTCGGAGGATGAGATTGGGGCTGCAGCCATGGCAACGCTCTCGGATGTCTACGCCTTGGGTTCTGCAACGTGCAATCCAGAGTTTCCTGTGTTCACGAGCGTCCAGTTTGTTTTTGGTAACGGCCGACGATCGCTGGAGCAGGTGGTCCAAGGCAATCCTGAAGAGTCAAGAAACTTTCGCCTTCTCCAGGATGATCCCACGTCGGCTCCGACCTTTTCGCCCACGTCATCGAACGCTCCTACGTCCTCGAACGCCCCTACATTTTCCTACAATCAGGCAGCCAACGTGACCCAGTTGACCGGAGATATCTTTATTTCTGGCTCATGCACTGGGTGCTCCAGTGAACTGTTTGCGTCCGATCAAACCAATGGGAGATTTCTCGTCCGCGAATCGCCGGAAGATTCGTTCCTTTCTCGCCACCGGCGTCAGCCCTCAAGAAATCTAGAGGATACCTTTCCCGCGGCCCAGTCGAGCTGTTTCTGCCCCATCGGGTCCGACGTCCTCGATTCAAGGCCCGACATTGCCAGTTTTGAGACGACGTTTGAAGGACTTGTCGGCCTTGAGGTTGCGGCGACGGTCCAGCTCGATTTGAATGGAACGGCTTCGTTTGATGGGAAGTACTATTATCCGTGCTCGACCTCGTTGGTTTCGTTCCGAAAGAATGTCACCTTGGAACTCCTTTACACGTGCGCGGGCGAGATTCCGAATCTATCGTTGGATGACAAGGCTGGTATAGCCGGTGTGTATGTCTTGGCATATAACAGTCTTCGGGCGGGCGTTTGTGATCCGTTGAAGCTTGAGATTACGTCGGCGACAGTTGTTGATGTTGGAGATTTGCGTTCGGACGGGACGAGCCTTCCTTTGGAAATGGAGGTGACGGTTAACTGCTACGGGTGCGATCCTCTAGACACCGATATTTACGGTTTTCCAAACGAGGATGAGACCAATCTTGCGCAGGAAAGAATGATCCGGCGTCGTGTTCAACAACAAGATGGGTTCTGCGAGTGTGACGCGACGCTTCCCCGACGAGCTCCATTGGAAGCCCATGTTACGACCGCGATGAATCCAGCCTTACAGACCCTGGGTTTGGAGTGTATCGGGAATACGACTGAATGCGATTTTGGGGCCTCATTCGTGACTAACATGCTGCTGGAGGTACAGCTACCAAACGGAACAAAGGATCCTGTAACGACGGCCATGAACCTCCAGACCGCCTACACGAATGTTTTGACCGCTTTGATAAGTGGAGAGAACGCCACTCAGTGTAATGCTCTCTTCGGATTTGTGACGGACAGTGCCTTCTTTTTGGATTTCGTGTACAACAGTGTGGCAGTCGCGGGCTCGAACACGACGGATAATTCGGTCACACCAAGTCGGAAGCTTTCTTTTCCACTTCACTTCGATTCCGATGCTAGTTCTGCCGGGATCGGTTCTTTTCGTTCCCTGCAGGATGTTATTGGAGACGGAACGTTGGATCTGGACGGCTTCTTGATTCCATCGTTGGCGCCATCGTCTGCACCATCGTCGTTATTCGGAGAATCTTCGAACGCGACCAATGCGACAGAAGTTGTAGTGGATAATTCGGTGCTAGTTTTGCTCCAGGCCTCCGGTATTTGCAATGGGTGTCCACAGGACCTCCTTGCCACGGACCAAACGAGTGCCCGTCGGGGGCTTGGATCAATCTCGGCGAAGACCCAAGAGGGAGGACAACTTGAAAGTATACTTTCACTGCAGTCATTTGAGTTGACTGATGAGTACCGCTTCCTTCAGGAGCTTTCTGGGGTTGCTACCGAGTCTGACTGCTACTGTCCCATTGGATCTTTCCTTTTGCCACCTGATCTCAATGCGTCCGCATTCGTGGAAAACTTCCTGAAAGAATTCGAAAAGATAGACAATCAAACAACGATCAACACGGATAGTATTCAACTTGGTGTCAGACAAGTTGACTGTGCGGCAGAAGCCGATTTCTCGTCGGAGCTTATTTTTGCGTTTTCGGCGTTCGAATGGGTGACGGACAATCTCGAGGATGTGCAAGGTCTTGGAGATGAGATTGCCGCTATCTATAATTCCTTGGTGACGGAGTTTTGCGATGAGTACTTCCGCAACTCGATTACATTAACGTTGGATACGACATCGGTCCAACGGGCCACTGGAGCCGCAACTAGACGAGATGAGGAGGGACATGGCCGAAGGCTGCAACAGGGGTGCTTGAACTACCAGGCCAGGTTCGTTGTATCGGGGCGTTGTCGGGGTTGCGCGAGTTTGGGAACTCCTATTCCTGTCTTTGGGGAAAGCACAATCATCAATGATCGTAACTTGCAACAGGAAGTCTCTGCAAGAGCACGAGATCGATGGCAAAGACGTCAGGAAGAATCTTTGGCGTTCGGTAGGCAACTGCAGGATACATCGACGTCAACATGTATTTGCGATGCCGACGCCATCTTGCAGCCAAGCGCACCGAGTTTGCAGGCTGTCAGGCAACAGTTGCGGTTGAAGATCCCGACTACCTTGCCGTGGCCGGCATATCCTTCGATCTGTGGACTACCTGTCGCCACGGAGGTGCCTTGTCCAGTAGTACCCAATGCTGATTCCATCTCTGTGAAGATGACCTTGTATGCAACCCGAAGTGACGGACGTTGCATGCAGGCAGCCGATTTGGACGCTATTGCCCTGGCGTACATGGAATACTTCAACGATTACAAGCAGAATGTCAGTCCTCGGTTCACTTGTGATCCAAACTACCTCCAGATAGCCAGCATCTCTCCAGACTACTCTCTCCTTCCAACATGCGGTCGGCGGAATCTTTTGAGGCAAGACAACAGCAGATCTTTGCAGACGCTACAAGATCATACTCCGGTTCCGATGACGTTCATCGTTTGGGGTAACTTTTTGGCTAGTGGTCGAATGTTCTCCATTGTGATCAACGACTCCATATCGTTTCAGGAAGCCGGAAACGGCGTCGAAGTCCGAACCAGTGGACTATATTCCATTCTCTTCGATGCCTCGAAAAGTCCATCGGTGTTTCCCAGCCAGTTCCCGAGTGGTTTTCCAAGCGATTTTCCCAGTTACTTGCCAAGTAGCACGCCCACTTTGGCGTCAGGGTGCGGAAGGGGTGTTTGTGTACCTTCTGCCAAAGACATTTCTCCTTTTCAATATGACACTATCTTTACTACACCTGACGAAGATTCTTGTCTTGGCAACGGATACATGTGGTTCTACTGTTCCAATTGCGGTGGGTCGGTCGGAATAAATTTTTATTATTCCGAAGTGTGCCAACCTGTTTACGATCATGAGGTGGTTGTCTACACAACAATTGGTGGAATCCCCGCGTCTACAGCGCCTTGTTCGGCCCTCGCATTTTTCACTGAATTTACATTTGGTACTAATCCATTTGGTTCTTATCAGTTGATCCCCGACTCTTCTCAATACATTTTTGGAGTAAAAGCAGTCCCAATAGAGGGTTCGACGGTGGGCGCTTCTTGGTGGTTCAGTTTTGAGAATTCCCCACTGCCCAGCACATAACCCCTTCAAAGTATTCAAGATCGACGGAAGGTTCTTATTGTAAATAGTGCTCCTCGTTTTTATTGCGGTAGACTGAAGTCAAGAGGACGACGTTGTTCGCAATACACCGTAAAGGTTCTTTCCTTGACGCTTGATGGCGTCGTCCACGACATGGCAGTGAAGGTGTTGCAGCTAGCGTGCTAGTATCAATAAAATGTTCTGGTGAGCCAATATGATAACCTTCAGCCGCTGAATGGGTCGTTGTTATTCTTGCGAAAAAAGGCGCGCCTAAAAACCATCCTTTTTTGGCGAAGAAACAATTCTCCATTCCACTATCGCTCTAGCTACTAGCTGGTGGACATGAAAATACAAATGGCGTTAACACGGACGTCCGTGAAAACTTAAGAAATAAGCTCTCTCCGTTCCATAGCTTCGAAATTTCCCTTTTTGAGGATTGGAATTTGGTCATCTCCAATGGTTCAATGTCTGTTGGAAATTCCCGTCCCAGATGGGAGTTGCTGTTGGGGGAATGACGCTGCAGGGGTATTTTGCGTGCTTGCGCTAGTAGTAGAACCCCAATACACTTTTGCCCTGATTCGCGTGGGTCAAAAGTGCGCATACCGAGCCAGCTCATTTTTCCTTTTAATATGAATATTCAATAATGAAGACAAATTAATGAACGACAAAGCCCGGCGATATTCCGTTGATTGGCACGTTCGTTGTCCTTCCCAAGATCCCTCCAAAATGGCAGAGCTACCGAAACGTTGCGGATCGACCCAACAACCCCATCGTCCACATCAACTTACTTCCAAGTACACTGTTGCTTCACCATCCCTGACTATATCTCCCACAATAAGTCTGAGTTCATTGTTCCTTTCCTTTCCAGAGTGATTCAGTTCCATTGTTCATCATGCCCCGATCTTCTTGTCGTCGTCAACGCCTTTCCCTGCCTTTGATTGCTGCTGCTGTCATTGTAGCCACCAGCACTACTGCTGTATCCGCAGAATGTCCATTTCTACGATCAGCCTTGGGGGATGAATACAACAACCGAACCAAAGACCTGCTAACTTTGGTGCTCGGTGACAGCATTAATGCTCCCCTCTTTTCTGCCTCGCCGGAACAACTAGAACAACAACAACGCGATCTGAGACGTTACGATCATTACAAACAAGGATCGGCCTCCAAATATGAACACTATACGGACAACAAATATTATTCGACAACTCAATTATCGGATATTTGGTTGTGCATAGCGTGTGCCGTCGGATGGTGCGTTTGGATGTTGAGTGCGACTCGGCGTCAGGAAATTGAACCTAGTGTCTATGAAAGCCACGAATCCAAAACGATTTGGGGCAATGTATTGGAAGTAACCTTGGGAGAAGATCCCGATGGCACGGGGATTCCCATTTATCATACTTTAGTGGATTATGTGGTGGAAGCATCCAACCCGACCACGGAACGAACCGATCCGGACCAAGAACCACAAACACCACCCTTGATGCAAGTCCGAAAGTGTTTTTCTACCACCATTTTACTGGAAGAAGGATTCGCCAATGTACCCGTCTTGGTGTTGCTGGATGATCCCACCACGAGTATCTTGTGGGAAGACTTTGTGCATGAACGAAATCAACGCAACAAACAACAATCGGAACCACCCGACATGATTTATTCGGCCATTGTGTACATTATTGCGGCCGTCTTGATTTTGACCAGTTTGGTCGGGGCCGTCCATGCCTATGTCAAACTAGATCTATCTTCCTCGACAGCCTTGCCTAATCAAGCACTTTGGGGCAAGATTAGTTTGGGCGTCGGTACGGCTCTCATTTATCCTCTGGCATGGCTATTGTATCATTTGCTCAACTGGGGCTATCGATGGGTAGGACCCTTGGTTCAACGACCCGGTGTCATTATTCATGGTGCGCAACGATCTTGGCACAAGACTTGTGGTGCCACTCTCAATCCATTGGAAGTCATGGGCGGCAACACCTTTGATACTTCGGACATTAATACTTCGGCAACTGCGGCTGGGATGAGTAGTCCCGTCAATAGCAGTAGCAAGCGCACGGCGGCGACAGCAACCAGTCCAAAATACAAGACGCCCCAACAACAACAACAACGGCACAAAGCTACTGTCCTTTCATCTGTTTTGGAAATGTCCCACGTGTCCTCGTCAAGTACGACGGGCAATACTAGCAATGACGACCATGGCATGGTTCGAAAGCAACATACGCTATTCAAACCCAAATCACCCCGTACCCCAACCACACTTTATCCGAATGCGGGTTGTGGTTTTGGTAATTTCAATGTGCTAATGCCGACTCCTCCCAAAATGTTTTCGCCGGCTAGTGCGTCGGGTGGAGGAACGGCAGGCAACAACCACAATAAGGATTGCTGTGATTTGAGTGCCATTAGCGTATCCAGCATGAGTTCCGGTGGTACCGGATCTACCAAAACGGCGCGTCTCAAACCTAGCATGAGACGAAATGACGATGAACATGCTGCAAGTGGCGTTGTTCGTCCACGCAGCAGCGACGATTCCGTACTATCGGCGGACGATCATCACTATGTACCACCAACCATGCTGTTACAACTACCGCCGCATTTAATCAAATCAACAAAAGAGGCCCCACCGACAACGACGACATCGTCTAGTGCTCCCACGCCCTTGGCTTCCAATGTGGTCAAACCACAAACTGCTAGTGCTGTTGTTGTCGGGCTGGAAACGACAAATGAGGAAGTGACGACTTTTGAAGAAACCAAGACGCAGCAGCACAACAAGTTGGAATAATATGATAGATTACATTCTTGAGATACCGTCGCCCGAAGAAGTGAGATCATTTGCTGGCACATGCATGATACAGAACACCATCATCGATCCAGCAGTCTAGTCTAGTTTCCCGACGACCCTTTTTCGATACTATTGCGTAGCAGGTCCACCGATCTCGATGGACCAACGACAAGGATGAGCTAGTAGAGAGTTACAAATCAGTACGGGGGAAATGATAAAAACGCCGATTCACGACGTCCCGCTCTTGTTGTCGCAACCGATTTCGTCGTCCTGGTACACGAGGTAACCCGCCAGCAAAAAACGGCCGCAGCTAGCTATTTTTGCTCTAGCAACCTTTTGTTTCTTACGGTCGTCTTACCGCCCACATAGTATACTACCACACCTCAACAGAGTGTGTGGTCGGTACTTTTTCGGTCCGCACCATCGTTTGGATGCAAATGATGTGTTGAGTGTTCAAAAGTGTGGTGTGGTGACCCCATCAGAGGGAGGGCGACGTCATGCAAGGTCAGTGGCAGACAAACAGACAGAAAGACAATTCGTGATTCAGGAGTAATACAAGTCACTCTAAATAATTCATTCCCGAATGACGTCAAAAGGTTTTCCTGTTCCACTTAGGATCTCCCATCCAGGGAGAATTAATCCCCGCTGGGGCACATAGAGTGCAAGTGTGCTGTGGTATCGTTGATGGCATGGTGCGTGCCCACCAATTCTTGGAGCCACCTCGTCGAGGCACTGCTGCTGAAATTGGAGCCACCTCAGAACTTCCGGTAGTCGAGGCAGCAAGGCCTGCTGGTGCTGCGGCTGCTGGGGACGGAACACGACGACGACCAGCACGAGAGATGATTGGAATGCTATCATAAAAACAGATGCTGGTGGAGGGTGACGAATCGCAGGCCAGGGCTGTTGCTGTTGCTGTCGCAGCAGCAGGTGCTGAGGTCTTCTTCGTCTTCTCACTTGTTCTCGTCGGCAACAACAAGAAGAAGAAGCTCTTTGATAATAACTGCTTGTAGATTTTGGGAAGAAGACGACACACCACCACCACCACCACCACCACCACAGCAGAAGAAGCCCTGCCCCTGCTCGGGCCTACTAGAAGCAAACGCGCAACAGCACCCGAACCGATCCCAGCAGTTTTTCTTAGAATGGCCGCATCGTGTTTATTCTCCTTTTAATAGCCTAAGAAGAACCTTGTTATGTAAGAAAGGCATTTACTTTTTGATAAAGAATGTGTTGGATTCGTACTAGCACACATACCCCATAACAAAAATGGCGGCGGGGCCATTGTTTTTCTGCACCAGGGGCGTCTCTGTTTTTTGTCTGCTGATCATGGTGGCGATCCTGCTCGGGCGGTGTTTTGTCCCTTCGTCGTCGTCGTGAGTAGAAGTGGTGCTGTGGTGGTGGTGCTGCTGCTGGGCGTGAAACCCCCCGAAATCCTGATCACGATCTTGCAACCACGGAAGTGAAAGCGGACATAATCTTTTTCGTTACTACGAAGTATTAGTTACGAAGTAAGTTTCCGGTTCAGCATCGCCTTGTGGTTTTAGCTAGCACCCAAGTGTTCTTCTTGTTCTTCTTGTTCGTTGGTTAACAATCAATGCGTTGTTCTTGGTGCTTGTTTACTAATACTATTCGTCGTCCTCTCGGTTTTCTCAATCATCCTCTACAACTTGTTCTTCCTATTTCTTCTTGACACGGCACCAGCAAGAAGAACAACAAAGTCGGAGACAAGAAGAAGAGTTTCACAAGAAGGAACAAGAAGATCATCATGAATAATATAGGATTAATGTTGATGCTTGTGCTGCTTTTCATCAAACCTTCAAGGTTTGGTTCGACTGGTCATGGTCGTGGTGAGAAGCCTACTGAGCTCCTCTCTGATGGCGGCGGTTTTGAGGACGGGGCGCCAACTGGCACTGACGATTTCCAGCCTTCGAGGTTTGGTGCAACTAATCATATTCGTGGTGCTGCTGAGAAGAAGAACAAGCCTGCTGAGTTCTATGATGGCGACGGCTTTGAGGACGAGGCCGCGCCAACTGATGCTGTTGGATTTCTTGCTGCTGGTGGTGGGGGCGTTGTCGACCTTGATGCCGATGACTCTCGTCCTCGAAAGATGTTGGAAGGAATAGACCCGTTTACATGTGTTCCCGAAGAAATCGCTCTTCTCCAGGACGTGGCGAATGACCTTGTCAACAACACGGCCCGCTGTGAAAGCAATCTAGGGATCTTGAATAACTTTTTGCAGGTGTACCACCAATACATTGCATTGCGTCTCCTCCTAGCAACCAAGGTAAACAGAGTCAGAAACTTGCTTGTGATCATTAACAATCCAACTATCGACCGGATCGTGCGACATATCCCGAAAGTGGGCAAGATCATCGAGTCGGTTCTAAAGACACTCGGTAAATTTGATAAATTGCTGAAACCCATGGGCGCTGCACAGGAAAGGTTCTTTGAGATTCAATTTCAAGTCGCCGAAAAGGCTTCTAAGGCAGCATCGGCTGTGCACAAAGTCATTCAACGTTTAGGTTTTCCGGTAGGTCTCCTCCCAGGCCAGGTGTCTGCAGCCAGTTTTGAAGCAGGTGCTGTCGACTGTTGTGTCAATGTGCCGGATGGGTTTTTGGAGACGATTCTGGGCATGAACAGGACCATGGGGGTCTGTGGCTTTGAACTGAATTTTGAATTCCCCGATTTGAGTGAGATATTCGATTTCCTCGCTGACCTTTTCGACTTCCCGATCCTCGACCGCTTGCTTGCTCTCGTCGAAAATATTGTGAATTGGATTGAAGCTATTATTGCAGATACTCTGGCAAGACTGGACACCCAAGTGCTTCTCTGCTGCAGTCCATTTGCTCAGGAAGTTGCAAGAGTGGTCGAATTCGCAGTATCTTTGTTCAATCTCCTGACATGTTGGGCCGACAGTTTGGTTACTGGAGTCGGTGAGGAGACCATTGATGTCATCTTCGTAGGGGTGAAAGATATCGCCGATGCTTTCAACAATGGAATTGACAGTGTGAATGGTGCCGTTGCCAAGCTCAACGACGCATTGAGCTTCGACTTCAAGTTTCTGTTCAACAACTCCACCTTTCCTTCATTGGGCTTTACACAAGGAGATGACGGTACATGCTTCCTCGCAGTCGACGGGGCCTTTGACATCGCAATAGCCGACGGCAACTTGAATGCAAGCTTCGCGTTCATTCTTCCATTGACCGAAATCGACGCGGACGGATTCTTTGACTTTGGGGATATCGGGGACGCAATTAGAAATGATTGTAGGGAAGCCGTGTTTGAACTGCAAAATGTTACCGAAGAGCCAGGGAGCTGTTGTGCTCTCGCACGAATCCAAAATGGGCTTGATCCTGATGGTTTGGAGTTGGACGCACTGTGCTCTTTCAACTTCGAGTGTGAGAGTGGACGCTGCGACGGAGGTTTTGGCAGTACCTGTCGACCAAAACAGCCAGTCGGTACTAGCTGCAACGAGGCGGAGGACTGCGAAACTGGACTTTGCTTCGCCACGGCCGC
Source organism: Nitzschia sp. DOCU1 (assembly GCA_951394045.1). Classification (NCBI taxonomy): domain Eukaryota; phylum Bacillariophyta; class Bacillariophyceae; order Bacillariales; family Bacillariaceae; genus Nitzschia; species Nitzschia sp. DOCU1. Next base: position 1,990,348 of record OX595994.1, on the reverse strand, counting down.
ATTCGAACCAAAAACTTGTCGTGAACGAAAGGAAATCGGTGAAGCCTGCTCCTTTCCCGGGGAGTGCATTTCAGGACTTATATGCGATGACAACTTATGCCGGGCGTCATTGAACCTTACCCTCTGCAGTCCCTGCGTTCAAAATTTTGATTGCGAGTCAAACAGATGTCCCTTATTCGCAGGATCCTGCTACCCTGCTGATGGGAGTCCGGCCCCTTCTCTTCCTTTTCCAAATGCATGCGAATGCACAGTCAATATTCAGTGCGAAAGTGGACGTTGCACCGCTTCAGGACTTCTTGCAGGGCTTCAAAATAAAGGAATTTGCATGGACAAGCTTGCAAACAACGCAACGTGCGACAAACGATCAGATTGCCTAAGTGGGCGCTGCGACCATAGGGACGGCTTGTTGACGGAACAAATCTGTAAGCCGAAGTTGCCAAACTGCGATGATAGCGTCTGCAACGAGAATAACGACTGCGAGTCGGGCCGCTGTGCTCGGCTAATGGGCACTTGCTACCCACTGGGCGAACAGGCGCCGCCTGGGTGCAAGTGTCTTCTCAACACAGATTGCAAGGGAACGTGTGACAAGGGAAAGTGCGTTGACAAGTTTCAGATCGGGCACTCATGCTTATTCAACAATGAGTGTCAGTCATTACGGTGCGACAGCAGAGTTTGCACGGTGCCTGGAGCAGACGGGAGTTCCTGCAATGAGAATACGGACTGCGCTTCCAGAAGATGCGAACTTTCGACTCGAACCTGCCATCCTAGGAACGAGGTGTGCGGGCGATGCAACGAGCCTTCAGATTGTCTTTCTCTACGATGTGCCTTGGGCTCCTGCTATCCTCCGACGGGAAGGGCACCCAATGGGTGCAACTGTGTCTTCGGAACTGATTGTGAATCCACCCGATGTGACCCTAATTTAGTTTGCGCAGCCAAGCTTGATGTTGGAGGAGAGTGCAGAGGTAATTTTGATTGCTCATCGGGCCGTTGCGAGATTGATTTTGACGGTGCTGGCTTCTTGGGAATCTGTCAACCAGAGCTGGATGTGTGTGAGCCATGCAATGAGAACAGCGATTGTAAGAGTAATCGGTGCGCTGGAGTCTTTGGAGCATTCGTCGGAGATTGCTATCCACCAACTGGTGGCGGTCCGGAGGGCTGCAAATGCTTTTTTGATTTGGACTGTGCATCAAGACGTTGCGAGAACCGAGTGTGCAAGACCAAGCTTCAATTAGGAGCACCGTGCCGAAGAGACCAGGATTGCGACAATGCTATCTGCGCAGGCGATACGTTTCTGGGAGGTTCGAACGGTGTATGCGCGGAGAAAGTAGGCGTTTGCCAACCTTGCACAAGCAACACCGAGTGCGAATCGGGGAGGTGCCCTACGTTTCAAAGTGTATGCTATCCTCCGTCCGGGCCAGCGCCCGATGGTTGCAGATGCAGCGTTTCCTTGGATTGCCAAAATACTTGTATCGATCGCATCTGTACCAGCGATCGCCGGGAAGTGTGCGAGCCGTGTGATGATCCAACGAACTGCAAATCCAATAGATGTGCACTCGATGTGTGCTATCCCCCGACTGGTTCCGCTCCCGAAGGTTGCAGATGTGCACTCAATGCAGATTGTGATGCCTTATTGTTTTGCAACGGTGATGTACTTGCAGGCCTTGCACGATGTCGTGCCAGACGCGATCTCTGCGAACCTTGCTTAGGCAATGATGAGTGTCTTTCTGGCAAATGCCCTGGACTTGGGCTCAACCAATGCTATCCGCCATTCGGCCCGGCCCCTTCCGGGTGCAAGTGTACTCTGAACCTGGACTGCCAGAGTGGGCGATGTGACAGTGTTGATGGCCAACTAACATGCCAGGATAAAGGGGAGATTGGTGATACGTGTAATGAAGATAGTGATTGCCTCAGTAGACGATGCGCCGGGAGCACATGTGCGGAGAAGCTTCAACTGTGTGAACCATGTGGCAACAGTGGTCACTGCGAGTCAAATAGTTGTCCGCTGCTATTACAAGAGTGCTATCCCCCGACGGGTGGGGCTCCCGAAGGTTGCAGATGTGCACTCAATGCAGATTGTGAATTCGGATTGTTTTGCAACGGTGATGTAGTTCAAGGCCTTGCAAGATGTCGTGCCAAACTCGATCTCTGCGAACCTTGCATAGGAAATGATGAGTGTATGTCTGGCAGATGCCCCGGACTTGGGCTCAACCAATGCTATCCATCATCCGGCCCGGCTCCGTCGGGGTGCAAATGTACTGTGAACTTGGACTGCATCAGTGGACGATGTGACAGCGTCAACGGAGTTCTAAAATGCATAGATCGAGAAAAAGATGGCGGAACTTGCAATGAAGATACTGACTGCGTCAGTTTGAGATGCGTCGGAAGCACTTGTACGGCGAAGCTTGATGTGTGCAAAGGGTGCGGCGAAAATGGCGACTGTAAGTCAAATCGGTGTCCTTTGGCGCTGAAAGTTTGCTACCCGACCATTGGACGGGCTCCAGCCCCCTGCAAGTGCACTTTCGGCACAGATTGTCTGAGTGGAAACTGCAAGTCATCTGGATTCTTGAAACCGAAGTATTGCACGTGAGAGAAAGATCGATGTAAACTCAATCAGCCGTTTGAATGAACATTTTCAACAAAATCCCTCTTCTTGTACGATAGCTAGAGTAGATGCATGCTAGTCGAAATGGCTTGGGATGAGAAGCTGGCGACCCCCCCCGAGGGTTGGAGTCGAAGACGGACGGCGTTATCCCAGATGTGTTGCTTTGTTCTCCGACGGAAACTCCAGACACGTAAAGTTCACCCCGCAGGTTCCCATCCTGCTAGGCTTTGTCGTCAACGCCACATTGTAGAAGAATTAACGGCAGGAAAGTCGAAACACCTCATCAAAGCAATCGACGGCCGTCTTGTAGTGTTTCGCCTTGAGTGGGCAGCAGATTTGGGTCATGTCGATGTTTCCTCGACGCATCAGATCTGCGATTCCACCACGGCAAACGGGACTAGCCACACGCAATCGTCCATGGCTGTCAACGAAGAGAAGACTAGCAGCTCTAAACACGCCTTTTCCAGGGACATGCTACAAACAACGACAAAGAAGCGGCATTTTGTAACGGCTATTCTAAAAAACAAGGCCGAGGTGTCCTCAAGATGATGCGTCATGGTCGGCGTTTTTTTAGCGAATTGATTGGCGGGCGGCGGACGGGCACAGACAGTGCGTACGACATGATGGTAGGCCTGATACTGAAACTTTTCCCGCGCGTTTTCAGTCTCAATGAGAGAGTGCCATCTCCCGGGGAAGGACTGGACTCGTGAATCAATCGTCTGGTTTGGTCCGATCCCGGCCGTTCCCGGATACTCGGGAACACTGTGCAGCCACAACAACAACAACCATTGTCAATAGACCATCCTCAAACAAAAAAGGGACAATTGTTCGCACACGCCAGGGCCTCGACTAATATGGAAAACGTATTTCTAAATACAGTTTATTTAAAACGTCTAGATAGCTCTAGATACCACGGCGCTATTTTGTTTGTCTACTAGTAACCAAAAATATGAAAAGAATGATTCTATCATGCCGGCCGTGGAGGTCCTTGCCCTTTTCGTCGGACCAGGAGTACATGCTTGTGCATAAAGTCTTCCACAAAGACCTTGTATTCGTCGGGATGAAATCGATAATGTTGGACATGGGGGGTATCCTCGAATTTTAGAATGACGACTTTATCATCACCTAACATTTTGCGTCGATGTTGAATAAAGCCTTGTAAATGCTCGGCGTCGACCATACGATCGATCGAACTATACACAAAGCCTTGTGTAACATCCCAGTCACAGTTCCACAAATCGTTCCAATACGTCAATATACGATGAGGTCTCCCATGCAATTTATCCCACCACGATTCCAAATAATACACCACAACAAACGCCAGCTTCAAAATCCATGACACTATCAAGCCCCGAACCATGCCACTTCCTTCCAACGCCGCCATTCCGGATTCAAATTTCGGATAGGCCGGTGCCGAATCCCATATTTGTCCTCGAATATTTTTTCGCAACAACGAATCGGCCGTATTGGTATGCAAGGGAGTTTCTTCCGTATCCATAGATCCCACTGACATGTTTCGGGTATGTGATGGCGGTGGAAAGAATTGTTGGAGAGCCGCTTCTTCTTGTTCTTCCAACAATTTGTACATGTGATGCCATACAAAGCCACCGCCATTGGAAAAGACGTGCACTAGAACAGGCAAGTGCAAATTTTCATAATCTGCCAAGACACTGGAAATGGTTTCCAGGCCCTGTTTGGCAAAGGCTCGCAGTTGCGTGTCGTGTTTCCATAAGATGGCCGTGGAACTAGCGGTACCAGCCACAATGGCGGCCGATGGCAATAAACTTTGATATAATTCCGCATAGACTTCTAAGTGTCGAGGGGACGCACCCCACCATCCAATCAATACTACAACGACTCGGGCATTGCGAGGCGCCCCACCTTCTTCGGTGGGAAGTGTAGGAATAATTCGCCATAGATTGCGATCATTGTGGAGAGGAGGACCCATGGTAGTAAAAGTAGTAGTAGTGCGCCTCGTAGGATGAATAGTAGGACTAATGCGTTTGGATGTAGTAGTGGTTGTAATGGATGAATAGTGGTAATGGCGCCATATACATGTCGTAACGGATCGAGAACGGATCCGTTGTTGAAGCGTCGGCGCCAAGGTCATCGTGCTCCATGGTGAAGAAAAAGATCTTTGACAACGGCGATTCCATGTGACGTCAAATTTGGCGGGAAAACGAGCATGGCCGTCCATTGGATGACTTGAACGGAACGGAAACGGAAACGCCATCCATCGATGATTCATCCACTTTGATGGAAGCCGCAGCGACCTGCTCAAAGGCAAACAAACAGACATCATGGGACGATGATAGGGAAGCATTATCCTGTTGCAATGTCTCACAATTGTATTGTCAATGAATGCTGGGACGGTTACGATAAATGGTTTTGGTTTGCCATGTGAGACGATAAGAAAGCCGAAAATGGATTTTATTTATGGCGAGCATGTGCCTGGCACACACAATCGACTGATCCGACCCAAGATATGGCGCCCCCAAAGAGTCATTGCGAACCGGGAATTGGTATCCATCATCCTAAACAGAAAACAAAATTTCGTGCCATTGCCATTCGGAACGGAATGGGATGATTGCTGTCAAAACAGTAGCAATAGTCGTGTGTCACTCCATCCAGAACCACAATAAAAACAAAATTGAGCACGATCAGGACAGTAGTAGTAACCTTACTGCTAGTATCAACATGATGACAACGCCGACAACGGGAGCATCCACCACTTTGCTTTTTCGGAACAACAACATGACGCAACAAGACGTCGTCGTCGACGACGACGACGACAGTCAACAGCCGTATCAAATTCATTACCTTCAACGACAACGTCCCATACCTTATAATAGTACTACGACTGACAATGGCAATCATTATCGATCCAGACCTCCTACCCCTACTCGTACTCGAACCCCCAAATTGGACGATGAAGAAGACACGCATGGATTTGACTTGGAACGTCCACAAGTGGCGGCCACTGCTGCACCTTTGCCGACAGGACCCGCCAATCCTTATGGCATCATGATGATGTGGAATGCGACTCCTTCCATGTTTTTACCAGCGCAACAAGAAGAAGACGATGAAGACGATCTAGAATTCGATGAACGAGAAAACTTATCGATTGAAGCAGGGACTGCCGATGAAGTCAGTACCTTGGGGGATACCATGGGCGGCAATAGTAACGTTGTGAAAAGAGATCCACGAGCAGTACCATTGACGCCTCCCAGCATAATTAAGGCCCCCTCCGTCCATAGGAATCTTCCACACGAACACCACTACCAAGACTACCGCAACGACAGCTACTCCAATACCCAAAAGTTTGAAACGACCAACAACCATACAAAAGACTTACCGCCTTTCCGAGTGGAGACTCCAAAGACTACTACCAATACCGATGAGAACAGCAATATTGGTAAAGTCATTGAACTGGTACCCACCGAGGATACCTCTCACGAAACCAGTGCCGTCGGTCCAGTCCATTCTTTAGGGTCTATCAGTAGTTTGCATCCACGATTCCGATTTCCCATTCGGCGCTTTATTTATCTCTTGGGAATGCTCATGGGACCTGTCTTGTTGGGGGTTGTGGTAGTACTCACCTTTATGTTTTTGCGAATGCAAAGTAACGATCAGGAAACCATCTCGTCGTCGCCTGTTGGTGATAAAGACAATGTCTTTTATGTGACGAATATGCCGACCATGATGCCAACACCGTTTAATGACCAAAGCAACAATGGTGGAATAGCACCTACGGCCACCACTAGCACGACGTCTCCGCCAGCACCCAGGCCCACAGCTGGGATTGGGGCTCCACCGATTGTAGCTCCCACCCGATTCCCGACCGACAAACCCACAGAGGGAATGACTGCAACACCGACAGTTGGAGTGACGAACAGTCCCACCGGATCACCCACCACTCCGGTAACGTCCAATCCAACGCAGTTTCCCATGTCAGGGCTCGTCACTGCTTCTTTGACAACGACGACGCGACCACCCGAACCCGGCTTTCGTTTTGTTTCTTGGGAGCAGTTCGTCGCTAGTGTGGATACAATGGCCCTGTCTGCCGTAACCACTGGATTGGGCTACAATGAGACAAGTTGGAATGTGCCAGGTACCCTAGCGTTGGAGCAATCTTCCTATGAGGCGATTATTCGTAATCAAGGCCCGTATGCTTCCTTTTCCTTGTTGACGGTGGGATTCAACAGTCCGAGCCAGTGGAACTGTTGGATCAATCATTACCGTGATTTTGCATGGGACGAATTGGCATATTTATTACCATTTGATTCTGAAGTCAGCGGCGATGACCAGCAGCAAGAACAACAAGTTGCACGCCAAGAGCAAGCACCGACTACTAGTGGGGGTAGTGAGTATGGTGCCCAAATCCAATTCGCCTATGAAACGCTGGGATGGAACAAAGCCTCGTGGGGTTCCACGGATACCTCCCGGTTTCCTAGTTCCGAAAGGATGCGATGGAACAAACTTTCCGAACAAGAGCAACAGGCCGCAGAAATGTTATGTTATACCAAGGATCTGTGGGAAAGGGTCCCTCTACCACAATGGTAGATGAGTATAATTTGCGTTAGTTACACTATTATAATTTGAAAGAATCCATGAAACATCGACTACTACAACCATCGTGCTATGGCCCAGTCTTGCTACCTTTGTAGCCAGCATGATAGACGACAACGACAATGAGGAGGATACCACTACCTGAAACAATTATTAAAGACAAACAATAGAAACGGCAAGCCCTCAACTAGCCATTCGTGAGAAATGTTGCAATAGCTACATTTGATATTGAATCGAGTAGTTATTACAAGATGCCGGTATACCGGTAGTATCTACTTCGGAGTACTATGCTACCAGTAGTCGTACCTGGTACGCATACACCACCAATAGAGCTATTCTACACACGAGACGGATGAAGTACAAACTGATCCAGGAAGTTCTTCTTTTTTGGGCTTTTACCAGGTGGTTAAATAATGAATCTGTAGCATCTCAGAAATGATTCACAGACCACAAGGTGGGCTTAAGCAAAATAACTTGAGTTAATATGGGTGGTTGCACGAGGCGATTATGTCGACAAAATTCAGATTCGCTAGAATTCCAACAACCATTAGAGATTTATAGCACTTTGGCTTCGAGGAAACAAAAGGCGCGATTGGACTTTCACACCGGTAATACGCATCATTGTAGCAGATGGATGATAGCGGTGTTCTGGTTTTGCAACCAGAGGAGCTAGCAATGATATCTCGTACGCCAGAAGGAAGATAGTTGAAAGTGATTTTGAAACAAAACGCAAAACTTAAGGCTAGCATTCTACCCTTATTCCAGTAGTCAGATTGCCCGTGGAGCTTCACCACCTCCAGATCTCCGAAGTGTCCGTGCGGCCCTGCGGCTGTCTCTTCTACATTCCTTTTCATCATTCGAGAATAACGACGATCGTCTGGTACCACTCTTAATACGCTCCCATAACCCTTCTCGTGCCGCTTGGGCATCTTGTTTGCCCCGTGCTTGTGCTAGCTTGAGTCGATGCGCCGTCGCTTCTTGCGCCACTTTGGCGAGTGTTTCTGCACAGAGGCTTCCCATTACTTTTTGCCGCCGTTGCTCTCGTAGAACCTCCCAGACAATAAACTTGTGACGATTCCGTTGATCTGGCGTATTCAATAGCTCTAACCCACGTGTGCACTCGTCCTTGCTTTCGCCGGATACGATCTTTTGGCACTCGCAGATGATAGCGGTGAGTTCGTCCTTTGAATAATACATCAGGGATTCTTCTTCGGCCGTAATTGCCTGTTCATTAACCACAATATGGGGTTCTTTTGCGAAGGATAGTCGAGTCATTGTGATGGTGGTTTTGGTTATAAGCTATGGGGTTAAGATTTCGTCGAGGTGTGAGGGAGGTGGGAGAAAGACGAGATTTGTGTGAGGTCGTCGGTTCGGCTGTTTTTGCGTGTGAAAAATCACACCAGGAAAAATCGCTAAAGCCAAAATTGAAGCGCATACCGTAGGTGGCAGGATGGCCTTATTTAAGATTTATACCCTGTCTACCGTAATAAGCCCCTTGCGTTTAGTGCTTCCTCGAACAGAAAATTCAACGTGCTTTGGATCATAGTGGATCAATTTTGTCGGTGACGTATTGTGCCTTAGTTCGCTCCTCTCGAAGGTCCACCAGTAATGTACAGTTCACTACTGCTATAAAAGGAACACTTTGAAGGGAGAATAAAGGGAAGCGAACCTTTGTTATTGCCCGCGTTCAACATACGTATTGTCGTATCTCATCACAATGGAGCAGCTCCTACGTTTGACTTTGGTCCGTCATCCGTGGTAAACGCCATCCCCCAAATTTTGGATTTCAGCGGGGGGACCTCCCTCCAAGCGACGGCCTCGTCCCCCTGTTACACTAACTACGACTGCAATCGTGCTTGTCCCGTCCGAGAATCGAATACTATCGTAGAGGCACAATGACATCTTTGAACAATGGGGGTGGTTAGATTGCCCGGTTGAGCGCCCCCCCCCCCCACCCCCCCCACCCGTTTTCGACTATCATATGACTATCATCATAGCTATCTCCTACCCTACATTGGTGATTGGTAATCGCATGATAGGAAGTACTACCGTACTTTGCGCATTGGAGGACCCGCCAAACCTGTAATTGGAGAACGGAGAATTTTAGTATTCTTACGTACATTTTTCTGATTGAAGAAATTACTTAGAATATTAAAATACGATAGATCTCATATTCGATGATATACATAGGAGGGGCGGGTCCAGGGATCGAGGGGGTTTGCCGATGCGCAAAGTACGGTAGGGCAGCTTGCAGGCCCATGCGTTACTAGGGCTTATATAGGGCATATATGGGGAAAGCATAAAAGCGATTGCTTTAAATTCCGCGTTATTCAGAGGGCCTTGACAAGTATCGCTAAAACGACTTCGGGAGGACTTCGGGAGAACTTCGGGAAGCCGGGTTACTTCGGGAGACTTCGGGAGACTTCGGGATGACTTCGGGAACTCGTCTACCGTGCGCGCCAAAGCGATGACCGTGCGCGCCCAAACGAGCCAGTCCGACTGCAACAACAGACAATTTTCCGAGTCGGTCGACCACATTCACATTCCAACTCTCCATCCCGAAATTTACCTTTCAAGATCCAGCGACGGGGTGAGTACTGCTGCAAGCTGCCGACTATTCATGCTATCTATCCATCATGCATCTATTGAATCCTCCTCACCCTACTCTTCTTTTTGACTTTCTCAACAAAGTGAAAATCTGGAAATTCGCAATGTCTGGGCAGAAAACGTCGAAGAAGAAATGCGTTATATCCGTCAAGTCATTGAAAAGTATCCCTATGTGGCCATGGATACAGAATTTCCTGGCATTGTCGCCAAGCCCGTGACGGAAGCCTTTACGAACGACTATCATTACAAATCCCTCAAAGTCAATGTGGATTTACTCAAGATTATTCAACTCGGCTTGAGTTTTGCCGACGCACAAGGAAATTTGTGTAAAGAATGCCCCTGTTGGCAATTCAATTTTGCATTTGATTTGGAAGATGACATGTTTGCTCAAGATTCTATTGATTTGCTCGTGCATTCTGGCATTTCCTTCAAGGATCACGCGTCTCGAGGCATTGATCCACAACTCTTTGGAGAATTGCTCATGGTTAGTGGATTAGTATTGGATGATCGTGTCAAGTGGGTCAGCTTTCATTCGGGATATGATTTTGCATACTTGCTCAAACTATTGACGACACAAGATTTGCCCAATGATGAAAAGTCCTTTTTTGAATTGCTCAAGATTTACTTTCCCACTATTTATGATATCAAATACATGACATCCTTGTTGGATGGACACTTCTTTTTGGGTGGACTCCAAAAGTTGGCAGATGATTTGAAATGTCAATGATTGGGTGCCGAGCATCAAGCGGGAAGTGATAGCCTATTGACCATGTCGGCGTACTTTGCCTTGGTAAAAGCCAAGTTTACGAGTGCGGATGGAAAAATTGATGATCGACGATATGCCAATGAATTGTTTGGTTATGGGAATAATCATACGGTACGCAAGGGACCGGGGGTACGAGGTGGTGTTTTGGGTGTTCCAACGCCGTCTGCAATGGATCATGCTAGTACATCCATGGGTTCCTTGGCAAGTACGGATTAACAAGAGTATAGTAACAGACAGTATGCATGGACCATAGATTATAGGATTACAACATGGATCTACTAGTCGATAGTACTGTCCCTTCCAGTTTGCCTCCACCAACAGCGGCATGTTCAGCTCGATATGCTGCCAAGAGATCAGTCCCAGATCCAGCTCATTCTATAGTAGTGGGCGAGCAGTTCATTCTATTCGAGCTTTCAAACTCGATTCATATAGCGACTGAACAATTCTTCGGAATCGTTTCCGACTATTCTTCAACACTCGGATCGTAGGCTCCCCATCTCGCGTCCGACGCTTACTAGATTTCCGCAATGCTTCTTCCTTCCATTTTGGATTGGAGAGATATTCTCGTAGATTCCAGATGATAACTGTATCACCCATATGCGTAAAACCAGGTTCTCGAAAGCGGCCCTTGACCACAATCTTGGAACGCAAAGTTTGCAACTCTCGTTGGATGTCCGTCGTTCCACTCAGGACTTGGTCGCGAAAGGCTGCTTGTTCACGTTGGTTCGAGAAAACTGGGATGAAACGGAGTCAACACAAACAATGTGAAAGAGCCGCCATCACACAACATTGCGCGCCTTTGGCCGCCGCCGACGGGTCAAATAACAAAGCAGTAACATGTCAAACATCAACAACCAGAATGAAGACAATACGGATTGGAATAAGAGTCGTGCGAAAGCGGCTCTTATCAAAGCCATCAGGTGCGGTATTGTTCCCTCAAATCGTTCCAACATGTAAGGACACCCGCTGGATTCGGGCCAAAACTCAACTTTTTAATCTTCGTGGCATGGCGCAATCGATTGATTAGCTCATCTTTCAAACCGATGGTTCGAAGACCAATGTTGATGATTTCATCTTCCGTATATACCACAACACCCGCTGGAAGGCTTTCAAGGCTCCATGATGATGATTTGTGTTGCAGAGGGCGGGATCGCGACTTCGTTGTGCGGCCAAGAATTTTGTGAAGAGTCACGATTCGATTCAAATGATCCAAAGATTGAATGTGGATGTCCACGAAACGTTTTCCAAACGCCTATTGTAAAACCGGACGGGGCTGACGCGGCGGTTGAACTGGCCGGCGCGATATTGGGTCGACCTTGTGAACTTCGGGAGGACTTCGGGCGAACTTCGGGAGAACTTCGGGAAGCCGGGTTACTTCGGGAGACTTCGGGAGACTTCGGGAAGTGAACGTCGGATTATCGCCAAAACGGTTACCTCGTTTTCGCGCTCTTGCTTGCGCGGTATCGAAGTTCCTCGGTGTACAAACATATCTCAGTGTCAAGGCAGTCGGGCATGGGCCAGCGAATTCTTTCGAGAGACGTAGGAGCGTCCGAGCATCGTATAATATTTTTCAGTACGTGTTATACCGTTATTACTACTTAAGTATATGTAGAGGAGATGGATCAGAATAATTACAAGTTCTTACTACTGAGAACTGCCATAGAGGAGAGTCACGCGCTAAATTTTACGTGTATCTCAATCACACAAAAACATGAATGACAACTCATCTTGTCATCATTATTATTATGGACTGCCAACTTGGTTTGAATGTAAGACGATAAATTGCTCTGCTTGTAGTGTTTATTAGAGGGGGATAGCCATGTGCATTCGGGCCAAATACTCCCTCCCTGCCAGCTATCTACTACAAGACCAAAGGCATGATCGTTTCCTCCAATGACCACCAATGCGCTGAGTCAAGTCAAGTCAACATAAAAGTTGGCGGCGGGAAATAGTGTTTTAATCTGAACAACTATTGGGTTATACCGAAGGTAAGCATGCTGGGTCATATTCAGTAGTGGGATTAAGGTGGATGGAATCGCTCACCACTCGTTTACTCACTGCATTTCTTCTTGTCCTGGCTATTATAGGAAGATGCACAAATCACCGTCAAGAATATTGCACCACCCAACAACAATCATCCAGCAATTGAAGAAGATCAGAAAGATGGCGACCAGGACGAAGGTAGTAGTCCTCATTTATATTCCTCCAGCAGCAGGGAAACAGAAATGCCACAACAAGCAACGACAAGGGATTTATTCATGTCAAAATACTGTTCAGCACAATCCCTACTTGGGATATTTACAATTTCAAAAGAATTGGAGAGCAATGATAAGGGGTGCGAAGGAACAATAAATCCATTGTAAAGGAAGGAAGGAACGAATGAACGAATGAAGAACAAGTAGAAAGAATGGGGAAGGAATCAAACAAGGTCGGGTGGTGCTGGTGGAGTCCAGAGAACGATGGACGACGACAACCACCAGCAGGATTACAGCCAGTAACAAAGAACTCTAGCTTTTTGTTTTTACTGGTCAACTAGCTACTCTAGATTATTCTTAGAATGGAGGCGCAGCTGCCATTTGTACTGCCTTTAGTGTCGGACGAGTTTGTTGTCTTGCTTTCTTGCAGTAGTATCGTAGTAGAGGGGGGTGCTTCTTGCACATCGCCACCGTGCACAAGGAGAAATAGCGGGTGGTTTGCTACTAGCGGCAGCGGCGGTGACTTTGTAGAAATAGTGGTGCCGACAATTTCATAGTATCATAGCGGCAGCTTCGGCGCGCCGTGGCCGTGTTCGCATGAGTCATGTCCTATTCGTGCCAGTCGTACCAAGCGGCCGGCCGGGCGAAGGGGAATCCCAAGTCGGTATAATTTTTGTCCCGCCATTGATTATATCATGCGGGGAGTACCTCGAGGACTCCAAAAATTCCCTTGAGATTTGCAGGCGGAACTCCCTCCTGGGATCCTTGCAAAATATATGATTTTCTTATATCGTTCGCTGGGTCTACGTCAGAAACATATGTACATGCCTATATGATGCAGGACTAAGTAGGAGCGTCCGAGCATCGTATAATATTTTTCAGTACGTGTTATACCGTTATTACTACTTAAGTATATGTAGAGGAGATGGATCAGAATAATTACAAGTTCTTACTACTGAGAACTGCCATAGAGGAGAGTCACGCGCTAAATTTTACGTGTATCTCAATCACACAAAAACATGAATGACAACTCATCTTGTCATCATTATTATTATGGACTGCCAACTTGGTTTGAATGTAAGACGATAAATTGCTCTGCTTGTAGTGTTTATTAGAGGGGGATAGCCATGTGCATTCGGGCCAAATACTCCCTCCCTGCCAGCTATCTACTACAAGACCAAAGGCATGATCGTTTCCTCCAATGACCACCAATGCGCTGAGTCAAGTCAAGTCAACATAAAAGTTGGCGGCGGGAAATAGTGTTTTAATCTGAACAACTATTGGGTTATACCGAAGGTAAGCATGCTGGGTCATATTCAGTAGTGGGATTAAGGTGGATGGAATCGCTCACCACTCGTTTACTCACTGCATTTCTTCTTGTCCTGGCTATTATAGGAAGATGCACAAATCACCGTCAAGAATATTGCACCACCCAACAACAATCATCCAGCAATTGAAGAAGATCAGAAAGATGGCGACCAGGACGAAGGTAGTAGTCCTCATTTATATTCCTCCAGCAGCAGGGAAACAGAAATGCCACAACAAGCAACGACAAGGGATTTATTCATGTCAAAATACTGTTCAGCACAATCCCTACTTGGGATATTTACAATTTCAAAAGAATTGGAGAGCAATGATAAGGGGTGCGAAGGAACAATAAATCCATTGTAAAGGAAGGAAGGAACGAATGAACGAATGAAGAACAAGTAGAAAGAATGGGGAAGGAATCAAACAAGGTCGGGTGGTGCTGGTGGAGTCCAGAGAACGATGGACGACGACAACCACCAGCAGGATTACAGCCAGTAACAAAGAACTCTAGCTTTTTGTTTTTACTGGTCAACTAGCTACTCTAGATTATTCTTAGAATGGAGGCGCAGCTGCCATTTGTACTGCCTTTAGTGTCGGACGAGTTTGTTGTCTTGCTTTCTTGCAGTAGTATCGTAGTAGAGGGGGGTGCTTCTTGCACATCGCCACCGTGCACAAGGAGAAATAGCGGGTGGTTTGCTACTAGCGGCAGCGGCGGTGACTTTGTAGAAATAGTGGTGCCGACAATTTCATAGTATCATAGCGGCAGCTTCGGCGCGCCGTGGCCGTGTTCGCATGAGTCATGTCCTATTCGTGCCAGTCGTACCAAGCGGCCGGCCGGGCGAAGGGGAATCCCAAGTCGGTATAATTTTTGTCCCGCCATTGATTATATCATGCGGGGAGTACCTCGAGGACTCCAAAAATTCCCTTGAGATTTGCAGGCGGAACTCCCTCCTGGGATCCTTGCAAAATATATGATTTTCTTATATCGTTCGCTGGGTCTACGTCAGAAACATATGTACATGCCTATATGATGCAGGACTAAGTCATCGTAAGGAGGCATCTCCATCCACCGGGAAACAAGAAAGTTCTAAATGAAGATGGCATCGGCACGTGTGCGATCATAATTACTGCCAAGAAAGTACTAAAAATCTATCATTATGATGAGCATATTAATAGAGACATCGGATCTTGGGTTACACACACACTGGCATTTGATTTTCGCGCCCATTGTGATAGCGTGCGGCGCTAGGTGTTTCTCCCCAGAAATTGCCCCAGGAGGAATCGGAGGCATATATATAGCAACAACGAGAATGTAAAGAAGGCGCTCTCCGGCCCGGTAGCAAACCAACGGATCGTGCGAATTCAAAAGAGGTGCCATGCGAACGCTAATGCACAATGGCATCATTCATCTTGCTCCCGAAGACAATGGGACAAGGTCGATTGAACGAGTAGACAACTTTTCTATTGCACCGATTTTCAGCTTTGTTACTATCCAATTCAGCAGCATGCAAGGAAAACCGTATGTGCCTAAAAAGGTGCTGCACGAATCGTCCGCCGCCAACAACAAAAACAACAACAAGACGGCGATTAACGTAGCGATTACAAAGCAACGAGAAGTTAATCCCAAAGTTATGGCGGGGTCGCCATTATCAGGGGCCCATGTCTTTGCAGCCTATTGGGCAAAAAAGCCAGAAGAACGAGAAGCTGGCATAGTCGTGACGGATATCGAAGCCCAGCCGAAACCATCTATGGAGGCAGTGTCATCCTCAGCTGGCAAAGGCACTGGATTGCCGAAGAATCAGGGCGACGTGCATGAGGCACGCCCTCGTCGAACTTCCGATGATGTTGTTCCAATGCTAGATCCTGTTTCGGACATTTCGAACGCCGAGGATGATACTTTTGAAATTGGCAACTTGCTTTCTAGCTTTGAATACAGCTGCAGTATGTTTTCCAACAAGATGGACAAGGCAGAAGAAGAAATTGTCTTTGGGGACAACACTGGCCATGATCTGAGTGTCGTGTCTGCTGACATTAGTGATCCCATCGCTGTTTTACGGGGCATGGTCCGGGGAGATATCAGCACAGTAGCTTCTGCTAGGACATTGCAGGATGAAGGAGAAGAAGTAGAACTTACGTCCGCAAGCAATCAGGACGAATGTATCTTGTCGTTGCAGAACTCGTCAACGGTCGACGACGACGTAGAACAGAGCTTCAGGGACTCCAATCTCCGTCTATTACCCCCTGGTGTGTTGACATCTTCCAAGCTGTCTGTTCCGGATGGGGGTGGTGGTGCTGCTGCTGCCACTGTTGCACCTACTAGTAGCTCACACGAAGGGACCAGCAATGGCAATAAGGCCACTCGGTCTCCGCCTCGATCTCTACGTGGAATCACCTTGATCTCAATCTTATTATTTGTCTTTGGTCTGGGTATCATTTGTGGGGTTGGATTCGCGGTCATTGATCGTCGAGCGGAGGAAAAGGCCTCTCAGCAGCAGCAAGAAACCATCATATCCTGGACTTCTGACCCTACTAGGTCACCTGTTGCTGTGGCAACAGGGCCGTCAATGGCTACTACTTCGTCTCCGACAGCAACGAGCCCTTTACAAGAACCTACAGCAGCTACTCCTTCTGCTTTAACAGCTACCATGGCTCCTTCAGCCCCATCGACCGCCACTTCAACTGCAATGAACATTACCGTGGGGGGGACCAGCAGCAACAGCAGCTTTGTCCTTCCACTCCCGCCCTATCCTTCTTTTCGTTTCATTCCTTGGAGCCAAATACCATCCATCGCTCAACAATTGGCGTCCAAGTATTTGGGATATACCGAAGAAACTTGGAACCTTCCTGGAACGGCCAACCGTGCAGATCCCACCAAGTTTTATGAAGGTATTTCCTTTACTTTCATTCAAAACAAGTACGCTGATTTGGGCGCGATTTCCACGATTGCCCAACTCGGTTTTCAACAGACTACGTGGGATTGTTGGGTGAACCACTTTCAAAATTTTACGTGGGGCGATCTATCACTCGTGTCGCCCATTGAAGTCACCTTTGTACAAGGCATGACCAATCTTACGACGTACAATACTACCATGACCGATCGGTTAGACTCGCTTACGGATAGTTCTGTCGTCATTGGAGGTCGTGACATCCATGAAGCCATGTTGACCTTGGGGTGGACGGCCGAAACTTGGGCGACCCCCGAACGGATGGAGTTCTTCTTTCCTACAAGTACTAGTACGGGGCGACCACTCTGGAGCGAATTGACGCCCCAGCAACAAGATGCCGCAAGCGACCTTTGCTACACGCCCGAGTTGTGGGATCGGATCCCCATTCCAGAATGGGAGGGCAATCAATAGATAAACATGTTAGATAGAGCGATAGAAAGTTGTTTGTTTATTTCCCTCATATCACTCCACCACCATACCCTCGTTCCAAGGCATTTCGGTCAGGATAGTCCCGGGGACTTGCATTTCGCCGTCGTACCAAAGTGCGACCTTTCTCTTTGAGTTCTTGCACCGTGCCGACTCCAAGCAATCCCATTGCTCGGTCCAGCTCGGTCTTTAGAATCTCAAATGCCCGTTGAACGCCTTGCTTGCCACCGGCTGCCAAACCCCACAAATAGGCGCGGCCTAAACATAGAATGCGACCCATGAGGAAAGAAAACTTGTCGTCTTCTCGCACGCTAACTACACTTACCGATTCCTACTCCATCCGCCCCCAATGCCAACGCCTTGGCAATATCAGTACCTCGTTGTATACCACCATCCAAAATGATTTCTGTATCGCCTCCAACGGCGTCTCTAATCAAAGGCAAAACGTCAATGGGTGCAGGCGAAGTATCCAATTGTCGCCCTCCATGATTGCTGACCCAAATCGTAGAAAATCCCGATTGTTTGGCGCGAGCCGCATCGTCGGGTTGTATAATACCCTTGATACAGGTAGGGCCATGGGTCCATTCTCCTAATAACCATTCCGCATCCTTCCAATCAAAATCCGGGGTCAATTGCGACCCAATAAAGGAGGCCATGGAGGTTGCTGGGACTTTAGCAAAACATGCATATTGGTAGGGTTCCTTGGACAAGAAGTCCATGGTCCAAGCCGGCGCTAGTATAGCTTCACGAGTTTGATTCCAAGTATACGTGGGCGGAATCGTCAAGCCATTGCGAGGATCTCGTTCCCGATTTCCCATCCACGAAACATCCACCGTCAAGGCCAACGTTGTAAAGCCAGCTTCCTTGGCTTGTTGCAACACGTCTCGTACAATCTCTCGATCTCTCCAAACATATAATTGAAAAACAGTGGGAAGTTTGTGGGATTGATGCGCTTGTGCAATTTCAGAAATGCCCGTCGTTGACAAGGACGACATGACATAGGCCGCTCCAAAGTCGTGGGCGACTTTGGCGACGGCCAGTTCGCCTTGATGGTGAAACATTTGATTGCCTGCCGTGGGGCATGTAAAGAATGGTAGCTGAACGTGTTTGCCAAATAATTTCGTGCTCAAATCCAAGGGTGGTTGGAGTCCATTCAAAATTCCAAAATGTAATTCGTGTTCCGAAAAGGCATCCTTGTTGCGTCGTAAGCTAATTTCGTCATCGGCACCTCCATCCATATAATCAAATACCACCTGGAAACCAAATTCACAAAAACCGTGAGATGAGATCTATCGCAATTATCCTATCCAACTCACGTATTACCTTGTGTGCTCTTTGATGGGCAATGGTGCGCAAATCGGCAATATTGACCGCCTTTTGGACTGCTGCTTGGTAGGGTCGATCCAACCAAGCACTCAAGGCTGGAACACGACACAGCACTTTATGAATTCCCAATTTGTGAGGATCTAACATTGTCATGAGAGTGTTTCACAATAGCTACATTGAGGCCATGTCCATATCCTGTTTTTCTATCGGCGCTCTTCCAAAGATCGGTTCCGGAGAAAATCTTTTGTCTGGGCGAAGGGCGAAGCGCGAGCGAACGGCGAAGTCTCGAACTATCCGATCAGATAACGAAGGACAGACGGGTCAGAGCAGTCGAATCGGCAGCTAGCGAGCGCTACTGTAGGGCAGAAAGCTCGATCGGTGTGGATAGTCATAATCTGTGTAGGGTGGATTTAAATTTCATTTCATTCATGAGACAAGCAGTCAGTATGTATAGTGAGGTCTATCTGCAGGTAAAACCTAGCGGAGGAAGCGGCTCGTTCGATGATTCCATGGGGGCCGATGCTGGTACCAGCGCAAGTAGTGGGACATTCAATCTATGCGAATGGTTGCTGAAAAGTGGACGGACCGATGACATTTCGAAACGAGATCAGAAGCTGTAGTACCGAGAGTGCTGTGCCATGGTCAATGTCGGTTTACTAGCTTTGAAATCTAGTCCATCCGCACGATTTGGATACGGACTTTCGTCTCGTTCCCTGGTTGTAGTACGCTACTTGTGTAGATCCAGAGTCACAATTATCACAAGAGTCGTAGGCAAAGTCATAGGTTGTTGTAATAGTAACTCGAACAGGTCATCATCACCCATCAAATCCATTGGTTGTTGTTTAATTGTCTTGATCATCGGGGTCTTCCAATTGCTCTACAAATTGATCCCGCGTTTGGCTCGGCAAAGTTTCCAAAAGTCGAGTCATTTTTTCATTTAGTTCCTCCAATTTGATGGGAACTTCGGTTTGCAATGAATACTGGTCATCGCGTTCGTGCAAGACTATCAACCCATCCGGCATGTCCATGCCTTCTTGAAATCTGTAGACGGTCACATTGCCACGATAATTCTTGGCAATGTGCAACATATTTTCGGTAGCAGGACGAAGCGACATGCCATTGGGACCAATCCAGGTATCACCCTGAGCGGGATGAACGAGACCATCCACCAACTTTAAATCGTAGGATTGTCGGCCGGCCGCCATTTGTGTCGCATGATCTCGGAGTTTGACGGGAAGACGACCTTGCAGTCGATACAAGGTGACGGGAAGACGTTTAAAGCGGGACACAATATGCGACGACATTTGTTTGTAGATATCATTCTTGCGAGTGATTGTAGGTAGATGCAAAGGAATAGAATAGAATCGATAGATGTCGTACGGGATATCTTGGGTGTTGGGATGGGTTTCGATCTGGTGGGGTACCTGGTATCATAGTGGAGGTGCGAGTGGCTGTCGTCGCTCGCGGTTTTTTCGCAGGCTTTCGGCGTTTCTGCGTCATTTTTCGCTACAACGCACGCAGGACAGACATTCTACTGACTACATCGATCGCTTCCTCATCCTCTGTCTATCTCTCTATTGAATGGTCGACATCTGCGATTCCGGTGGTCCTGATACAGTTCACAGCAAATCCCGACAAATGCTTTGTCTAGTTTCTGCTTGGTGATTACAAAAAGGCATTGCTGTTGCTGCCTCGGGTCTTGTGGCAACTACTAGAGTACTACTCCCTTTCTTCGTCACCGCCGTGGCAAGCAAGCTGTTCGGTTGGGGAGAAGCCGTCAGCTGCAATAATGATGAAACTGGTTTCAAGAGTGCGGGTCGTTGGTGGTTGGTCGGTAAGTCCTGTCAGGCGACCATAGCTGAGAAGAGCTCCCCACATTGCCAACAGCAAACTCATCACTGTCCTTGCCATCTTCTTCGTCCTCAGATGACAATGCCATTCTCAAGACACACAGGCACCATTGAATTTTATCAAAATGACGGATGGTATTGCCCGCGGCTTGGCCCATGTCCGTATGGAATGGGATGACACACTCCAAAAGGCCGTGGGTTCTACGATTTGCGGCAACGGACGAAAGTATGATGTCAACGGAAATCAAATTGCTCCCTTTTGCAATCCTGTAGAACGAATTCGTCACTTGGGCTCAAAATTTGATGCTACTCACGATCCTATCCAAGGCATGCCCGTGACAAGGACAACCAGAAGTAGTGGCACCTACGGGTGGGTACGGCTGGCTGCTATAGTTGGATGGCGGTGCTCCTAATACTTTGCGTCTTCGAGAGGTGGCATTGACTCCCAACACGGCTCTTTTCTTTTCCGTGGCCTATCCGTTAGGAAAAACTTTTACAATAGCTGCCCATGCTGCCAGTTGGTGTTATCAAACCTGCTCAAACTGGTGCCACGAGTTCTTCAAGTCGGTCACCACGGTGAACCAGGTCCGATACGGGCAAGGCGATGTATACCATTTCGATACCACCACAGGCTTGTTGACCATTCGAATCATCATGTTTCCACAATCCTATACGGGAACCCCCGAGTGGAAACTTATGATTTTGAATCCGAAAACAAACAGGACTTTGCTCTGCGACGCTTTGAACGAGATGGCGTTTTGCTTCCCATGCATCCGCACGGTGCTCATTTTGAAATCATGTCAGATTGCATCCAAAAAACTCCCGTCACTTCGTCATATGATGATGTTTGTTCGAACGGATATATCCAGGTCTCATACGATAAATGCTGCTCTCCTAACGGATTATCGTGCGAGTATGCCTTTTGACCCGAGCGTCCCGACCATTATCCCCGCCGGACCGAAGGACACTGCACCTTCCAACAATATTTTGATCAACGGGGACTTTGAAGCCTCTCGATATGGTGTTTGCCCCTGGAACATTGTGGGCTCCCCACCCTCCGTCCAAGCGGTTGCTCAATCCAACGACGTCTTTCAGGGGAGCTATGCCGCCATGGTTACACGTGTCGAATCTTGGCACGGCATTTGGCAAGATATCAACCCCCGACTGGAAATCGATCGTGCCTATCGACTCAAGGGTGAGGTGAAACTTTTGAGCTCGGACACGAACAATTCTTTTGTGGTACAACTTCGGATCGGGTAGCGGAGTGACGACAAACAGTATCCTTGGATCTACAACAAAGAGGCTTTGCCTGCAAATACTTGGCCCGCATTAGAAACCGCTTATACTCTGAGCGCCAGCTACTTGAGAAGTACACGAGATGTCGACCCCATTCAAGAAATCAACTTGCATTTGACATCCCGAAGTTCCTTTCCGGTCCGTAACTTTTTGTCGTCGATGACCTTTTTCCATGTGTGCCCATCGATGCCCGGCGGTCATTGTATGATTGCGCGCGCGGATGATACCGCTACCTGTACATATTGCTAATCATGTGGCCGGACTTCCTCGCGAGAGAGTGAGTCCACAGTTGCACTCTTGAGCAAGCGATGAACTTGCGCCTTCGTGGTATCGGCACGAGTCTTCAAGGTTCCCGGAGCGTAACCCGTATTAGCTGCCATTCTCTTTGAATTCGTAGAAATAATAAGAGATGGATAGTCGTACGATGATGGAGAGTCGTCGAGTGTGACAATTGTGTGGTGAGAGCTGTTGTTGTTACTACTGTTAAAAATCATACTGTCGGCAGCAGTTCTTCATGGTGACGCGCCGTGATTTTCATCAGGGCGCGCCACGAATTCATCCTCGTAGAATTGTGTAGGATTCAGTACATTAGAGGTTTTGGACGTCATTTCGACGTTTTTTCGATACGTCGAAACGCTCGTTTTGACGTCGGCGGCCACATGATTTTAGCAATATGTAGCGCTTGCGATCATGATGCACGTACAGTACAGTATTGAACGACAGAATATTGGGCCTGCACTGCTGTACTCGGGTTAATCGCATCGCGACGGCCCTTATTTTCTGCCGCCACCAGCAAACGACAAGATTCTCTCCCGGTAGTTGCCCATCGCCGCAGCATCACGATTATCATTCCACCCACCTTCTCAATACCACATCATACTGGAAATGGGTCGGTGATCTCGTCATTCATTGCAGCAGTACTAGCGATGTGGTGCTGTGATGGTGAGCTCGTTCTGACACAACAAGAAAAATGGATATGCTGCTAGTAGTGGTAGTATATGTATTAATTGTTTGCTATTTCTAGCTGCCCCCATGTATTTAATGTTTGTATGTACATCCACGTTGCCACGCACATCTTAAGGCCCAAATTGGGCATTATGACCATGATCAAGCGCTCCTTTCAAAACGTACTACTAGTACTAGTAGTACTATTATAGTAGTAGTAGGATTCCTGCTGGTGGTGGTGGTCAGATGATGGAAGAACTGCTGGTTGTTCGCTCATCGCCCACGAACACCACCGACGACCGCCGGTGTTGTTGTTGTTGTTTCCAAGAATGGTCGTCGTACTAGAGGAACACACGGCTAGAAAATTCTCTGCTGGTGGGTTGTGGTTCTTCGCAGCAGCATGATGATCATCCTCGATCAACGGGGACGACTGTGGTGACGACGGACGAGGAGACGTCGTCGTCGTCCTTCTTGTTGCGATCAAGTAATTGTTGCAGTGGATGGCAAAAGCGAGCAAGTCGGCCTCGTGGCACCTATCATCGTCACTCATTGGCAGAAGAATCGTTTCGTATTCTTCCTCCTGTTGATAACCGACATCGGATTTGCTGACGGCATAATCCGATAGTATAGCCGCAGTCTCCTCCCATTCGCCTGCTGATATTCTTGGTACTTCTTCTTCCTCTTCTTCGCGAAGAACGCCGAACCCCGACGAGGAGACGTTTACCACCGGCTCAATGAAAACTATGGACTGCTGTGCTGGATTCGTGCTGTTGTTGTAAACAGCGGCGCTGGCAGCACACGAAGAAGAAGAAAGAAGTTTGCTGGCAGGAGTGCTGGGGCCCTTGATCCTTTGCCGGGACATGCCCAGGCAGAGTTCTGGCTTTCCTCGTACCATGAGGGGATGACTAAAGGTTCCACGGTCAGGAGATGTCATGTCCCACTTGAACTGGAAGCCGTAAACTGCCAGTTGACGTGTGAAACTGCGATACTTTGGAGTTTTTGACTTCTTATAGTACCGAGGCAAGATATAGATCTCGAAATGCTGTTTGGAGTGGATCTTAAAGGCCCGGCCATGTGGAAGCCAAGAAACAATGTGTTCATGCCCGTCATGTGCGGCATCTTCCAGAAGGCTGTGCAACGTGAAAGGAAATTCAAACTTGAGTTTGGGGCAAGAGCGGAAACTTGGGTTGAGGAACAACTGATCACGAGCATTCTTAACATCATAGAGCGAACAAAGAGCGAGCTGCTGCTTGCTCACCAGCGGCCCCTTCTCTGAGGAGGCAAGAACACGAGGACTTACTTTTTTGGGGTAGTGGTGGTGGTGGTGGAACAACTGAGTGTTGGTGCTCATGGTTCTTCCGGAGTCTTCCACTCCTTCCTTTTGGTAATTGTGTTTGTGATGGATAAGGTTTGACAAAGAAGAAACAGCTTTTATGGGATATCATGAAAATGTCCTCAAAAGTCTCAGCAGATAGTAGCGTGCCTTCGTCATACCACCGGTAGTTTGACCAGACACACGTCATACAATCAATTATGCACTCGGAATTCTCAGAACCTTTCGCCGGGGTAGTAGTCGCAGAAATATTTAGTGGTTACAGGAGAGACCCTGATGAACAAATCATAGTGAGAGGCTCCAAAGTGAGAATCGCGAACCCTTTTTACAGTTGGTTGGGCCTCGTCATACATTTAATTATGCATTCGGAATTCTCAGAACGGCGGAGTTGGTTTGTTGGTGACTGTCATCCAACGTGGATTATGCCATCGGACTTTTCAGGAAGAAACCTTTCGCCCTTGAGGAACAGTGAAAATTGTGTGATCACAAAAAGGATCAAAATTGGTTGGACCTCACAGGAGGCTTTATGCTTCATCCGACTTTTCGGAGATTATGTCATCATACAATTATGCCATCATATTCTGGTCGAACCCGGGGGGGGGGGGGGGGGACAAACCTTTTTTTTAGAGTTGCGGGTGGGTATGGCTTTTTAAGCAATGGGACCCCCTGAAGGTTTGGAATTGGCAGGCCTTGGCTATCGTGCAAATTAACACGGTATCAAACAATTTATTTTAAGAACATGGTTTTCGGCAAGCCCAGTTCATTTAACCAGTTTTTCAACAACTTTTCAGTCACTTTTATTATCAAAACGGTTCACGTTAATGCTTATCCAACTTCGCGCCATACTTGGACGTACATGGATACGAAGACCGCCATAAACCTGAACAGCGCTGCCTCCCAGAGCAGCGCCACAACAATGACACAACAACAAAATGCACTACTGCTTTCCTTTTCCCAGACCAAATTCATCTCTTCCTCTCACTGTGTTGGATGGCATTGCCTCAACCGGTAGGCTATCTGCAGAGGAGGTGCAGTGGATTGCGTTCTGTTGGCCTAAAAATGTGGGAATATTGCTGCACAGTGTGGGGTTAATAAATTCAGGGAATTCAGGGGGCAACAGCATCATGTCTCGCCAAGATTGCAATCTACAATGACAACAAGACGCCTCCCCCCCCCCATGCGGGTCAAACATGATTTTTGTGAGCCCTATCTGGCTAGGGATTTGGATTGGGTTGTTCTCTGCTGCTTTGGGTACGAAGATCTGGACGAGGACTTGATTGGACACTATGTTCATTGGATTCAAGCAGCCGCGCTGTGATTTCTGAATTGGACTGGTTTCGATGGGGCCACGGTTAGTGTGTTTGATTGCCATGTGGATCATGACCAACTTGTGCCTTGACAGGAGTCATTTTATTCTTGTCATCAGTACAGCAACAACTAACCTGATCCAGACAACAACCCCTGGCTCCTCTTTCTCCCGGATGCTGCTGTTGCAAGGAAATAGGGAGGCTTTCGATTTTGAATCCATTGTTGCCTACATACCCGACAATAACAATATGCTTGGCAAGTGAAATGGTCGAACTGAGCCAATTGAGGCATATGATGCTTCACGGTGGTGGGCTAACTACGAGGTGACAACAGACTACCGTAATTTTTGGGGGATGTACCCGCCAAACCTGTAATTGGAGAACAGAGAATTTTAGTATTCTTACGTACAATTCTCAGAAAAAGTTATTTACTTAGAATATGAAAATACATTATTTCTCATAGTCGAATGCTTACTTAGGAGAGGGGGGTATGGGACCAGGGGGGATCGATCACTCCAAAAAGTACGGTAGAGACTGTAAGCATGATGGACAAGATTGCCCTGGGGTGGCATGTGAGCTGACAAAACGTGGAGGGGGTAGTATCTGGACTCATTTTGCCTCTTCTTGATTGGAGATGGATGATGTTGCTGCTACTGTTTCTTGACGGTTCGGTGTTGGCTACAAAGGTTGCGCCCCCCCCCCCCAGAAAACAATAGATAATCATCGAATCTTCAAGGCGGCAGCTTCTACTTGAGGGGCAGAAGAATTTTGCTGCCAAGGCTTTGGTTCCAGGGTTATGTGGTGTGGGAAACAACAAGAATGAAAGGACTCCAACAGGCAGTGCTGGTGGACCGATGCCTGAGCTGAGGCACGTGGTGCTTTTGCTGTAGCCGGCAGCATCGGCTTGTCCTGCATTGTCAAAGGGTTCACTAGTAGTATTCTGAATATAGAAGTCCATATATTCCTGAAATAGTAGATTTATCTTCAGCTTCCATAGTCGATGCCAATGAACACCGTGGAAACAGTGCAAAAGCTACTGTGTGGTGATCATCGCTGCCCCGATGGGAATATTTCTTTGTTAAAAGGGATGGATTTGAGATGATTTCTAACGAAGACATAAAAGGGGGAAGTTAATTGACTTTAAAGCAAATTCCTTCTTAAATAATGCCACCGTGTTATTTCTTGCAATATGCAACGCCTGCCAACTTCAAATTCTTCAGGGGGTCCCATGGGACCCTCTCCTCATAACCAGCAAATATTTCGACAATGGAGACAATGGACAAAACCATTATTAAAGGTTATTCATAAAGCGCAGGAACCACGCGCGCTTGCTGTGCAACGCAGCCGATCCCCCCAATGTGGCTCCACTTCTCACAAAACTGCAAGTTACCCCCTCTTGACCGCCCTGTTTTGGCCCTCACATGCTGCTGGCCAGCACTATGTTTTGTACCACCCTGATGCTTTGCTCATTTGTGGAGCATGCCTGGTAGCTCTCTTTGGACACCCAGGCTACAGCAACAAAGAACTCTTCATTGTCCTCCATTGAGAGCCCATTGTCAATTGTTTCTAAGTATGAATTACCTTCTTCAGAGAGAGTCGACATCACTTGTGGAAGGAATGGATGAGTGGATAGGAGGAGCACAGAAACAATCCATGGTGAATGTTTGAACGTTGCAATGTTGCGACGTTCGAACGTTGTAATCTTCACATACCTTGTCCTTCATAATTTTCACCAGTCACTGAGTGGATGACCCGTACCCCTCCTATCTTCTTCATCAGCATGGCAATGAAGTTAATGTTATCATTGGATTTAAATGCATCCAGAAGCCACCTGGCAGGTGACTGATTATTTTGGCCCTTCGCAAGCAATTGGGCTCGGAAAGATCTAACTTGAGCAGCAGATAGTGTGCTCCTTTCACACCCAATTCGTAAAACCTGGAAGCCGGGTGAGCTCTCTCTAGAGCCACAAGAAATTACTTTGATTCCCTGTTCACGGCACAATGGGTAGATATAGTTCATTACTGACTTAGTGTCAGTGAGTTCATTAGATAGCCACCACTTCGGAGACTGGGAGGAAGACGGAACATGACTATGAGAAGAATTGTCACCACACGGAAGGATGATGTTCGAATGTTCACATTTTTGAACATTAGAATGTTCAAACGCTGTAACGTTGAAATGTTTGAATAATCACTTACAGTTTCTACCTTCGGATGGGATGCATTTGGACCTTGCTGTGAGGCAAGACAAGAGGCAATGTCCACCACAATGGGAGGGGATTCAGGCTCAGTGGTAGCATGCACTTCCACTTTCAATTCTTTGCAAGACCATGTGTGGATAGCATCCACCCTGGAAAGAATGGAACTGAGGTTCATGGTGACAAATCAGGACCATTGAGGTGAGACGTTATGAACTCAGTGGTGGGAGGGGGGTTGGAATGCAAGGGCGAAAAATTAATAAAAGAGAGGGGGAGGGGGTCAAGAGTCACATCGGGGGTACCTGTGAGATTCGATGATGTAGTGTGATGACGCCGTTTTGGTGCTGGTATTATAACGGTTTTGTCCATTGTTTCCGTTGTCGAAATATTTGCTGGTTACAAGGAGAGGGTCCCTGTTTCCGTAAGCTTTGTAATAAAAAATCCCAAGGACGTACCCAGCATGCAGTTTTTTTTAGCGCACACGGCCGTGCGTACCTTCCACGCGTCAACAAAATACGTGGGTGCAAGTGGGCACAGAAGCGGTGGTGGAAGGGACAACAGGACTGGGAAAAGCGTACCATGGTGATATTTTGACTCGAATTACCAAACTCGAATTGTTCAACTCTAAACTGCCAAACTCATGCATGAATACACCACAAAATAGTATCTTCATGAAAAATTAACTCTCCATGACCAAAATAGCAATTTTGAAAATAATAGGAAATTTTCTAAAGAAAAGGGGGCATGGTCGCCCAGAAATGGGACTGTCCACTTGGTCTAGTGAAACGAAGTTTGTAGCAAAGTTTCTGCATGCAAGCATGCTGGACCACCCCCGTTTTGTACCGTGCTATGAAAAAATTATGACCCTTGACCCAGCCATAGTCGTTGTCCTCTGCTGCAAGACAGGGTCAATATGCT
This sequence comes from Nitzschia sp. DOCU1, assembly GCA_951394045.1. Lineage (NCBI taxonomy): Eukaryota > Bacillariophyta > Bacillariophyceae > Bacillariales > Bacillariaceae > Nitzschia > Nitzschia sp. DOCU1. Next base: position 1,961,758 of record OX595994.1, on the reverse strand, counting down.
GATAGAATAATGCACACAGCGATGGACCCTCAATGGTTCCATATGTAAATTTACAAAGACCTTTCAAAAGGTGAGTTCTTGATCATGTGGTTCACCTCTCGATCGCAACAAAATGACCATCCCATATGAGGTCCCGACTTGAAAAGGGAATGAGTCGGGTGAATCCTTTGCAATGAATTCTGTCCTTGTCTGAATTGAATTCCATTGGTGACACCCCTCTGCCAGGTGTAGCTATGCGTGAATTGATGTCATAAATTTGTTCTCTGCATGTGCCTGTATGTGCCAGTGCGCTGAATGGCTAAATGAATTTATTCAGCTGGTTAGTACATTCATCTAAATATGATTTGAGAAAGTATAGCTACCCCTACAACTTGACCCCATTTTACCTCAGGCCACCAGATGAGGTTTTGATCTGCCTCCACAGAAGCGCATTTTCATGCAACAACCGCCAGCTTTCATTGATGATGTTGGCCCTACTGGCACCTCCATCACCCCCCACCTTTCATTCTACCTGCTTGGAACTCTTCCGTGTACCCCCCTTTGAGTGGCAGAGAGAGGCTGGCGATTATTTGATAGCTACTAGAGGCTCTCGGATGGTGCTTGTCTGTCCAACTGGTGGTGGCAAATCACTTGTCAGAGATGCCAGCTCTGCTTCTCTTTGTGGCATGTCCTTGACAATTGTTCCACTCCTCTCTCTTGGTTCTAATCAGACATGTAAAGTTCTTCTTCGGACGCCTTCAACAAGCGACATCACTGCCTTCCACTTGGACGAGCTGCCGGCCAACAAGCTGGTGCAACTTTGGAATAAATTAGCAGTCCTTCCTCTTTCAACACCCAAGGCTGTTCTTCTCTTCTGTTTGCCCCAGTTCCTTCTTGCCAATGATGCTTTTTGTGCTGTCCTCATTGATCTTCCAACACTCCATCTTCTTGCTATAGATGAGATCCACCTTTTTGTCTCTTTTGGCTCTACGTTTTGTCAAAACATCCATGATCTGAAAGGGGCATTTTTCACTCATCTTTGACCATCCATCCAAGCACTTTTCATGATGGCAACCAGCTCAATTGACATCTGCCATGACTTCTCCAGTATCAGCACCATCTTCCTCGATTTTCCCTCCCAATTTGTTGTTGCAGTGATGCATCGCCTGTTTAAGGTAATTAGACGTGCGAGGAATCTTGAATGCAGGGTCAGAAAGAAGCTGGTCAACGGCTTCATCATGCAGAAATTTGAAAAGATTACTGCTCTCCAAGGAAGCAGTCTGCTGAGATTGGTTTCTTTTCTACTGTTGGCCTCATGGACTTGTGATTCTTGGAGAAATTCAAGTTTGTTGCCATCAATCATGACCCGGATGGCAGCAGAATCAGCCTTTTCTGGGGATGCAACCACAGGAGCAGGGCTAACATCCGAGGGTACCATGGAAGCCATTGACTTTGAAAGGGAGACCAGCAGGGCAGCATCATCCTCCAGGTCCTTATCATCAGGCAGAACAAACTCATCATCTGCTGGTTGTTGAGAGAGCTGCTGGGTGACTGCAGCAGGGGAAGGAGTGATAGGGGGATGGTAGAGAGGTGGTAGTTGCAATCCTCGGAAGGCATGCTCTTGATATGGTTGGGTGACTGATATTCTTGCTGCATTGGTTGGAGGTCAATGGGCGGATCAAAACATAAAATAATCGCCAGCCGCTCTCGGCCACTCAAAGGGGGTACACTGAAGGGTTCCAAGCAGGTAGAATGAAAGGTAGGGGGTTGGTGGAGGTGCCGATAGGGTCGACATCATCAATGGAAGGTGGTGGTTGTTAGGTGATAATGCGCTGCTGATGAGGCCAATCAAAACCTCATCTGTGGCCCAAGGTAAACCGGGGTCAAGTTGCAGGGGAGAGTATGCACTCTCACTTCTCAGTTTTAGTATTGGGTCTTGTGTACTTCATATATTCCACATGGGGCAATATGGAACATACGGGTTTGGCATGTGTCCACACGGAAATTTTTTAGCATAGATGTAACAAGCACACATACTCGACCCTAGCGAAGGGGTGCATCGGTGACGGAAATTGAATTCCATCACTTGCGGAATTGAATCCCATTCCTGGGAGATTCAGTTTGGAGAAACTTATTTGTACAGCGTCATTCATCATGTCGTATCAGCATCTGTGACAATTATAGAGATATGCCCAAAGATAGTATTTCTCCCAATCCCCGGGAACGGAATTCAATTCCATCAGTGACAGAATTCAATTCCATCCGTGACTGAATTCAATTCTATTGCTTGTGGAATTGAATTCCGTGCCCGGAGATCCGGCATGAGCTTTGTATTGAGATAAAAATGGCATTTGGCTTTGTGAGTTTGCTACTAGTTGTTCTCCGAGCCGGAGTCAATAATAGATGTTATTTATGTGCATGCACGAGTTGTTTTTCGTGCCCGTCAGCAATGACAGTGGCTTCTGTCAGTGTAGTGACCTTGTCTTGCTGGGGTGTGTGGTGATGGTACTAGTAGTATTACTCAGAAGAGTATGATCATACTACCAAGAAAATGATCAGGTTTCGGGTTGGTTGTCAGTGCTAGTAGATACAATAGCTAAGTGTAGACCCTACTAATAGCCATAGTTACATCATCCAGTGAAAGCCGTGCAGAGTCCGCACTATCCAAATAGCAACTAGTCTCAACTAGCTAGTGTATCCTGATGACTGAAGTAGACGATACTTGCCATCACATTGGGAGATTGCACATGCCATAACAATGTTCTGGCAAGGGCTCTACTCATTGTCATGCCAATTGACAACAGGCGCGTTTGTACTACTTGAGGCATTCTTGTATCAACGATTGATGTAATTGTCGGACTGATGATGATGAGGCTGCCATTTCACCCGCAACCATAGTACTTTACCATTCTGCCCACCGTAGTTCCTAAAATGCCAATTCCTGCTCCCCCGGCCAAGGAATGACATTGATGACATTGGCGCCCAAATTATTTTAATTGCATTGCACCATGTTTGGAGGAATCTCATGGAGCTGGACCTCCAGCAGGACACCAGGAAACTCAATGTGATTGGGGCAGAACAGTTATTCGACGTAGTTCAGCATCTTGGTCGTCACACGATGCTAAAATTCGGGCCTCTCCTTGATCTTCATTTTCTTCTTCGTCAAGGAAAGAAGGAAACCGAGATGAATAATCAAGTGGAATCGGACTAAGATTATTCTTGTACTGTAAGAACAATATCATCCACAATGATACAAGAACGAGAGTTCTTTCTAATTCTAATAGCTTGTAAGCTACCGACTAGCCAAGCCAGTTGTGAAGCCTGGTGGTGCAACGATGATGTGCTAGTCCATAAACACATCATCATCAATGCGGTTGATGATATGATGCGATCGTCGCAGTCCCTCTACCGGTAGCTAGAGAACACTATGTGCGGCGGCGAAGCATCGAGGCGATCTTTGGTTTTCCGTTGGACTTATTCGAATGATCCTTCTTCGTGCGCGTCTGTCGCCTCGCCAAAAAGGTGATTTGATTGGTTATTGACTGACTCGAACGAAAACGTGTCACAACTTCGTCGGAACATTGTCGGAAGATACTTTTGGGTTGTCGCACGTGCGTTTGGATGACGTTGAAAGGATGAGAGTGAAGCTTCGCAGCGAAGACGAAAAAGAACACACGATGCTTGAAATGCATTCAACGACGACAACGACGACGACTTTGACCATCTCTTTGAGACACAAATTTTGGGTTTGGTCATTGTTGCCAGTCTTTCTCATGTTTGAATCACCCCGACTCTCCACGTCTCTTCGAGGCATTCGACTCGCTCGCGGTCGTGACCGATCCAATAGCGATGCATCGGATGTGGCCGATATTCTGTTTCAACTCGAAGCACAACAACAACAAGTCAACAGCAAAAACTTGCAAGAATATCAACGTCAAATCAATGAGGCTTGTGCCTTGTTTACGATTGTGGGAGTCGGATATCTCTTTCCATTTTCGGCCTTGACGCAACCCATTGATTATTGGAATTTGTTATTTCCCGATTTCAACATGGAATTCCCACTCACGACGCTCTACATGTGGACGAATTTGATCATGCTGGCCGTGCTAGTGTTTTGTCTGGGGGAAACACCGCATTTTACGCGACGCATTGTGGGTGGATTTGTCGGACAATTGCTAGTGTTGATTGCCGTGCCAACGTCCTACTTTTTATACTTGAATGAACACGACAATGCCTTTGTGATTTTGGCATTTACGGCCGTGGCAGCAATCGTTACAGCCTTTATTGATTC
>OX595994.1:1800000-1957288 GCA_951394045.1 Nitzschia sp. DOCU1 | reverse complement strand
ACAATCCAGTTAATAAGAGACGTTGAACCGACTTCTTCTTCATTAGCCAAGTTTCAGCTACATTCAATAGGAAGGCTCTACGTGAATCGCGTAGGGTATTGGGTGCTAGTTTGGTATTTACAACAGTGATGTCAAAGATTCTTTGATTTTACCCGAGCGCGCGCAAGTTCAAAGTGGTTCCATTGATTGTCTTTCGTACTCTCATACATACGAAAAATAAGTGCTACAGTACACAATTAAATTTAAATCACCTCAAACGATAATGGGAGCATCGACGGGGACCATGGAAAAGTCATCGACCAAAAAGTTGCGGACCGGAAAGTTTCCTCGGGATGTCAACTGAAAGTTGATTTCTTCAATGGGGTCCACATTTCGTGTGCTTCTCAAGTAGCTGGAGCTCAGAGTAAAGGTGGTTTCAAATGAATGCCAGGTATTCGCAGGCAGAACATCATTGTAGTAGATCCAAGGCCATTGTCTATCGCCACTCTGATACGCGATCCGAAGTTGTACCACAAAGGAATTGTTCGTGCCGGAACTCAACATTTTGACTTTGCCCTTGACTCGATAGGTGCGATCGATTACCAGTCGGTCAGTTATATCTTGCCAAATGCCCTCCCAAGATTGAGTTCGTGTGACCATGGCGGCAAATTGACCCTGAAAGACGTCGTTGGATTGAGCAACTGCTTGGACGGAGGATGAAGAGCCCACAATGTCCCAGGGACAAACACCATATCGAGAGGCTTCAAAGTCACCGTTGATCAAAATATTGTTGGAAGAAGACGAAGACGGTCCGGGGGCTGGAATAATGGTAGGGACGTTCGGGTCAAAGGCATACTCGCACGATAATCCGTCAGGAGTGCAGCATTTATCGTATGAGACTTGGATATATCCGTTCGAACAAACATTATCATAAGACGAAGTGGCGGGAGGAGCTTGGGCACAATAAGCTCCATTTCGGATGCAATCTGCCACGATTTCAAAATGGGCGTCCCAGGCACGCATAGGAAGCAAAACGCCATCCCGTTCAAAGCGTCGCAGGGCAAAGTCTTCATTGTCGCTGTCCTTGTCTTGAAAATCATAAAGTCTCCACTCGGGGGTTCCCGTATAGGATTGTGGAAACATGCTGATTCGAATGGTCAACAAGCCTGTGGTGGAATCGAAATGGTATACATTGCCTTGGCCGTATCGGACCTGGTTCACCGTGGCGACCGACTTGAAGAGTTCGTGGCACCAGTTTGAGCAGGTTTGATAACACCAACTGGCAGCATGAGCAGCAATTGTAAAAGTTGTTCCCAGCGGATAGGCAACGGAAAAGAAGAGGGCTGTGTCGGGAGTCATTTCCACCTCTCGAAGACGCAACGTATGAGGAGCACCGCCATCCAACTTTAGCAGCCAGCCGTAACCTCCCGTAGGTCCCACGACTTCTGGTTGCCCCGTCACAGGCATGCCTTGGATGGGATCTTGAGACGCGCCAAATTTTGAGCCCAAGTGACGAATTCGTCCCACGGGATTGCAAAAGGGAGCAATCTGATTTCCGTTGCTGTCATACCTGCGGCCATTGCCGCAAATCGTAGAGCCCACGGCATCGTGCAGTGTGTCATCCCATTCCATGCGGACATGGGCCAAGCCACGGGCGATACCATCCGTCGTTTTGATAAAGTTCAATGGAGCTTGTGTGTCCTGAATGACATTGTCATCTGAGGACGAAGAAGATGGCAAGGACAGTGATGAATTTGCTGTTGGCAATGTAGGGAGCTCTTCTCAGCTATGGTCGCCTGACAGGACTTACCTACTAGCCACCAACGACCCGCACTCTTGAAACCAGATCCCATGAACGTTGGAACTCCTGTTCCTGTGACGGACCCATCCGCATCGAACCAGTTCTGCGAAAGTCCGCTGACAGTTTCCGCTTCGGTGACAGTAAATCGAAAGCGACGACCAACATTGTCAAGACTTATATTCCTTGTTGCTTGCATGATCTCGGGGTTGAATTGGTCACTGTGAGTCAAAAAGCTAAAGGTGGAAGAGTCACTTCCGCAGCCGTTGTAAGGGTTGGAATCACAACCTCGTGTGGGCGACGTATCATACTGGTTGTACTCGTCCGATCGGTATCCACAGTTGCGAAAAGTCGAGTCGGTGATAATATGCTCCTGGCCAGTGTCGTACCAAACAAATCCATTGCCGCGCATGTAATCGGCTCTCTGCTCTGGAAGGTAGAGAGCTTCGCCAGTACGACAAGCCACCAGCATGCGATCGATCCAAAATCCGTCGTTCAAGGCCTCCAACGCCAATCCACAATCATGGCACTCGTAAGTTACGACTTCCAGACGACCATTCCATGATCCGATGCCAACGTTGGATATCAAGAAAGCCTTGGAGTTTGTAATTCGGTTCCACGTTTCTTCACAATCTCCGCTTTCGACGTCGACAATACAAGGGTCTCGATTGTTACTTTGGTCTCGACCTGCATTGTACTCGAGCTTTCCATCAGGCAAGTGATACAGCGATCCACCAAAATAGAACGCGGCCGCAGAACTCCAAAAGTGCCCGTTAGAGTGCGCCGTGTTGCCATCAATTTCGAGGGTCGGACGTTGCGACGGATCAAAGTCGATGTTCTTGTGAACTCCAATAGAGTTCTTGAGGACCGGAAAAGCATAACCTGCCCAACCTCCAACTGCCGTGTTACCGATGATGCGATTGTGCATGTTGGTGATGTAAAATCCAGAGGCTGCAATATCAGCTGGCAGTGTCAAGTCGGTAGATTGCTGTACTGTCCTGATGGTCTGAGCTCCACCAATAGCGGGTCCGCCCAGAAAGTGGACATGTGCTGCCAAGTTGAATGAGATGGTATTGTCCTCTTCAACGCCATCTTCAAGGTAGTAGCAGAAGCCAGTCACGTCATAGGCCACGTTTTCAGAAACAGTGACGCCATTGGTACCGTGGATGGAAATGCATCGATAGTACGACTCGTGGATGGAGGAGTCCTTGAGGTAGCAACCGGGGCATCCATCTCCCAAAACGTGAAAGTGCATGGGGTATCGGCCGAGTACATTGGTTTGACCCATGCGGTAGAGCTCCACGCCTTCCACAAAGCCGACGCCTCCGCCATGGACCATGATATGACCTCCATACCCGGTGCGAAACTTGTCAGTACAAGCAATTTGATTGTAGCCAAAAGCTTCCCGGTTGTTACCACTACCAGTCTCTCGCAGCTGGCAAGAACTGGTCGATATATCCGTCGGCAGAGAATCTTGTTGGGCTCCTTGTACTGTAATAGTTCTGGTCAGCAAACCGACCTCGCCTTGATACTCAGGACGGGCGATGTGCTCGTAAATGGCGGCTCCGTCGAGATATACGACTGCCGTGACTTCTGAAGCTGGCATGTTACTAGTCTCGACACTGGCAATGGTGAAGACTTCGTTCTGATGCCAGTCACGGCTATCGCGCATGGCTGTGGTGATTAGAACGATCTTCTGTCCAGGTTCCCAGTTGACCTCATCCTGCAGATAAAGGAAGGTGTCGCCCGGGTGCACCCGCTTGGCGAGTCTGGCCGACGATGCAACATAGGAGTTAGTAGGGGAAGGACCGAAAGCTTTCAGTTGAAACGAGCAAAGGCAAGCTTTTACCTGGTCCAAGTACGGTAATATCGTTTCCCATGGAGCTCCAAACGGCCAGTCACGGAAATGCCTTTGTATGACCGAGGCATCGCATTGGCAGGGTCCGTGATTCCATTTGGACGGGCGCCGTGCAATGTGATTGTCAAAGGCGTTTCATATCGGCAAGTGTATTCCATCCCCGCGATGAGGGCGCCAGCTACTTCGAAACCTTCGGCATCAATTTCGATCCCAGCTCCGTTCTCCGCAAAAATCAGCTCGGAAGTACTTGGGATCGTCACCAATCCAAGCGTTGTTCTGATGCTCTCAGTAATGAGCACAGAAGTATTTTCAGGCAGCACGACATCATCTCCATCATTCAAGGACGGGAAAATATCATTCCAGGGTACAAGACCAGGAGCATCCTGGGGACAGTTGGATCTTGCAGTAGGAAGGCTGGGGCGGTCGGGCTGGGGGATCAAGACATGTTCCGTGTTTTCAGAGGCGTCCACCATGTACTCTTCTACGCCGGGCCTGGCATCTACGATGATGACATCATCAATTGCAAAGTCAACCCCGTTTTCTGGACCGGAGATGGAGAACATGATGTAACCAATGTTTGCAACGTCTGGCAAAATGTACGTGCCCGAAAACTCCTTCCACTCGGCGGTAAGGTCGTCGCTCCAAAGTACTGTTTCCCATGACACCTGAGTGCCTATGGCATCATTGATCGAGATGGCAGAGTAAATGACAGTAGTGGCATCCGGATCGTTAGGGAAGAACCGAGCGCGAAAGGTGATGAGATAAAGAACGTCTTTCTCAAGGAGGGTCGTGACGTCGTACTTGAATCCCATCCAGCTCGTTCCAATTGATCGACCAGTCGCAAGCCCATATTTCCCGGAGAATGAAGATGCATCATTAACTTGGGACAATCGTACCGGGTTGCCGTGGCCTTTCCATGGATCGATGGTAGCCTCTTCAAAGTCCCAGTTGAAAAGAAGGCTGATTTTCTGTTGCTCTGACGGATTGCCCGAGGGCAGAGGAGCGGGCTGGGGAGTAGGCTTTGGAGTGGGCTGTGGCGTCGGTTGAGGAGTTGGCTTTGGAGTGGGCAGTGGCGTCGGTTGAGGAGTTGGCTTTGGAGTGGGCTGTGGCGTCGGTTGAGGAGTTGGCTTTGGAGTGGGCAGTGGCGTCGGTTGAGGTGTAGGCTTCGGCGTGGGAGGAGGAGTGGGCTGAGGTGTAGGCAGTGGCGTGGGCTTCGGCGTGGGAGGAGGAGTGGGCTGCGGTGTTGGCAGTGGGGTGGGCTTTGGCGTGGGGGTGACGCAATTGTTGCAACTCAGTCGGCAATAGTCGCGAGCAACTTGATTGCTTGCAGACACCAGGCCACAACGATTGCGCGGATCCTGCGCTACCCAATAGCAGTTTTGGGTCAACTTTTTGGTACTCGTGAGCACAAAGTTTGGATCATCTTGACAGCACAGAACAGCATTCCAAACGATGGCTTGCTGGATCATGAAAAGCAAGCCAACACGACGCAGCAACCCAGAACTGGAGAAAAACATAGTTTATAGTAACCTGTTGGTGAAAATAAACAAAGTAGATGGAATATTGGTACGACAGCTCCCCTTCGAAGGTTGGAGAACCGCGAAATTGTGAGACAAGAAATGACAAAGTATCGCCGTCGACGCCCGACTTGCAATGCCAGATGTAAATAGAAGAGTATCGCATTGGGCCTTTCCAAAGAGATACCCGTTGTGTCTTGGGGCACATATATAAATGTTTAATACTCAAGCCCTCCGGGCCCCTAACGCCATTTAGACGGCTCTTGCAGATTCGTCTTGGTTCGCTCAAGTATCTTTTGGTGTCGGCAAGGACGTTCTTTAAATCTTTTTGTATGAAGAATGCAATAAATCATTCGATTTCAACCTATCTTGAAATTAGAGTTTTATTGGGAATAGCCAAGACGGCAACGCCATTCTTTAAATCTTTTGTTTGCAGAATGCGATACATCATTCGATTTCAACTATCTGACTATTTATTGAAAGTAGAGTTTTATTGGGCATAGCCCACGACGCCACGCTCTAATCAGTAGGTCTTTGGGGAGAGAGTGATAATTGTTCGCCATCGATAGAAAGAGGAGCACATTGCAAAAAAGACTCGGACAAGCAAGACCAAGACTCAAAAGTATTGGTTCCAACAAGATCCCGGCAAAAAGTCGTCGAGGATCCCGCAGCGGGTATTCTAGTACCTGTATTTGTTGTTCTTGTGTTTGGATTATATCAAAGAGAACAAGATACCACTCTACTAGAATAAGACCGGTAAAAGTTCCGCAACAACACGAATGACAAGTAGTACCTGTAATCATTTAGCCCGGCTGGACTGTTATCGTTCGATAGTCCCTTCCCATTCGGCATGTACCAAGTAGTAATGTTCCATGGGTCATATCCCATGGGGAAAGATCCTCTCTCTCGTAGCAAAAGGGACATCGTCTGGCCTTCCTCCATCGCATCGCCTTCCAGCAAAGCACGCGCGATGCGCGGCGACGCCACAAATTCTCTCTCCGTGTGTCGCCCATCTCGTCCTTGGCTACCGGTATCATATCATAGTTGGCATCTCCTTTCGATGATTCCACCCCATCATGATGATGCCGATGTGAATGTGCTTCTTCTAATGATGGGAGCAGCACAGCATCGTGGCAAAATAGAGACCTCACGACAAGCTAGTATAGCTAGAAAATACAGGTAGTCGGTATTAGCGTCGCAGTAGAGAAATGCAATATTGGTTGGTGGTCGCAACTACGGCATGATCTTCGTCGCCGTCAAAGTTTGGAGAGTGTCTTTCTACGTTGTCGCGTCCCCGAACCGTTTCATTCGTCCACCGAAACATCAAGTAATCGCATGAAGAAGATCCAATGGGCAATATATCAGGATGATCGATACTTTGTGTCGCCGAATCAACTCTTTTGCAGAGTGAGCATGGCTACCGGTAGTAAGCCACACCACCACCACAACAATGAACAACCCGCCGCAATGGATCGAACGGCAGCTTCTTTTCTAGCAGCGCGACCTTCTTTATTCAATCCCAACCATGATGCTTATCAAGAACTACAATGACAGACTGGTATCATGTCCATATCCGAATGGGCAGAACAAGTCGTCGTCGTCCGGACAATCGCATCAATCCTCTATCCGAACGCGCATGGGAGACAAACACTTGGCACGACAACAAGGAAAACCGTTGCCGGACCACCTCCGGCATTGCTCATAGACAAAGTATTGGGCAAGATGACCCACCCCGTCAAATCAGCGACGCAAAATCTAGAACACGCAAGCCATTGGGAATGTGTGGAACAAGGCTCGTGCGATTTTTGATCTCGCGGCGAAAATTGAAGGTGGTGCTAGTATTGCAGCACCCTCTTCCCTGAACTTCGTACCAACGATATTGCTTAGTACTTGAGACATGATCCGGGCCACCGCTGCAGCCCAGCTTAGGCTGACAGAGTCCCACGCATCTAATGGCTTAGGTAATCGTCCCAACTCGTGACTATCGCCGTCGTCTTGTGGCTGGGCACACTAGCTGCGATCTGGAAAGTGTGTACTCTACGTGGCCTTCTCTAGTAGAGCTAACTATTGCTATTAATAGGTTCTGCTGTTACCGGATGGCTGGAAATTCCCCTTGTACTGCCAATCGAATCGTTACATTGACAAATGACCCGTTCATACGTAAACGAATACTCCTCATGTGATACAACATTGTGGATTTCCTCCAGTCGAATACATCCTAATCACCCTCCTCCTCCACTTTTCAAATGAAATCGTAATTATCGTAATCAAAATCAGAATCATCACCGTAATCTTCAATATCACCGAAATCCTGGTGGCAATCATCCTCGGAAATGCTGATCATCATCATCATCACCTGGGTTGTAATGCCGAAATTGTTTCACGCCATTGGAAGGGGCCCCATCAGTTCGATGTTACTCGGAAAAAAAAAAGGTTCTGCGCCAACGTCACCGATGTTGTTTGACTCCAAGTTCAGTTTGATGAGATGTGGGACATGATGTAATCCACGCGATAAGTGTTGTGCACCCAGCACACCAATGTCGTTGATCCCAAGGTCCAGCTTGGTGAGATGTGGGACATGCTGTAGTCCCCTGGAAAGGTGCGCTGTACCCGTGTCACCGATGCGGTTACCCGAGAGGTCAAGTGTTGTAAGATGTGGAACATACTGTAACCCGTTGGAGATGTGTTCCGCCCCCACACTGTTGATGCCAGAACAATCAAGAACTAGCGTCGTAAGATCTGGAACATACTGTAATCCTTTGGATAAATGTTCTGCGCCAAAGTCACCGATGTTGTTTGACTCCAAGTTCAGTTTGATGAGATGTGGGACATGATGTAATCCATTCGATAAGTGTTGTGCACCCAGCGCACCAATGTCGTTGATCCCAAGGTCCAGCTTGGTGAGATGTGGGACATGCTGTAGTCCCCTGGAAAGGTGCGCTGTACCCGTGTCACCGATGCGGTTACCCGAGAGGTCAAGTGTTGTAAGATGTGGAACATACTGTAACCCGTTGGAGATGTGTTCCGCCCCCACACTGTTGATGCCAGAACAATCAAGAACTAGCGTCGTAAGATCTGGAACATACTGTAATCCTTTGGATAAATGTTCTGCGCCAACGTCACCGATGTTGTTTGACTCCAAGTTCAGTTTGATGAGATGTGGGACATGATGTAATCCATTCGATAAGTGTTGTGCACCCAGCGCACCAATGTCGTTGATCCCAAGGTCCAGCTTGGTGAGATGTGGGACATGCTGTAGTCCCCTGGAAAGGTGCGCTGTACCCGTGTCACCGATGCGGTTACCCGAGAGGTCAAGTGTTGTAAGATGTGGAACATACTGTAACCCGTTGGAGATGTGTTCCGCCCCCACACTGTTGATACCACAATAAGCAAGAACTAGCGTCGTAAGATCTGGAAAATACTGTAATCCTTTGGATAAATGTTCTGCGCCAACGTCACCGATGTTGTTTGACTCCAAGTTCAGTTTGATGAGATGTGGGACATGATGTAATCCATTCGATAAGTGTTGTGCACCCAGCGCACCAATGTCGTTGATCCCAAGGTCCAGCTTGGTGAGATGTGGGACATGCTGTAGTCCCCTGGAAAGGTGCGCTGTACCCGTGTCACCGATGCGGTTACCCGAGAGGTCAAGTGTTGTAAGATGTGGAACATACTGTAACCCGTTGGAGATGTGTTCCGCCCCCACACTGTTGATGCCACAATAAGCAAGAACTAGCGTCGTAAGATCTGGAACATACTGTAATCCTTTGGATAAATGTTCTGCGCCAACGTCACCGATGTTGTTTGACTCCAAGTTCAGTTTGATGAGATGTGGGACATGATGTAATCCATTCGATAAGTGTTGTGCACCAAGTGCATCGATTTCGTTATGCGAGAGGTCCAGTTTGGTGAGATGAGGAACATGTTGCAGACCCTTGGATAAGTGTTCTGCACCAAGTGCACCGATGCGGTTATACGAGAGATCCACTTTGGTGAGACGTGGAACATGCTGAAATAGCTTGCAAAAGTGTTCTGCACCAAGTGCACCGATGTCGTTATTCGAGAGGTCCAGTGTTGCAAGACGTGGAACATACTTTAATCCATTCATTAAGTGCTGTGCATTCATGTCACGGATGTAGTTACGCCCAAGGTTCAGGTGCGTGAGATGTCGAACGTGCTGTAATCCCTTGCAAAGGTGTTCTCCACCTCCGGCATACATGTTGTTTCCCCAGACGTCCAGCCTTGTGAGACGGGGAACATGCTTAAGTCCCTTGGAGAGTTGTTCTGCTCCACTTGCTCCGAAATCGTTCCCATTGAGGTCCAGCGTTGTGAGCTTTGGAAAATGCTGCAAAAAGGTGGGAATTTCGTCATCTGTGGGTGGTTGTCAACCTATGGTAGACTCTAATTCATCAATTCGAATTGGCGCAACCTTTTCACGTCGGTAGACAAATGATACTTGTCCTGAGAATCGGACTTACCTGCGCCATCAAAAAAAGATGTAGAGAAGATACCAACCTGGCAAATCCTTTATTTCGACTCAAAAACTCATCCCATTGAACAAATTCGTCTCTGTCGTCTTCAATTTTAATCGTATGAACTCTTCCACGATAGAGAACAAACTTTTGAATTGGATCGAGTGAAACAAACGAAGCAATTTTCATCAAGAGACTGTCAGGGATGACAATGCCTTGTCCATCATCTGCTTCTCTTCGGGGACGTTTGTTGGAATCGGAATCGTATGATGGGAATGTCATGGTAGTACTCCAAGAAGAGCCACTGGTTGGCACAATCCCAAGTCTGCAAAAGTAAATGGCTTTGTCACACAATGAAGATGGAATACTACATTTTTCGGGCGTCGATAGGAATACAGAGTTGTTTCAGATTTTGATGTAAACGAAGATCTTCCCTTCAGATTTTGATGCGAAGACTGGCATTGGAAAGGGCGTGTGGAAGATTCGTCGAATTCGTCTTTGTCAATGATTTGATTGAACCCGAGCTCCGAAAGATTTGCGTCTGCCGTCCATCCGCACCCAAACAATAAAACATTCGAATAAGTCCAACGCATGCAAACTGCGCGTTTTGAGACTGACGTCAAAGACTCTTTGCTTCCCGCCACAAAAAGATTCGGTTTTCTCAACTCCATCATCGGCATCCGATGACCATCGCATCCACCATGCACCATGATGATACTCTTATGGGACTAATAAACAGAGATTTCACAGCTAGCTAGTCTAGCTAGTACATGTAGGAAGTCCGTAGCGTGGCAGCAGAGAATGCAACTAAGTGGTCGCAGCACAATCTTCGTCGCCGTCATCAACCATTGGCTAGCTACACTGTTTCCTTTTGTTCTCCCGCAAGCGATTCATGCCATGACTGTCACAACGACTGCTGATAAAACTAACGATCAGCAACCAATGAAAAATATCAAGTGTGCCATTTGTCAAGACGATCGATACTTTGCATCGCGGAATCAACTATTCGATCACTTGCAGAGTGAACATGGCTATGCACGCCACAAAATCGACAATGTACAATCCGCAATGGATCGAACAGCCGCTTCTCTAGCAGCACGATCTGCCTTGTTCAATCCCAACCATGATGCCTATTATCGACTACAATGTCAAGCTGGTGTCATGCCTATTCCGGAATGGGAACAAGCCTTGGCGTCCTTTTGCAAACCCTTACCGGTAGCCTTTCGGATATCATCTCCGCCTATTTGTTCACCGTCGGAAGTTCCGAGTGCACGCCAAGAATATTGGAAGTGGCTCGATCAAATCACAAAACAATCCGAAATCATGGACTCGAGTCCTCATGTTCCTAATTGTCGTGTGGCTCGTCGACCCCCTCGCGAATGGCCACCCGTCCTGAACCAAGCGTGGAGTGATGCTCAAGAAGTGGGCATTGCCAATCGACAAGAATTGTGCAGCATGGTACCCCCTCTATTTTTACTATCGAATTATTGGGAACAGCAACAAAACAAACCCAGAAATCAAAATGGCGTTACCATTTTGGATTTGTGTGCGGCTCCTGGATCCAAAACACTTCAACTATTGGATCTCCTTGCTGAATCTGGCAACCACGACAAGAACGATGGGGCATCATCATCACCCTTTCAAGGCTTGTTGGTGGCCAACGATGCCAATCGATCCCGTCTTTTGACAGTAGCCCGTCGAGCTCGACTCGTAGGAGCGACCTCGAGTATGACCAAAGCTTCGCTCGTGCTCAATTCCAGTGATGGTCGATACTTTCCAGCGCTTCGCAAATGGGCAGGATACAAATTCAAATTTGATTACGTCTTGGCCGATGTACCATGTTCTGGAGATGGTACCCTTCGGAAACAATCATCAAAAGAATGGAGTCGATGGAATGTCAAGCAGCACATGACGTTACACAAGTTGCAGTTGCGATTGTTGGTACGAAGTTTACATTTGGTCAAAAAGGGTGGTCGAGTGGTCTATTCGACATGTTCACTAGATCCAATGGAAAATGAAGCAGTTGTGGCGAGTGCTATTATGCAATTGGGGGGTCCTACCGTGTATCGAATCGTATCGCCGCCAAAGTATTTGCATTTGCAAACGACTACTGCGGACGCAACAGCAAACGAGCCCTTTCGATATACGCCAGGAGCATCGTCTTGGATAGTACCACATCCAAAATTTGATGCGAATTCGACATTGGAAGTATTTGAAACCTTTGAACAAGTACCCGATAAGTTGCGTCGCAAGGATATTCTCCCGACCATGTTTCCACCCGACGACAATGAGCCACTACTCAAAGACATGTTGAAGAATTGTTGTCGCATTCTGCCACATCATTTGGATTCGGGGGGTTTCTTTTGTGCCATTATTGAACGGGTACCGCCGCAATATTTTGCCATTTGTTCTCCGACCCAACGAGGAATGGCCGTCGAAGGGAGCAGCGGCAGTGTGCATCATGGTCGAATCTACCAGCTTCGAGACGAAGAAGAAGAAAAGTCAAAGGAGACCCCACAACGCCAAATACGCACCATGTTAAAAGTGGAAAAGGAACACCTGAACAAGGATCCAAGTAATGCTGTGGAACAGTGGGAATTTGTGTTTGAAGGGTTACCTACCTTGGAGACGGCACAGGACTGGCTCAGACAACATTCCGCTTTTGTCATTGGCCGCAGCGAAACCGTTTCGGAGTTTCCCAATAATGGCTTGGCTGCTACTCCAGCATCACCTTCCAAGCAGTGGTATGACAACACGTCTACTAAAGAGTCCAAACCAACGTCGACTCCCATTTATGCACCCTTGGTCAAGCCTCCACATCCCGACTTGATTGCCGAGTTTGTAGACTTTTTTGGCCTTTTTACAACTCCTACAGCCGCGGCTGCAGCAGGATTTGACTGCTTTCCAGTCGAGAACATGATTGTTGTGGGAGGCGGGGACGAGGCAACCAACATCAAGACCAATCGCATGGGACTACAATCACTACTTGACGACTCGTCAGTATCCAACGAAGAAGCTCCAGCAGCATCCCCTTCACGAAAAACAAAGTATTTGCAGCTGACTTTGGTATCCAAGGAGATTCGAACGTTATTTACTGGCGGGGCCAAGTTTCATCCCATGGAACAAGGTCTTGCGCTGTGTAGGGTGCCAGTCTGCCATGTGCCCAAGGAAGCATTATCCAATCCTAGTAGTCGTGCCGAACAAAGTGGACGATATGGATTGATGGATGAAGCCGCGGAGGTTATCGGCAGATGTGCGACGAAGCGAGTCTTGAAACTATCCTTTGACGAGGGAATTCATTTCTTGGAGACGGGGCACTTTGAGGAAGCGAGCCGATTGTGGGCGGAACACTCCGTGCCACCACCTGGTGGCGTTATTGTACTTTGTCCGACCTCGCCGCCAACTGGGTCCCAGTCGTCTACTTCGAGTTTCATTTTCTTGTCGGCTGTACTTCGACAAGACTACTCGATGCAGCTGCTGACGGAACGACGGGCCGCCAATGCGTGGCTACGATGGTTTCAGAACGTATGCAATCCACTCTAGTTCATTCAGTCTGCCACACCGTTGCAAGCCTTCCATGGCTAGCTGGTATCCAAACGTCCATTAGTAGTAATCACAGTGGTGTAGATGGCAGAGATTCAACCACAAAAGATATGGCGGGTATTCAACTGCGCTACAGCATTCTTTTTTCATAGAGACTAGAAAAGGTCGTAGTGGTCAAAGATCGGCTTTGGCGCGCGCTGGCACACAAAAAATGAGTCGAAATATTGAATTCTGTGTGCGTTGAACATTAACTCAATCTACGTGCCTGAAGATACGTATTTACCAGGTGCCATAAATAGCAAAAAGGAGAACGAGAACCTTTTCATTCTGTGCCGTTTTTCGGATCTCTCGAGTATCTTTCCTTGTAATGTGGCATGAAGGATTGAAGCATTTTCTGCATTCTTATCTTCACCTGCTAACCAGCAGATTCTCGACACCGGTGGAAGTATCTATCGTTGACTCCATTCGCCATGGGGAACGTTATTTGTATCCCCAATGGTCATCAAGAACCCCCGCAAAGTCGTCTGGATCACGCGGATGGTGAAGACCTGACAATGCCATCCTTTGTTGTAACGGAAGCGGATTCTTGCCCCTATTCTGGAAGTCACCATCATCGCGGCACCACGTCCCACTCGACGAGTGCTAGGCCACAACAACAGCAAGAACCACAACAACCCTACAAGTATGCCAATGCTCCACATTTCTTGACGCAGTTGGTGCAAACGACAATGATTTTGGCCGGCCTTGGCTTTGTCGGGTTTCATCTGGCGCAAACGGTTCATCTGCAAGAGATTTGGGACGTTTTGCAAAACCTTGTAGAGTCCATTCCCAAGGCTGTTCATAATCTTTGGGATAGTCTTGTGGTGTTCGTCAAGGACCTGGACTTTGCTTGGATCTTTCGAAAGCCGGCCGATTGGTGGGATACCAATAAGGTTAATTGGGACCAGCCTTTGCTGGTAGAGTTTTGGTTGGCACTTGCCACGCTTGTGGCCTTTGCCATGGATTTGCTCTTTTCGTCCGAGCAAAACCAAGGCAGTCCGGTGCTGCTCTTGCCGACGCTACTCTATTCCTTGATTTACGTGGTCATAAGCATTCATGCCCAAGCGATCAAGCTTTTGGATCCGGAGATCTACCAAACCTTCAACGCTACATTGATTGGACAAAAAATATTCAGTCAGCCCGAAATGGTGGTAATGACATTTACTCATCTCTTTGCTTTGGATCTGGGAGTAGCCTACGCCATGATGAAGGACTTTTACACTCGGGTCACCTCTCGCCGCACGATTTACCGGCTCTTGATGACTGTTATTTGCTTGGCGACTATTGCCCAGGGCGTTTCGACAGTTCCAATCTACTATCTGCTACGATCCACTCTATTTGCTGGGGCACTCATTAACGATGCCCGTCCCGTGTACAATACCAACCGCAACAGTCACAAACGAGAACGTGATTACTTGTTGGATCCCATTCCACGCGGAAGTGGTGCCATCAATGGATGGATCCAATCCATCCCATCGCCCTTGAATATTCCATTGGTGGTATTCTTTGTGGCTTTGGGCATTGTCCGCTTTGTCGCGATGTTGGTCTCCTATTTTGTCTACGTCTTTGGCTTTTGCATGCCCGTCTCGGCTGTGTTTTTCAGCCTTCGACGCTCTTGGAAGCTGCTATGGGGCAAGGAGATTCAGGGAGCCCTCTATACTCCTTTTGAGACTGTCAATGGAAAAGCTTTCCCCTTCAAGGCCATCTTGGTCGTCTCGGCTCACCTACGACTCGTATGTTTCAAGAATCGTAACAACTTCATATTCAATTGGACTATCGGCTGGTGGCTTCGCAAGTACCTGGAAGCCTATGTCATGTACGAGTTCACCTTGCCTTTCAAAAACGACTTTTCGCCCTACGTGGCTTTCTTGATGGAAGAATTTGGACCGGTCTTTCCCATGGGACAAGGCTTGGGCTTTGGAGCCTACAAGGAAGTCAAGGCGATTATTCAAAATAAGGACCAACGCAAGTCGGGCCTTTCGTTGGCGTGGTCCATTAGTACGGCACAGTTCGATTGGTCCCGAAACAATCTAACTAGCTTACCCCAGACGGAGATTGAAAAGTCCATCGTGGCAGAAGGTCGCGACTTGGTGCGCTGCTGGCTGGCAGATGTCAATGAATTGTTGAAGGACGACATGGTCAAGAAGCGACTGGACGCCATTCTTCCTTTTGCTAATGTGGATGGGACAATGATTGACAAGACTCTAATTGAAATATCTTTTGGTTCTACTCTCTTCCACTTGTTGACGGGGGGTGAATTTACCGAACACGAACGACACCGCTATTACAAGCTCTTGACGAACGCTTTTCCATTTATGTCGGACTGGATCAACAAAATTTGGTTTGGTGGTATTTTGGAATTCAAGGGCATCCAAGACTATGGTATGATATCTTCGTTGAGTGCTATATACGGGGCGCTTTGGTATCTAACAAGTGCTTCTTGCTTCAGATCTTATTCGGCGAGCCTTTCTGCGTTACTTGGAAGCACCATCGCTCCAGAAGACGCTTGCCATGGCGGAACAAAATAAGTGGGATGCATGGTCGCCTCCGGAAGTAGTCCGCTTCCTTGTCTACAAATTTTGTATCGCCGGAGGTGCCGCCCCTGCCTTTATCTTGGGAGACATTGTCGAAAAGATGTACGAAGATCCCAAGCTAGTTGAAGTCTACAAGAAGGACAAGCCTAAGTTTGTGTTGGAAATGTCGCGATTACTGCGCGCCGTACCGTTGGTAAATTTTATGGCCTACGATTTCAAGTTGCCCAATGGAGACAAGTATGTCACAATCTTCAATGAAAAGATTTACATCCCAGACGGAACTCCACTTCATTGTTCTGTCCAGAATGCTAATCGCGACGGTAAGTCATTGAGAGAATGAGATTGCTATTTCGTGGGCTGCTGAATTCTCATCTATCTACTACTAGTTACCGTGTTTGGAGCGGATGCGGATAAACTCAATTTCAATCGGGACAGCGCTGTAATCGGCAAGATGATGACGTTCAACGGTGATCACAACGAGATAATGCTTGGAATTTCGGAACGAAATTTGGACTACCCTCCTCGACGATGTCCGGGCTACGAATATGCTATGCAGATTATCATTTACTTGGTAGACCGTTACGCTCCCTGTGCGAAGTGTCTGGAGGCCGTGTCTGCTGTTTCGGATCAGCGCTTGGCCGAAATCCAGAGCAAGGAAACCTTTTTCCAAAAATTTGTGTTGAAAATGGGCCAATTGACGTATGACGAAAACAACAAGTACTTCCCTCATGCGTCCGAAGTCAAACATCCGTTGGATTGCACCGGAAGAGAACTTGGCTCTTTGATGATCCCTGCTTCGGGTGATCGGTACATCCCGACGTGTGGTATGTATAATGCTGGTACAGAGAAGCTGTTCTGGTCACCTTTTGTTTGGCTCACGATGCGTCGCTTTATTCTTAGACGAGGATGTTTCTATAATGGAAAATTGGAAGGATGGATTAACCTCAAAAGTCTTGAAGATTGCGCCTATTACCGACGACGAGGGAGAATGGCTCAAAGCAGACGAAGCTACTGCCTGGCGAAGGAAATGGTTCAACTCAAATTTCCCTCCGGTCAATACCAACTATGAAAGTTACAAATCAATCGACCAGATGATTTCCGAGATGGCGTTTGCAGGCATATGTTGCCTTCGTACCCAAAAACTCGACAGCTTGCCCAAGGAGACTTTGGTACGCCGAGTTTGCAAAGATTCACGAGTTGTCTTTGTCAATGATACAACTGCCTTGGGGTCGTATCGCGTCCGTAGGGGATATCAGAGATACGGAGCTGCAGCCTACTTTGACGCCGACTGCCATCTCATCGGAGTCTACACTTGCTTTGATGGAGAATACCGCGTTTGCCCAGAACAACTCACAAGGGCAGCCGTGCAAGACGATAACCACGATGTCAATCCCGAGCATAAATTGTATGATGATTGGCGTCATGCTACCTGGGCATGGAGAGTGAGTGCCTTGGCGCTTGTGACGGTCGTCGATCACCTGGTAAATGTACACATGATTGCTGCCAACTCCTTGGTACGAGCGTCGCGTGCCCACCTTCCGATCAATCACCCACTTCGAGCCTTCCTGAAGATCTTTACCTACCGCACAATTAGTATCAACAACAAAGCCTACTTGACATTGACAATGCGCCACGGAGTTATCAATCGAAATTGGGCCTTTGAGGATGACGATCTTCAAGAGTTGCTCTTTGCCAGCAAGAATACGTTCAAAAAGAACTTTCGCGACTACCTTCCCAAGAGTATGGATGACGTGGAGGACTACCCAGCCACCAAGGACTTGACCGAATTCGCCAACGTCGTGACAAAGCTCGTCCGAGATATGCTCTTGGTCATTTACGGATCTCCGGGGAACAAGGAGGGGGCGCAGTCTCGCTTGCAACGAAATATGGTCAACGATCCCGCGTTACAAGCTTTTTTGGAGTCTCTAGCGGGAGAGCTAGGACTTGTCCACAGCTCTGATCTTGCATCGTTTAATGATATTGTGTAAGTGTGTTTCTTATTCGGCATGCGGCGAGCTGGTTAGCTGTGGTAGGGAGGCCTGCTCATCTTTTTTATCTTGCCTTAATGTTGCTGGTACTAGGGACGTGTTGAGTTCTTTGATTTGCAGCGTAACGGGCATGCACGAGCTGGTCGGTCAGATTTCTGATTACTTTGCCAACCCCAAGATTTGTGGCACCACCATTCGTCGTGGGAAGGAAATCGATTCGATTCAAATCTATCAGCTCAACTGCACGTTGGTGTAAGTTAACGCGCAAGCGACGAGCGGCTTGGTTGTTGGAGCTTTAGTAAAGCCAGCCGATCCATGATGCTCACCAAATCTTTTTTCTTTTCTCGTATACTAGTTCTTCCACGGGGTTACGGATGCCCCGCCTCATGGGCAATTGGGAACATTTGTTAACTCGCAACCGCTTTGCTGACGATGCCTTGCCGGTCCTGCAAACGTTCCAAAAGGAACTCAGGGAACTATCCATTCGAATCGAGAACGACAATGCAACTAATCGCAGGTTCCCAATGGAAGCATTTAATCCCACGCACTTGGAGAGTAGCGTGTCCGTCTAAAGTTATCAATGCCGAAAGAAATCCAGTTTGAAATCGGTTCGTGTGGGGGGATCTCTAGCAGCACATGTTCGAATATCAGTGACGGCAAGCGGACTATCTCTTAGCACCGGGATTGACGATGATAATAACCAGCACTACCGTAGATCGGGTAGTAGATAGTAACTGTCCTCATAGTGGCATGTGGCACGAGCTTTTGTCGTGCTCGGAACTTGGATCTCGTGGCACACATCCACCGCGTGCCGATTCTCATGCATAGCTCCTGTCACGCTTCGTCTGATTTCCATCCGTCTTTCCATGTGTTTACGCGCGCATGCACGCCACAGGCGACTCAGAGATAATTCCCGCAGCGCAAGCAAGTCGTGGACACACATCGACGCGAACACGTTGTTTATGTGGTCAGCGACAATGGCACGGGGTTCTCTTTTCAGCGGACACGCATTTACGAAATGAAGCGGTAGTTTTGGTGATGCTACAAGGGCTTTTCCCCTCCCCCATGATGGTCCAATGACGATGACGACGTTCGGAGAGGGGGTGTAACAAAAATGAGAGGGTCGGGATTTTTGGGTCTTGCCTCCGTCCGTCGCTGCGTTCTCGCTTGGTAGACTTTCTACAAGAATAATCGACTTGCGAGCCGGTCGGCTCATTCATGTGTCATCCGATGCACAATGGACGCACGAGTAAAAAGATACTGCCATGTTGGATCGCGTCGTTCCATTGATTGGATGCTCCAGGAAGTACATAACACAAGGACAAGACACTTTGTGTTTGACCTCCACATAAACGTCTGCTTTACACCACAACCATGATGAAAATGGACGAAGAACAAGCACCACCTCCGCAACAACCGAGGCGATTTGCCTACGATTTAGAACAGATATTGCCTTCCGAAATGACAGATGAGGAAGAAGGGTCGCCAGTACAATTTGTTACGGCTTTTCCGTTGGACGATCTGAGTACTTTGGGCGATGATACAGTTACGGGACGACGTCGAGGTGTGCTGAATGAGACCACGGTGGTTGCTACTGCTCAGCCTCTTCCAAATTCTCCACCGCCACCACCACTGCCAAGTTATCTAGAGGTGTCAGCACCGAAACTAGTAGACGCTGAGGACACGCCCACAAAATCCCATCGAAGGACCTTCTTTCCTTGCTTACCCGGGCCTACAAAGCGTGTTTTTCTTTCACCGCAAAGTTTGTTGAATGACGAGTTGGGTCGCGACGGATGCGATACGATTACCACGGCAGCCGACGAGCCGGAGAGGCGGCGGTTGGCTATTCGCAGATTCTACTTTATCGCTTTGTTCCTTGGGCCGCTTTTGTTGGGGATGATTATTGGGTTGATCTGGGGCCTGGTTCGATTTCGGGAAAATACTCGATCCTTCAACCAAGCGAGTTCAGTCGTGTCGCCAGGAACAACTTTTGTGCCCGGTTCTGGCCCCATTGATGGAAGTCAGCCAGTGGGTAGTGATTCGGCGCCTTCTTCTTCTCCATATCCATCACATTCGCCGGCTCCCTCATCAGTCCCGACCAGCATTGACTTTCGATTCCAGTCTCCCAACAGTTCTCCCAGTGTCAATCGACCAGCAACGGTACCAACTCTGGCACCTGTCCTTCCTCCAACAATCCCGCCTCCACCGGGTCCAACGCCACCCCCAGTTGTGGCGCCGACACCACATCCAGAGGCTGTTCCAGGGGCTTCAACAACAACACCCAAGCCTACTCCGTGGCCGGTCGTTGTGCCTAGTACCCGACTTCCCACTGCGGAGCCTATTATTCCTTCCCCTACGCTGGGACCAGTAGTCGATCAACTGACCAAATGGCCGCACTCAGAGCTTTATTCAGTCCCTGCTGATCCAGCTCCAACCGAGCGACCGACGTCGCGGCCCACTCCAAGGCCGCTAGCTCCAACCGAGCGGCCGACGTTGCGGCCCACTCCGAGGCCGCTAGCTCCAACCGAGCGGCCGACATGGCCGCCCACTCCGAGGCCGACATCTCGTCCAACAATCCCGCCGGTCGTGACGCTTCCGCCGTTCCCGGAGCAGTTGGAGCGTCCCTACTTGGAGGCTCCGACGCCCTTTCTAGTAGAAGGTGGAGCTTCATTGACAGTTCTACCTAGCAGCGAACCCACCGTCAGTTCCATTCCTTCCTCGGAACCATCAAGCCAGATCACACTGGAGCTCACGGATGAACCCACTCCAGCCCCTTGGACTGCCGAGCCATTGGAGCTCACGGATGAACCCACCCCGGCCCCTTCGACGGGCGAGCCTACAGCCCAACCACAAGCAGAATCTCTGACGGCCGATCCGACTGGCTCGCCTACCTCTGGGCAAACAAGCCAGGTCACATGGGAACTCACGGATGAACCCACTCCGGCCCCTACATTCGACGAGACGGACAATATATCAAATCCGCCCACGGGCATTCCTTACCCCTTCTTTCGGTTTGTTCCTTGGATCGAGTTGGATGTAAACGCCCAGACCCTTGCTACGCAGGCGGGCTACGACGAAGAGAGTTGGAACCTCCCTGGGCAGAACCGTGTCGAAGCCGTTCCGTATCGATCGGTGGCGACTAGGTTTTCAAGCCTGCACCACTCAGCCCTTGTAGAACTGGGTTTCACCGGTAGCTCTTGGGATTGCTGGATCAATCATTACTTTGGTTACAATTGGGGGCAACTGGAGGAGAGTGGAGTTGTGCAATACTATGAGACACTTGGCTGGTCGCCGGAACTTTGGAAAGATAAGAAGAATCCTATGCAATTGCCCGGATCTGATCGCCGCCAATGGTGGGAATTGTCCGCGGAGGAACAATGGGCCGCAGATCAGCTGTGCTACACTCAAGAATTGTGGGACGAGGTCGGTATTCCGAACTGGAGATAGGTTCGACAGGCTCCACATGCTGTTGCACTTGCCGCGATGAGTGAGCGGGAGGTTCCACCTTCGCTAACGGCATTGCCGACGGAGCCTCTCTTTTGCCCGCAACGGCATTGCTCAGTTGAAATCAGGAGTCTGCTTCGTTTCCAAGTTATAGGATAATTGAAAAAGGAGTATGCTAGTTCTATGTTACAGCGGGGAAAGTGTTTGCTAGAGTAGTGCGATTGCCGGCCTCCCCAGAAGGAGCCGAGATGTGGTTGGGAACACCGACTGAATATTTGTCCTGCTTCGGATTCGTGCGTGGAGTTTTATTGCGATCTTTTCAAATTGGCTTGTCCTTCTTCTTCGTCGTCTTCATCACTCAAGTCACCCCACGACACGGCATCTCTGTCTCGTCGAGTTTCTTCCAGCGCCCTTTCGACGACATCTCCAACGACGCTGCCCACTCCCGCACTTGCCAATGCCGGTAATAACACCTCATAGTCCCGCGTCAACTCAAACAGCAACAAGCTAGCTGTCAGAGGCGCCTTGAAAAGAGCCGCTAAGGTTCCCGCTGCGCCGACAATCGCATAAGCTTGAACATCAGCCAGAATGAATGGACTACTGTGAGAAATTTGAAACATGTGACCAATCACGTCGTGAAAGGCAGCGCCCGTCATGCCACCCAAAAAGAGCGAAGGCGCAAAGGTACCGCCCACAAGACCACTGCCAGCACAAATAGCAGTCGTAAAGATCTTAACTGCTAACAAGGTCAAGACCACGTCCGTCGTCAAGGCGTTGTTGGCCAAGAGCGTATTCAACGTTTCGTATCCAAAAAAGAGAATTTGAGGATAATAAATCCCAACGATACCACAAATGAGACCACCGATAATCGGTTTGGACCATTTGGGTAAGAGCTGCATAGATTCTTGAACATTTGTGGGCCCCACCGTGCCATCAAAAAAGCCCTTGGAGAGTTGAGCGGCAAACGTAAAAGTTCCGGCAACAATTCCCGAAACTACTCCCAAGAGTAGATACATGGGGAGCTCGACTAATGGCGTGTTCAATTCGTAGGAAGGTACACTCAAGGCCAAAGAGTCGCCGAGGTAGACTTGAGCGACCAGCGCCGAGAGCACAGAGGCCAAGAGGACAGCGGTAATCGGCCCAGTCCCCGACGACAGGTAATCACTATTGAATTTTTGAAACCACTTGCTGTTCTCCTCTGTTCCTCCTGCTGCTGATGAAGACGACGACGACGACAAGTCTGGAAGAGGCTTTAATGGCGGCAAGGATTGTTGGAGGATCTCGAGAGCAAAAAACACTCCCGCCAAAGGTGCATTGAATCCAGCCGATACTCCCGCGGCGGCACCCGCCGACAAGAGCAACCGATTGCGTTGAATTCGTGCCAAGGTATCAGCATCTGTTTCACTTTGTACCAGCGACGATGGCATGCAAATCCGACTCACGGCCATGCCGACTTCGACACTGGGACCTTCGGGGCCCAAAGAGTTGCCAGTTCCCAGCGTCACAATCGCCGCCAGAGGCTTATTGATAAAGCGGAAGGAATTCAGAAAGCGCTCATCCGTTTTGGTATTCAACGACATGCTATCAATTTCCTTGGCGGTTCCCCGAAGACCCGGCGAAAAGTCCCCGAGTGCGGCAAGGCATGCTACTCCCACACCTCCAATCGCTGGAATCAAAAAGACGGGAAAGACTTCTCCCAGGGAACTTCCATACATGACTTCCCGCAAACTTTCAATGCTCAGCTTGAAAATGGCAATGGCAAAGCCTGACAAAATACCCACGACGGCAGAGCCAAAGAAAATATAAGTGGCATCGGATTGAACGGTCGAGGAAACTTCGACACCCGAACTAGTCGGCGCCGGAGTCAAGCCTTCCCTTGTCGTCATCAAGCCTTGTTGTTGTTCCGGCTTGGGAAAGAAGGCATCTTGCGTGAGGTTTTGATCAGCAGGTGAATTCTCATCTCCATTCAAACTGGCGCCCCGACGCGTGATCCTGGTGTTCCCATCGACAGAAGACGACGACGACAAATGCACTCGTTTCCGCGGCACTTGCGGCATGAAACATTGAGAATTCGATAGCAATAAAACTAGGGACAACAGGAGAAACTGTATTCTGTTTGTTGTTGAACCGACCCCATGTGTCAATAACGACCGCATCGTGACTTTCATTTGTTCAAGTTGTGGACGTTAATAGGAGGAAGGCGCCGACGGAAGGTCGGTGGTAGATTTCCGCGATAGATGCCACTTGAAGAAAATTCGTTTTTGGAATGACATCATTCATCAATTTCGTCATCCCGTTTCTGCAGTTCGGCGTTCGCCCGGATAAGATTGAAGATGTTCGCCATTCTCTCGTTTTGATACGCGGATTACCGGTAGTCTGTCTGTCTGTCTGTCAGACGAAAGGATGTCTGCGCCTGCTCGTAGTGGGGCAGGCCACCGCGTGCCACCAATGGCAACGCACACTAGTAGCTCTACTACTAGCGTCCTTACCTAACTGTTACTCTAACACAAAGCACTCTTTTTGATTTTTATTCAAATGCTTTTCTTTGGAGCAGTCCAACATTATGATTGCTTGAGACAATATCATGGCTATCTTCAGGTTCAGGCTCACCAGGAGGTTGACCTCCTTGTCTGATACAAGGAGTGGTGCCACCAATATTGTCATTGGTATCGTTATCCTACTAATGTGTTTCACCAATCTCGTTCGGAATCGACATCCGTCAACCTTTGCATTCAGGAATCCGTTTTTGTACTTGCCAGCAGCAGTAGACGAAGCCGCATTTTCAGAAGAAAAACAAGAATACTACTACAACTCATCTAATTTGCCGGAGAGAATCTTTACATGCGGGTACGACAATACTCAACTGTTTCTTGAAATGGTCCCAGAGTTAAAGGACGTCACCCGAATACCCCTTACCCGAGCAACTGCCAACTTCTCTCAAGAGAACGATCTTGTTGTGATTGGCGTTGGAGGATTTTGTGACGGCTGGGGTGACCAGAAGCTAGGTACGGTTTGGATTTCCGAGAATTTCAGGGGCAGGGCATTCCACATTAACGGGGAATCATTTGGTGGGGAACCCTGGGAGGTTGCTACTACTAATGATGGCCACAGTACACCTCCTCCAAGAGGCTACCATCTTGGTTACGTGTCAGACTCCAAACAATCTGTAAAGTGCTATTTTGTAGCAATGGTGTTGGCAACCAAAAAAATGTTTTGGGGCATGATTTTTGATCATGCACTAAAACCAATCGGGACAAAGGAACACTTTTTGATTTACACTGCAAGCAACTGTGTGGATTTTCGAGAAGACGCATTTGATTCCTTTGCCAAGCTTGGGATGGTGCATTATGGAGGGCAATGCATGGGTAACATAAATATGACATCTAACAAGAGTCGTTCACCTTTAGCTGCGGGTGGACATAAAGCGTGGCACGGGAATTGGCAGAGGTTTAAGCCGTATCGATTCTGTATGGTGTTGGAAAATACCAACAAGGCTGGCTATATAACGGAAAAGATCTTGAACAGTTTTCTGGCTGGATGTATACCAATATACTATGGAACGAAAGAAGTATTTGACATCTTCAACAAGGATGCATTTGTGTATTATGATATTGAAAGCCCTGCATTGGCATTGGCTCGGATTGCCGAACTTGAAGCTGATTCAGCAGAATACAACAAGATGGCTTCAGCCCCCATTCTTGTAAATGGGTATGCAACAATGGATAAATACTTCTCCATGGTAGACGGCATTGGGGCAGCCACTCTGAAAAAGCGGATACGCACTATGATTGGTTTTCCCAACCCCCCTCCACCAAATATTTCAGTGTCATGGTAGCATGATGGACAAGACATGGGTTGTGGTTGCACAAAGGCTAGTGGAGGACTACGTTGTTTGCCAGGTTACAGTGCTATGCCAATTTGCTAATAGACGAGCTACAGGATAAAAGACTTTGGCACAGCAAGCTGCCCCCAAGTGCACTTTGACATAGGTAGCTCCCTTTGCCCCTTTGAATGACTCTAGGGACTGGACTCGGAGCAGGTGGGTCAGTTCGTGAAAGTGTCACAATAACCATCAAACAACTAATCTGCTTTTGCATGTACTCGGAAATGGCATGCTTTTGTGGTTGAACAAACGCTAGTGGACTACATTGTTTGCCAGGCTACAGTGCTATACCGATTTGCTAATAGAGCTACAGAATAGAGAATCGAACGGATAAAAGACTTTCCGAGGGACCCAAACTGCCGCCAAGTGCACTGTGATGTATAGGTAGCCCCCTTTTACTGCAGACCCTCCAAGAGTTTGCGACGCACATCTCCTTGCTGCAACAGACGGGGCACATCCATTGCGGCAAACTTTTTCAACCACTGTCGATGCTCCTCCATCTTGTGATGTTTTCCATTAAAGTCTTCCAGTTTGGCCGCTTTGCGCTTGGCATCTTGAATGACCACCGACGGCACATTGGCCATTTCGGCCACTTGAATTCCAAACGACTCCGAACAATGACCCGGTCGGACTTGATAGAGAAATGTCAAACCGCGTTCCGACGTTTGGGCAGTTACGTGACAATTCTGGACCCCGGGCAGGTGGGTCAGTTCGTGAAAGTGTGTCGCAAAGACCGTCAAACAACCAATCTGCCTTTGCATGTACTCCGAAATTGCCCGAGCTAAACCATATCCATCATACGTGGAGGTACCACGGCCCAACTCATCAATGATAATCAAACTACGCTTGGTAGCCGTTCGCAAAATAGACGAGGCCTCCAACATTTCCGCCATGAAGGTACTAATGCCACGGACTTGCAAATCCCCCGCGCCGACGCGAGCCAATAAAGAATGACAAATATTGATCGTGGCAGAATCAGCAGGCACATAAGCACCAATCTGGGCCAAACAAACCACGGCGCCCAATGCTCGAATATAGGTCGACTTGCCGCCCATGTTGGGACCAGTCACCAACAAAAAGTTCTGGGACGAATCCCCTCCTAGCTTGAGACTGATATCATTGGGAATAAACTCCATGTCGTCCTGCAACTCGACGCAAGGATGACGAAACGCCTTGAGCTGAGATTGTAGCAAGGACTGGTTAGAACAACAAAGCCACCGAAACACAAAGAAAGCCCGCCTCTAGCAGTTGCCTCGTACCTCAATTCCAGCTCCATCCTCGTCACTATCCGTCAACGTCGGCTTGCAGTAGCCATGGGGACTATACGCCGCCACTCTCGCCAAGGCTGTCACGACATCCAAGGTCGATACGACTTGTGCTGCCCGTTCCACCACACTCTCATAGGTCAGAGCAACTTCCATGGCTTGTTGCACTAAGCCTTGCGAATGCTGCGAATACTCGAGAGAAAGCTGTTGGTATTGCGCCGAGAGACCCCGCAGATTCTTGTTGGAAAAATACACGCCGTTCTTGAGAACACGGTGCGTCTTGATTCCGTCCATATCGTCCAAAACCTTTAAAAAATTGGTGTCGGTCAATCGAAATTGCCAGCTGGTTGCAGAAGAAGACTCGGAGGAATTTTCCGTAAACGTTTCCAGTCGAATTTGGGAATTGTCATCTCCCGACGCTTGGGCCCACTCGTCTTGCATGGCCTTTAATTCGTCATCGACTTGACTGTGGACATGAGCAATTTCTTGATACAGCCCCTGCAGTTCGTCATTAAAGGTTGGTTTGACCAAGTATTCACGAGGCGCCGAATCCAAATCCAAGACGTTCTCGACCAAATCTTGGCATCTGCCTAATTCATTGTGAAGACGTTGCAATTGCTCCAACGCATCCACCAAGAGTTGACTTGCCCCATAATCAAACGAATCCATGGCTTCCAGGAGCTGTGGCAATTGGATCGAACTCAATAGATAGAGCCGATACAGCGCCTTTAAAGGCTTTTTGGTATTCATTATAGCACCGTCCTCGGTAGGAGCAAAGTGCGACAAGGACGCTGCCAAGCCTGGCAAATCTACGCCCGTAAAAGCTTGCAAGGCTTCCTTGAGGGAATCCTTGCCTAGACCTTGGACTAGCGTCGTAACCGCATTTTGACGATATAGAATACCTTCTAGCTGAATCAGGGGCTGACGCAACCAGACTTGCAACTTGGCCCTGCCCATGCTGGTTTGACATTGTTGACTCAGTAGGCCAAGCAAGGAATTGTTGTGCGCTTGACCCCCCACGATGGTCGCCTCACCGGCATTGGCAGGGGGCAACAAATGAATGCACGAAGCGGCCGTACGATCCATGACGAGATGCGACCGCAACGTGCCAGGTTCGATTTTGAGCGAATGCTGCCACTGGGGGTCACTCAGCGTAGTACTAGGCGGATACAGTTCTTGAGATTGAAGCCAGAGCGCCAAACCTTGTTGCAGTAGCTTGCCTTGAGAGAGCTCCAAATTGCCACGAAACGCGAGCTGAGCATCGTCATCTTGTAGTAAGAGCAGAGAGACGGCCGACTCGATTTTCGTCGCCTCAAAGGGAACTTGAGTGTGCAAATGACAACTGGGGGACAGGTTTTCGTCCTCCTCTTGTGCTTGGTGTCGTTCATCCAAAAATACTTGAAGGTTCTGCATCAACTGCTCGCGACGTTGCTGCTTGGCCTTGGCAGCCGCATTCAGGGGCGTTTTGCTGCTCGGGGGGATTTCACTATACGCCACATGTAACGACTGGGGTGGATATCGCAAGAGCAATTGATCCAAATGCGTCCATTGCATTGTATCATCCAAGAATTCAAAATACTCGAGAGTGTAATGCCAAGGATCTTGTGGGGATTGTCGAGCCCGTTCATGACAAATCCACACTACGACGGAGACGGTCTTTGAAGTAGCAGCAGCATTGTCACCACCAATGAGAATGGCGACCGACGTGGGGGTCATGGCACTATCTGCCGTCATCGGGCTTGCACCAGCCGATTCTTTCAAAGCTGTCATGGTTACGAAAGGGTCGAAACAACAAGTATCTCAGAGACTTTGAAGAATGCCAGGATTATGCGCCGATAGTCGTTGTTGGAGGGAGGAGGATGTGGTTTGAAGCGCCAAAAAATGCCATGGAAAGACGTGCGCGCGTGCTGAATTAGCACGCCGTCCGAGCCTCGACTACACGTACCTTATGGTACTGCGGCCACGATGGGAGACTCGAAAAAATCTGGCGCAGAAATTCGTCCGGGCGGGCCGCCGCGCCGCGCCATCCTGTTACTTGGTATGCAGATAAATAATTAAATAGCTCATTAGCATACATATCCATTTTCAGCGCAAGTGGGGGATCTCCCCCCCCGCAGTCTCGTCCTCAAAAGCCGACTCGTTTGACCGCAACCTTCCACATTCTTCTATGCTACAGAAACTAGTCTGCACGTCTACAAGTCTATTTCCTGAAAGCGGGCGTCACTTTCTTTTCTACTAGAGGAGGTACTACCGGGGACTCACCTCTACTATGAAATAATCTTCAGGGCCACTGGCAGCAAACCGGACAGCAGACAGTAGACACCGCCGCCCCCAAATCTTGGTTGCGAAGAAATGCCAGATGACACCAAACGAGATCGAGGCTGATCGCGTCGAGGGCTATCTATTTAAGGGGCATTCGGAGTGGGACTATATCCGGCGGGCTATAAAAATGCGACACTCTAATTCGGTGGAATTCTAATAGCGTTATTTGAGATTCTAGACGCGCATTTTCTCAATTTATAGCCCAAAATAATCTTTCTTTAAATATACAATACCTTTTCTTCATGGGCTCTATCGATACAAAAGCATCAGCATTCCTTACACGCATATGTCGCCGGCCCGCACAATGATAATTGAAAATTAGAGAAAGGACTATGAGGACATGGCAAGTGTATACGATTTCGTGTCTTTTTAACGCACCATGAGTACCAAGAAATCTCAGACTGGACAAAAATTTGTGAGATTTGTCTTCTTTCGTCGCTTTTAGGCAAGTGTCCGGCCACGTAGGTAGCTCAAGTGTAAGCCTTTGACAAAAAGGCCTCAGAATTATCATAAACAAGCCATTTTGGCCGATTCTAACCCGTCAGAAAAGTGTAAGCCACCAACAGGCCACCAATAGGATTGCTCCAAAAAGTGTAAAACATCATTTAGAAAGTCATTATTCTCAGTTCTCGACGTCACTGAACCCAACGCCGCGGTCCTGCTCCACCAACGCCTGCTTCCAACAACAAATCGCATGGAATAGTCACACACAAACTTATCATTTCATCAATGGACTGACCGTGGTATTGGCATACAATGGCCACCAACGACGACAACAGGTGCGGAAATGGCCGCGGAAGGAAGAGAGGAACGGGGTACAATCGACGAACGGACGCTGAAATTGCACGTGATAAAAGGCGAGAGCATGAACAACTTGCAGCACGGAGGCGAGACTTTTTCATGGCAAAGCCACAAGAACGACCATCGTCAGTGCCGCCAACTGTTGCCGTTTTGAATACTCCGATGGACGCAAATGCACAAGACGATCACGAGGAACCACCAGGGAAAATTGGCGGAAAGTCTGAGGGTATCCGCCGTGGGTTCCCTCCGCCAACAGACGATGACCCACTACCAGGCGTGGTGATGAGCAATGTTCCAGTAATCTTCCGATTAAAAGTCGGCAAACTTATGTCCAAGCTTCGGGAATCCATGCAAGCCGGATCGCGCCAGGCAAACCAATTCTTTCGTTCAAACGATGGAGTCAAACGCTTTGATTGGACTACATTTGAGTACCAATGGGGCGACCCAACCATGCTCCCAAATCCAACTGCAGCAGATTTCCTTGCCCCGCAGTTTGCTCGCATCATCTTCTTTGCGCCTGATAGGACAAGGCCTCATATGCTTTTCCAAGGATGCATGCCCTGCAAATGGCATGGATTCGACCCAGCACCTGATGGCAATCCATGCACATGCCGGGATTCTTTTTACAACAATTTTGTCCGGACATTTGATGATAAAGATGGGACAGCTGGCTTCTTCTTTAGCAGTCGCTACTACTGTAAAATAAGAAGAGCTCAGAATAGTTCCAGTGGGGACAGTGGGGAAAGTGAGGACCAAATAGGCGATGCAAGTGACCATGCCTACTACTTTGCTGGGCATGATCCTGACGTCATGCGATTTTTGACTGACGACATTCGAGATATGCTTGATCTAGTTGTTACAAAGCGACGTGCAATTACTCGTGCTTTCAGTGACGAAATTTTTGAGCAAGCTGCGCTGAAATCCTCATTCCTTTCTATAAGGAAGAAAGCTGTTAGCCATCGCCAGAATCTTTTCTACAAGATTTTGAAAAGGATTGATGCGTACCGTAAGAATAAAACGGTGCAGAGCTCCCTGTTCATTATGAGCAGAGTGGAGCATGAGAAGGCATTGAAGCTAAATGTTCAAGACGTGGTTGCTGAAATACCATTGAGGCAATATTTGGAAAAACATTTTCTCCTTCGAGCATTAAATCTCCTGCCATATTATGAACGGTGTCTCCAGTTGGTATCTGGGCGTGTACTCTGTGGCGACAAGTCCTACAAAGTCATTCATTTTGTTTTTGTGCAGGGGGCTGATACTACCGCTGTTCGAGCTTTTGACTCCGTGTATACAGTGATGAACGAGTACAATCAGGTCGTTGCAATCAACTTTGTACGAGCTGGAGACTATGATGAAATGGAGTCGATTCTTAAAGGGATACAACATCGCTACAATATCCACGGCTACGAGGACGTGCGACTGTTCTATACGGATAGTTGCTGCCACGAGTACAACATGCTTGTGCGAGCCATGCCCACTCTGGGGGACAGGGATCCGGTGCCGCCAAGGGCAGATCAGTTTGAACAAAACTTACCGTTGGCCCAGCTACCAGTCCACCCGGTCTTTGTCACAACTAAAGGAGGATTTCTAGAGTCCGCCGTTCCAATTTTGGAACATTTGGATGCCGCTATGCACGTGGTACCAATTGGCTTCGATATCGAGTGGGACTCGCTATCCACTCAATCGCGCCAGGAGCAGTTCCCAGAAACGCTGCAGCTTGCAGTGGAATTTGGCAACACAACCAGAGTTCTTGTTATTTCTCTCCGGCGAACATTCCCGGAGATGATACTACGTGAAGGCAACGTAAATTATACTGTTGATGTCTCTACTTGGTGTCAATACAACAGTACATTGCTTCGTATATTGACTCATAAGAATTCCTTGCTCGTTGGCGTTGGGGTGAAAGGGGACGTGACAAGACTGAAAAAATCATTCCCAGCAGAGTTTGTCGGAACCACGCATAATGTGGGTGATTGTGTGCAGATTGCGGAGAAAGCATCCCTACTATTTTGGAAACAGAAAAAAGGCCTCAGCGATATGGCTGCAAACTTCCTTGGCCGTCGTGTTGACAAGTCCCTTGCACGGTCCAGTTGGAGTGCGGCCACACTCCCACAGGAATGCGTGAACTATGCCGCACTAGACGCATGGATTAGCCTTGAGCTCTACAAAAAAGTGAAGGAGCTTGAAAATGTACATTACAAGCCTACCAGAGAGGAGCTTAAGGGACTCCCTGTCGTGCGTCTGCTTGGAACAACATCTAACACTGTCGTTGCCTATGGGCAAGTAGAGTCAGCAGAGTTTCAGCTGAAGGAGGTAATTGGACTCGAACGACGCGAGCACACGTTCGATCGTATAAAAGTCAAAATTGTTCTGGCTATTAATGGGGCTGCATTGGTTCCCACCCCTCCTCACTTGGGAACGGAAAGTATCACTATTGCAGATGCTATTACAAGGAATCTATCTGTTGTTTGGAAAAGAAGCCGAATGACATTGTCGAATCGAGGTGACCTTGATATGGCAACGCTCCGATTCAATACTGTTCAGAGGGTCGCAGAGGAAGATCTGGGTGCTGACCCCCGCTCTGATGCCAATGCGGATGCTATTGCTGCAGAAACCGGTGTTGGCCCTGAAGCCATTGCTGAGGTAGAGCCACACGAGATGACTCTTGAAGGATTATTGGGTGAGCTTGGAGCCACAGGGGCAATTCCTGATGGCACGACCTTGGAGCAATACCCTGATCGCCAGCCCGAACCAGAAACTCCAAGTAACAGCCTAGGTTTCGTCTTGATTGAGCAACAAACGAACGGCACAATCCATGTCCACCGTGGGGTTGATGTCTTCCAACGAAATGGAATCAAAGGAGATGCATTTCATTATCTAAATAAGCTAATGAAAACGTGGAAAAAAGCCCATGGCTTTTATGAGGAGGCGAGCGGTCTTCTCAGAGATGCCATCTTGATTCCAAACCCAAAACGCATCAAAGAAGAGACTGAAAAGTTGGCAGCAAAATTGGAATCCGAAAAGGGCAAAAAGTGGTCAGGTAACGCTGGTCAGGCGGTGAAAGAAGCTGAGCGACGAATGGCTTGTCCGAGCGGAAAGATCCTTGATGATATTGAACGTTTAATCCCAGAACCAAAAGTCCTCGAGGGGCGATTGATCTCTGTATGTAAGTTCGCCGCAAACATCAAGGACCATAAGACGGATGAGCCACTGTTTTCCCATCAAAGCTGGCTTGAGTTCCGTAACCTGTTACGGCATGTTAGGAAAGGTTGCGTATCCGATGAAAAGGATGTTGAGTATTACTATTTCACGACGGATCCGAATGGAAAGAAATTCTTACACTGTATCCGAGGGACTTCGCAGTTAGAAGGATTCCATCGACACCTTCGGGACATTCTCCGGGCAAGTTTCAGCTCCCCCCTTTTAGCGGTTTGCCTTCTTGCCGTGTTCGTTCACCGTTGGAACCATGATCGTGCAGTGGAACGTGGCTTCACAACCGATCGCTACGCAGAGTACTACCAGCATGAAACAATCCACTCGATGCAGGTGTCAGCCGATATTCATGAAGAGGACCAGCTATTTGGAGATTTGCTCAATCCAAATGATTTTGCATCATCTGGAGAGAGTCATTACATCCCAATTGTACGGCAGGTGCTTCATTTGGTGGATCCATCTGCATGTGGTACCGGGGGGAACAGTGAAAATATCATGAGTCAGGCGATTTGGTTGTTACGAGCAGAAAACGAAGATGGAGTTGTTGCAAAACTTACCACAGCTTTGGGCATTGACAGTGATGACGAACTCAACCGGCCCATGGACGTACCCGTAACTAAAATGACTGCAGATGATTGCGAGCTTTTTTTGCAGCTCCTGCCAAGATTCTCTGGGGGGCAGCAACATGGACGATACACCGTGGTTGACTATGATGCTTTGTGCGTTGCTCATAATGCAAGAGCCAGGGATGAGCGTCTCAAGCCAATGGAGCAGAGGAAACGACTATTCTCAAAAACTACGCAACTTCTCAAAGAACACCACAAAGAACTGGAGAAGAAGATTAATCGACAGCAAACAGAAAGACAGCTTGCAAGTTTGTCACTTCCTGGAACTGGAGTTTGGCAAACGACAACTGTTAGACGAGGCGTGGCTTGTATACGTGAGCATTTCAATGAAGCGGCAACTCACATCCAATTTAAAGAACCACTACAACAACCCCCAGCTCTGTAGGAACCCATGGCGGCAGCACTTCAAGATCCATCAGAACGCCAGCATTTCGTTGTTTGCCCCCCAGAACTCCAGATGGCACACCCGACAAGCCACAATCGCCCAGCTCATTTGTTGATGCCGGGTCCTGGCCCAGTGCTGGTTGCAGAAAAACAAGCTGAAAACAAGCGGGAGCGGGAACCCCAGCGATGTTACCGGTGTGGGTGGGAGCGTAGTGGCAAAAACCACAAACGATCCGCCCCTCCGAATTCAAAGGAATATTGCATTGTGCCAGAAGCAAAGCGATACAAATATTGGCAGGTGCCACGGGGCTACAACGAAGGTGATGTATCCGGCCAGACAATTCGCTCTCGAGATATGAAAGCACAGTGGAAACGTATTCGAATGGCCAATGGACAGCTTGAGCCTGACTCCTTATTTCCTTCGTGGTAGTAACAAAATAATGCACAGCATGTGCCGCTCCATGAAACCCATTGTCACAACATCTTGATGCTTCGGCCTGTCGTTTTAGTATCGGGGTAGGTCGTCGGCGTCGGCACGCCGAAGATGCGTTTTTTGTGTCCCCTTAAAATGTAGCCCTTGTTATTTAGGATGACGGATTATTGCCTTCCTTTTGTTCTTCGAATTCTTTTCTTCTTTTTTTCCCTTTTTTCTTTATAAAATTTTAGCTACCTACGTGACCGGACATAAGCCCTTTTAGGCAAGTGTCCGGCCACGTAGGTAGCTCAAGTGTAAGCCTTTGACAAAAAGGCCTCAGAATTATCATAAACAAGCCATTTTGGCCGATTCTAACCCGTCAGAAAAGTGTAAGCCACCAACAGGCCACCAATAGGATTGCTCCAAAAAGTGTAAAACATCATTTAGAAAGTCATTATTCTCAGTTCTCGACGTCACTGAACCCAACGCCGCGGTCCTGCTCCACCAACGCCTGCTTCCAACAACAAATCGCATGGAATAGTCACACACAAACTTATCATTTCATCAATGGACTGACCGTGGTATTGGCATACAATGGCCACCAACGACGACAACAGGTGCGGAAATGGCCGCGGAAGGAAGAGAGGAACGGGGTACAATCGACGAACGGACGCTGAAATTGCACGTGATAAAAGGCGAGAGCATGAACAACTTGCAGCACGGAGGCGAGACTTTTTCATGGCAAAGCCACAAGAACGACCATCGTCAGTGCCGCCAACTGTTGCCGTTTTGAATACTCCGATGGACGCAAATGCACAAGACGATCACGAGGAACCACCAGGGAAAATTGGCGGAAAGTCTGAGGGTATCCGCCGTGGGTTCCCTCCGCCAACAGACGATGACCCACTACCAGGCGTGGTGATGAGCAATGTTCCAGTAATCTTCCGATTAAAAGTCGGCAAACTTATGTCCAAGCTTCGGGAATCCATGCAAGCCGGATCGCGCCAGGCAAACCAATTCTTTCGTTCAAACGATGGAGTCAAACGCTTTGATTGGACTACATTTGAGTACCAATGGGGCGACCCAACCATGCTCCCAAATCCAACTGCAGCAGATTTCCTTGCCCCGCAGTTTGCTCGCATCATCTTCTTTGCGCCTGATAGGACAAGGCCTCATATGCTTTTCCAAGGATGCATGCCCTGCAAATGGCATGGATTCGACCCAGCACCTGATGGCAATCCATGCACATGCCGGGATTCTTTTTACAACAATTTTGTCCGGACATTTGATGATAAAGATGGGACAGCTGGCTTCTTCTTTAGCAGTCGCTACTACTGTAAAATAAGAAGAGCTCAGAATAGTTCCAGTGGGGACAGTGGGGAAAGTGAGGACCAAATAGGCGATGCAAGTGACCATGCCTACTACTTTGCTGGGCATGATCCTGACGTCATGCGATTTTTGACTGACGACATTCGAGATATGCTTGATCTAGTTGTTACAAAGCGACGTGCAATTACTCGTGCTTTCAGTGACGAAATTTTTGAGCAAGCTGCGCTGAAATCCTCATTCCTTTCTATAAGGAAGAAAGCTGTTAGCCATCGCCAGAATCTTTTCTACAAGATTTTGAAAAGGATTGATGCGTACCGTAAGAATAAAACGGTGCAGAGCTCCCTGTTCATTATGAGCAGAGTGGAGCATGAGAAGGCATTGAAGCTAAATGTTCAAGACGTGGTTGCTGAAATACCATTGAGGCAATATTTGGAAAAACATTTTCTCCTTCGAGCATTAAATCTCCTGCCATATTATGAACGGTGTCTCCAGTTGGTATCTGGGCGTGTACTCTGTGGCGACAAGTCCTACAAAGTCATTCGTTTTGTTTTTGTGCAGGGGGCTGATACTACCGCTGTTCGAGCTTTTGACTCCGTGTATACAGTGATGAACGAGTACAATCAGGTCGTTGCAATCAACTTTGTACGAGCTGGAGACTATGATGAAATGGAGTCGATTCTTAAAGGGATACAACATCGCTACAATATCCACGGCTACGAGGACGTGCGACTGTTCTATACGGATAGTTGCTGCCACGAGTACAACATGCTTGTGCGAGCCATGCCCACTCTGGGGGACAGGGATCCGGTGCCGCCAAGGGCAGATCAGTTTGAACAAAACTTACCGTTGGCCCAGCTACCAGTCCACCCGGTCTTTGTCACAACTAAAGGAGGATTTCTAGAGTCCGCCGTTCCAATTTTGGAACATTTGGATGCCGCTATGCACGTGGTACCAATTGGCTTCGATATCGAGTGGGACTCGCTATCCACTCAATCGCGCCAGGAGCAGTTCCCAGAAACGCTGCAGCTTGCAGTGGAATTTGGCAACACAACCAGAGTTCTTGTTATTTCTCTCCGGCGAACATTCCCGGAGATGATACTACGTGAAGGCAACGTAAATTATACTGTTGATGTCTCTACTTGGTGTCAATACAACAGTACATTGCTTCGTATATTGACTCATAAGAATTCCTTGCTCGTTGGCGTTGGGGTGAAAGGGGACGTGACAAGACTGAAAAAATCATTCCCAGCAGAGTTTGTCGGAACCACGCATAATGTGGGTGATTGTGTGCAGATTGCGGAGAAAGCATCCCTACTATTTTGGAAACAGAAAAAAGGCCTCAGCGATATGGCTGCAAACTTCCTTGGCCGTCGTGTTGACAAGTCCCTTGCACGGTCCAGTTGGAGTGCGGCCACACTCCCACAGGAATGCGTGAACTATGCCGCACTAGACGCATGGATTAGCCTTGAGCTCTACAAAAAAGTGAAGGAGCTTGAAAATGTACATTACAAGCCTACCAGAGAGGAGCTTAAGGGACTCCCTGTCGTGCGTCTGCTTGGAACAACATCTAACACTGTCGTTGCCTATGGGCAAGTAGAGTCAGCAGAGTTTCAGCTGAAGGAGGTAATTGGACTCGAACGACGCGAGCACACGTTCGATCGTATAAAAGTCAAAATTGTTCTGGCTATTAATGGGGCTGCATTGGTTCCCACCCCTCCTCACTTGGGAACGGAAAGTATCACTATTGCAGATGCTATTACAAGGAATCTATCTGTTGTTTGGAAAAGAAGCCGAATGACATTGTCGAATCGAGGTGACCTTGATATGGCAACGCTCCGATTCAATACTGTTCAGAGGGTCGCAGAGGAAGATCTGGGTGCTGACCCCCGCTCTGATGCCAATGCGGATGCTATTGCTGCAGAAACCGGTGTTGGCCCTGAAGCCATTGCTGAGGTAGAGCCACACGAGATGACTCTTGAAGGATTATTGGGTGAGCTTGGAGCCACAGGGGCAATTCCTGATGGCACGACCTTGGAGCAATACCCTGATCGCCAGCCCGAACCAGAAACTCCAAGTAACAGCCTAGGTTTCGTCTTGATTGAGCAACAAACGAACGGCACAATCCATGTCCACCGTGGGGTTGATGTCTTCCAACGAAATGGAATCAAAGGAGATGCATTTCATTATCTAAATAAGCTAATGAAAACGTGGAAAAAAGCCCATGGCTTTTATGAGGAGGCGAGCGGTCTTCTCAGAGATGCCATCTTGATTCCAAACCCAAAACGCATCAAAGAAGAGACTGAAAAGTTGGCAGCAAAATTGGAATCCGAAAAGGGCAAAAAGTGGTCAGGTAACGCTGGTCAGGCGGTGAAAGAAGCTGAGCGACGAATGGCTTGTCCGAGCGGAAAGATCCTTGATGATATTGAACGTTTAATCCCAGAACCAAAAGTCCTCGAGGGGCGATTGATCTCTGTATGTAAGTTCGCCGCAAACATCAAGGACCATAAGACGGATGAGCCACTGTTTTCCCATCAAAGCTGGCTTGAGTTCCGTAACCTGTTACGGCATGTTAGGAAAGGTTGCGTATCCGATGAAAAGGATGTTGAGTATTACTATTTCACGACGGATCCGAATGGAAAGAAATTCTTACACTGTATCCGAGGGACTTCGCAGTTAGAAGGATTCCATCGACACCTTCGGGACATTCTCCGGGCAAGTTTCAGCTCCCCCCTTTTAGCGGTTTGCCTTCTTGCCGTGTTCGTTCACCGTTGGAACCATGATCGTGCAGTGGAACGTGGCTTCACAACCGATCGCTACGCAGAGTACTACCAGCATGAAACAATCCACTCGATGCAGGTGTCAGCCGATATTCATGAAGAGGACCAGCTATTTGGAGATTTGCTCAATCCAAATGATTTTGCATCATCTGGAGAGAGTCATTACATCCCAATTGTACGGCAGGTGCTTCATTTGGTGGATCCATCTGCATGTGGTACCGGGGGGAACAGTGAAAATATCATGAGTCAGGCGATTTGGTTGTTACGAGCAGAAAACGAAGATGGAGTTGTTGCAAAACTTACCACAGCTTTGGGCATTGACAGTGATGACGAACTCAACCGGCCCATGGACGTACCCGTAACTAAAATGACTGCAGATGATTGCGAGCTTTTTTTGCAGCTCCTGCCAAGATTCTCTGGGGGGCAGCAACATGGACGATACACCGTGGTTGACTATGATGCTTTGTGCGTTGCTCATAATGCAAGAGCCAGGGATGAGCGTCTCAAGCCAATGGAGCAGAGGAAACGACTATTCTCAAAAACTACGCAACTTCTCAAAGAACACCACAAAGAACTGGAGAAGAAGATTAATCGACAGCAAACAGAAAGACAGCTTGCAAGTTTGTCACTTCCTGGAACTGGAGTTTGGCAAACGACAACTGTTAGACGAGGCGTGGCTTGTATACGTGAGCATTTCAATGAAGCGGCAACTCACATCCAATTTAAAGAACCACTACAACAACCCCCAGCTCTGTAGGAACCCATGGCGGCAGCACTTCAAGATCCATCAGAACGCCAGCATTTCGTTGTTTGCCCACCAGAACTCCAGATGGCACACCCGACAAGCCACAATCGCCCAGCTCATTTGTTGATGCCGGGTCCTGGCCCAGTGCTGGTTGCAGAAAAACAAGCTGAAAACAAGCGGGAGCGGGAACCCCAGCGATGTTACCGGTGTGGGTGGGAGCGTAGTGGCAAAAACCACAAACGATCCGCCCCTCCGAATTCAAAGGAATATTGCATTGTGCCAGAAGCAAAGCGATACAAATATTGGCAGGTGCCACGGGGCTACAACGAAGGTGATGTATCCGGCCAGACAATTCGCTCTCGAGATATGAAAGCACAGTGGAAACGTATTCGAATGGCCAATGGACAGCTTGAGCCTGACTCCTTATTTCCTTCGTGGTAGTAACAAAATAATGCACAGCATGTGCCGCTCCATGAAACCCATTGTCACAACATCTTGATGCTTCGGCCTGTCGTTTTAGTATCGGGGTAGGTCGTCGGCGTCGGCACGCCGAAGATGCGTTTTTTGTGTCCCCTTAAAATGTAGCCCTTGTTATTTAGGATGACGGATTATTGCCTTCCTTTTGTTCTTCGAATTCTTTTCTTCTTTTTTTCCCTTTTTTCTTTATAAAATTTTAG
Source organism: Nitzschia sp. DOCU1 (assembly GCA_951394045.1). NCBI lineage: Eukaryota > Bacillariophyta > Bacillariophyceae > Bacillariales > Bacillariaceae > Nitzschia > Nitzschia sp. DOCU1. The sequence continues at coordinate 1,917,679 of OX595994.1, read as the reverse complement.
CTACCTACGTGACCGGACATAAGCCCTCTTTTACTACTACCGGTATTTCATAGAAGTGCAGAAAACCGAAGTGGACCACCAGCGCTGCTGTCTCCCCACTTTGTGTTTTCGTTGCTCCCGCTTGGTGGACTTTTGCCCTAGATTGTTGTGTTAAAGGCCGCTGTTGTTGCTTCTCGTTGGTGCTGACGAGGACAAGCGACGCTTCCATTCAGCAGCAGCAGGGGAGAGGACGAGGACATTGTTCTGGTGGCTGATTTCTGCAGGAAAGAACAAGGTGCGATGGTCTCATTGTCGAATAGCAGCAGGTGGTGTTATTCACCTGTTGACACTAACCCTGGCAAGGCCCCCTAGAGCACCATTTTCTGACTCCTGCTGTCCTCGCTCGTTATTGATCATTCTTCTTCTTTCTTGTTGCATGATCATCAGCGCAGCAGATCACCAAAAGTGGTACTACTTTCGACCATCCGACATTTGTATCCTCACACCGCACCAGCGTTAGTCACTTGACAAGATCCGCGGTCATTCGTCGCCACAGCACCAAGAAGAACCTGACCTCCTCCTACTAAAAAAAGCGATCTAAGTAGTACAAGAGGACCAGCAGTGAAATCGCCACAAGTTAATAGTACTACTATCGTTGTTGGTGGCGGTCCTACAACAACAACCTCTCCAAGCTCCTGCAGGAAACAAATGTTTAATCACAACACCGCCGTTTCTTTCCCCATGACTGCCGATAACAAAAACTACAAAATTGTAGGGGGAGAAGACGGCGCTTCTTCACCAGCAGCACCTGCTCCAGGCGTCGGAAGTGCCATGATTACTAGCAAGAAGGATAGCACCAGAGCGCCTATTATCCCTACCCCCACTGGTGCTGATGCTAGCGACGTTCGCGGTCATTCGACTTCTCTGCCAGTACAAGGACAACGACCAATGATGGGAGACGATCGTGTTATAATTCCGCCGCCTCAACGACCATCGGAGGCAAAGAACCAGAGACCGTCCGCCTTTAGCTTCCAAAAGGCTGCCGGACAGGAGCTTCTAAAGCGTCAAAAGCAGCTTGATAACGAGCAACGTAGACAAGAGGAAGATAAGCTTCATTGTGCACTTCTCATGGAGCACCGGCGAAGAAAATTGGAAGAACAGATACTATATGATGCCAAAAAGAAGAAGAAGGGGAGGTCGAAGAATAAATTGCCCAGCAGTAAATTGTTGAAGAGGGCCAATTCTTCTGCTGGTTCCTCTACTACCAACAACTCCTCCACCGCGCTGTCTGGCTCTACTACTGTCAGTAAACTTCTTGAAGAAGACGAAGAGGCGCAGCTGCAAGAAAGGTCGCCTACTACTACTACCGCTGGGAAGGGGATGGCCAAGAAAAGAAAACAACGGAGAGTAAGCGAGCACAAAAACGGAGACGACTTTGACGAAGTGGAGTATCGATGGTCATTTCCCTCGTCAAAACAAACTGTTGCTAGACAGGCCGTCAATGAATCGAAAACGGTGAACCACAAGAATGGCAGCAAGAGGGCCAGAAAGAATCAGGATTCGGTCGTCTTCTCGCCATCGCCTGCCGATTCACGATATCACGAGGAAGATGATGACAGATACCCTCAGGCTCCTTTACCCTCCTCCTTAGTATTGTCGTCAAAAGTCCCCCACCTCTATTCTGGAAACCTTTTTTCAGCGGTTGTTGACGACTCAGGTGGTGGGGCACCACATATGTGGGCACAACAACCAAGTACCACGACTGACACAAGATCGGGCGTCGCACCGCGTGACGGCTCCGTCTACTACCAGCGCCAGAACTACGACGCCGAAGACTATCATGCTTCCCCTGCTCCTCCACCACCCACGCCCGTCCGTCTCCTCGTTCCGTCTGCTGGCTTGCTACTCATGGACACTGCCCTTGTCTTCGACCCGGCCTTTACCACACCTCGCTCCGCGTCTAAGAAGGGTAGGAGCGCTTTAAGCACAAATTCACAGCAGAAAGCGACCGCATACGAAACACTGCACGAAGAAGACGACGCCGACGACCACTCTGCTAGTTTTGTTTCCGTATATTTCTCGTTGCTTCGTCAAGGAGGAATTCACAGATCCAAAGAGCCCTATATTATTAGGTAACTTTTTGTTCTTGTCAACCAACAACACCACACGAGGACGGTCATCATGCTACTATAAAATGATAATTGTACCCGCGACGAAAAGCGCAGTCATATTAAAAAGAGTTTCAATAATAATCCATAGTAAAGTTCTTGTCGATGCGTAAAAGCTTCCTTGCTTGGAGTTATTCTAAATGGCAGAAGCGCTGAAACAAGTTTCTGCCAGCCAGGCTTGTTCTAAACGTTTGCTGTTGGTTGGGGGTTATCGCCAATGATTCAACTCGCCGATGCCTTCACCGACTCGACAGAGACGGGCGTTAGCTTTCATGGTCGCCTCAGATGGCAAATCATTGAAGGCGTAGTTCTTCAAGGTCGCCCCCGTTCTGCACCCTGTCACTCTGATCTTCTTCTTGCGTCCCAAAGAGGACTATCCTGCCTCCGATCAGAATAAAGAAAAGAGTCACTTTCATCTGGTGACTTATTCGGTCGAAAAGCATGTTGGACTCGGCCAACGTGCAATGGAAGCTGCCACAGCGTCCCGGACCCCAGCACTGCGGGCCGATCGGCCTGCCCGTTTCGTGTACGGAGAGTATATTTCGACCAAGCGTTCTGGGTCAATCATGATGATGCTCTGCTTGTTGTTGTTGGTGGCCCCACTAGTATGCCTTCGGCACATTAAAGCAATTTGATAGTAGTCGACAACTGCACGAATCGACTCGGATGTACGTTTTCTTCGGCACAGAGCCGCCTTGGATGATACCAGTCGTTCCAAACCCCTGGCACACCAGCGGTCCTCGTCTTGTTGATGGTCAAAGTCAATGGAAGCATTTTCATTCAGTCGACACAAGTCGACTTGTATAGTGGAATAGATAGTATTAAAATCCTCGTCGCTAAACCAGCACTTGGCTCGTTCCTCTGGGGTGTAGTCCTGATGATGAAGAACGTTTTTCACCTGGACTTTTGGATGAAACGAGACAGATTTCTTTCGGGTCGGCGGCTGGTTGTTGTCGTCGTCGTTGTGGCTAGTGCTGGGCGAGAGTGGGATCTTCCCTGCAAAGCGGATGCCATTGTTGCTGTTGTTGATATTGTTGTCTCGAGGGGCCATGTTGATGTTGCTTGGTTAGACAGCGGTGGGTAAGAAATCTTGACTTGGATTTTGTGAGATCCATTTCGTGTACGCCACCACCAGAGGGCCATGGCGATGCCGGGTGCTCATACAAGATATGATTGATCTTGGACCGTACAAGATGCATACACTTTGTCATCGATCGTGAATACCAGACCGGGGAGTCGGTCATGCAAGATGAATGATTGAGAACACCCGAAAATAGTTTACGCCTTGGTTGGTGCTTGTTTGGTGGTTTTAGTGTTCTTGTTGTTGTCTCATCAAGGTTGATGCTGATATGCCTCGTAGTAGTAAAATCAGTGCTGGAGGAACTGAGGCGACTTTTACTAATGCAACATCCAAGATATGCTCGGTCGTGCTGATACCATCAAACCGAGTAGTTGATCATGCACAATGTGTTCGATTCCTCTGTTGCTGTCATGTCGTTGCTGCGTGCGCTACTATGCAGGAATTGAACGAAGTTTTACTACTGCACGTGCCTTTCACGCGCATCTCACTTTTCTATGGTGTATGCGATGCGAAGGGCATGATGATGAGACTCGCGATCGATGCGTGAAAGAATTACGTGCAAGTAAGCTCTTTGCTGCAGCTATGAACGATCATGGGGGGATGAAGAACAATGCAAATAGTAGTTCCGGGATTCTAGAGTCATTCGTAGTACCTGGTAGCATGTTGTTCAATTCTTACTAGTAGTGTTTTTAGATCTTTGAACGACTAGAAAGTAGTACTTGGCACTTGAACCACCACTTTGAACATGGCTACGCTACTCTCATCCACCAGCGCAGAAAAGTCATTGCGAAAGACATCTAGATCTTGTCGCAAGATCAAATCCCGGACGGTAAAGGAATGCCAGCCGCCATTACCGTTAGGGTGTGGCGGCAAGTGTATTTGGATCAAAGGTAATCCTTCTTTTCCAAAAGATGGTATTGACATTTTCCAACAAGACGGCCCAAGAATCGGATGTGTTGGGCAAGGGAGAATCATCTTCCTTTTGCCAGTTTGACGGCATTAATTCTCGAACCCATACTCGTGTTGTTCCATTGGTTTCCGCCACCCATCCCTGTCGTCCCAAGGCATCTTGATTGACGACAATAATATCCTCATTGAGTAGAATAGCCTTGCTTTCTTTGGATTTCAATTTCAAAATCATGCGCCAAGGTTTGTGCATCCAACTCGAAATATCCATCATTGGCGCTACTACTAGTAGCAATGGCCGGAGAAATAGGAGGCTGTACTAGTTGACGATCAAGAAGCTGCTAGAGTACAAGAAGCTCCCACCGGGTTTCGTGGTCAATTGGTACTACTAGCTGCTACTAGCCTGTCGTCCGACGATTCGGCGTCTCGGTGACGACCAACAGTAACAAGAGGCCGAGTGGTTGCTTTCTTTGTGATCTGAAAGAGGTTGCTATTATTAGTTAGTCGCTACGAATCGATTTCGGGTAGACTGGGAGACGTACGTGCCGTGGCAAGTGCCCCACAATCACAACAGAAATAACGCCTCTGAAGAAAGGGCAATTCTAGAAGCTAACGGTAAGCGTTTAAAGCAGTGCCCAACAATCGCAGAGAAAATACGCGTCCAAAACAGCCTGTCCGGAAGATAGCGGTGGGCCTAAAATGGCCACGGTGTGGCGGACGGACGCTCGCCGTAGTATGATCATAGTCGAAAAAAATATGACTTATCCGAATGCCCATGCGACGGCGAGTTCGGAAGAGAGAAACAGACAAGCGCGAGAGACATGGGCGATGCAGACAGTTCGTCTTGTGTTTGCACAGTACTATCGCATATCAAGCTATCCACTACTACTTGAGACTTGACTCATCATCATGCCCCCCGCTACCGCTACTACGGCTATCCCGCCCTCAACACATCAACAGCCATTGTTTGAAGGAGCACCGATCACGAAGTTATGTTGTATTGTATGGGTCGTCGGCCACGTGGCTCTTTCGTCCAAAAACAAATCCTCCTTGTTTTGGTTCGATTCGACGGGTGAATTAGTCATGGGCTTGCTGTTCTTGGCACAGCAGTTAAAGTATCTAGAGAGAGAATTGTCCAGTCGACAATTGATTGTGTGGTTGCTTTGGATTACTGGAGGCGCGGCACTTTTCGAGTGGACCTGGCGGAACTTGCTGGCCCTGGGAGATGACGATGTCCACTTGGCGTCGGGTCCGTATCCATGGATGGGTGCCATATTGTATTGGTATATCAGATTTGTTCCTCGTCTCTATCCTCGATTTGTGTCTGTGCTAGGCATGGCACTGAGTGAAAAAGCCCTGCAATTTATCTGGGCAGTCTATTTATTGGCGTCCCAAGGCATGGCGTCAATTCTTCCGGGTGTGGAGGGGTTTCTTGTGGCAGCCTTGTATTTTGGAGTAGTGCCACACTATCTTCCACTGACATTGCCAGACATCCTAGTCAATGGATTGCCATGGGAATCTTTCGGGGGACTCTTGTTTTTGGATCCGCCTCCCAAAGTTTACGTGCCATTGGTAGTAGCAGCCATGCAGCAACAACAACATGCACCCTATATGGACGTTCCACGGGGTCGAAGACAACAACAACAACAGCAGCAGCAACCTGTTGCTCGAGCACCATCTCCACCCCAACCGCCCTCGCCAGAAGCGATTGAACAATTGACGGCCATGGGTTTTCCGGAAGATCAAGTCCGACAAGCCTTGCAACAAACCAATAATAATGTGGAACGTGCGGCCGATCGACTATTAATGGGATAAAGACTTATTTCCATTCCTATATGACGCGTCTAGAGTGTAGTACTAATGCTCGAGTCACGCCCTCCTAGTCATGTTGTACCTTCTTCACCAAGTAGGCGATTAGTCGTACGGCGGGCTGATACCAGGAGAGTGTAGGAGGACATGTGAGCTTGTTGCAGATTGAATGAACTATTTAAGCTAGTTAGATACAAATAAAAAGTACTGCCAAACTCAGAATAAATGGTCATCGTCCCGTGCTCCTTAAAGAGTACACTTTGTAAAGCCTGCAATCGCAGACTGATGTCATCGAAGTTATGAGAGTCAAAAGAGAGATTGTTCTCATCCGCTATCGACGGTAGCTCACGATGTGCCGTAATATGAGATAAATTGACTTGCTCGTCGATCGTAGACACGATCTTTTGGATCCGTTGTGGCGCGAAATCCTCATGTTCTGGATCATCGCTCGTGGACTCTTTCCTTTGTGGCACATGGCATCATTCTCGCTGCTGCACCACTACTACAAGAGTAGGATCCTTCTCTCAATGCATGAGTATCGTAGCACCACACCAAGTCGTAGAATAGTCTCTCACTAGTAGAGCTACTAGAGGGAGTGGCTGTCGCTTTTCGAGGATGCGATCCGCGAAAGACCATGCTCGCAGCATATGTATGTACATACCTAGAGTACATAATACCTATTATTTGATGATGACATCATCCTGACGCCTCCGAGGGAGCCTGCCGGCCACCAACCACATGACGTCCCTGCTGGCCGAAGAACACATATTCTCCAAAAGATCCAAAAAGCGACACGATGACAACTCCACATCCCATCGACATCTATGTCATCGACTATGGGATGATGGTCCCTACCAAACAGTTGCAATGTCATGTATTATTACGTATCTCCTCCTGCTGGCGTTACTAGTAGCTTTTCCTGACCGCATCGTTGTTCATTCCCTCGATAATGGCCTCGCCTTGACGCCACCCATGGGTTGGATGTCCTGGGAACGATTTGGATGTCAAGTCAATTGCACTCGATTCCCGGACACTTGCATTTCGGAAACATTCTACATACAGCAAGGTCGACTCTTGTTGGAGCACGGCTTTCAAGCGGCCGGTTATGTTTATGTGAATATTGATGATTGTTGGAGTGCCCCCGAACGCTCCAACGTCACGGGCAAATTAGTGGAAGACTGGACGAGATTTCCACATGGATTGTTAAATTTATCACGAACTCTACACTCGTGGGACTTGAAATTGGGCTTGTATGGCGATATTGGCACGCAAACATGTGTCGGATATCCTGGCTTTGAGGGACACTTCGAGTTGGATGCACAAACCTTGGCGCATGATTTTGAAATTGATTCGATCAAAGTCGATGCTTGTCATGCCAATGAATCCAATTTCAATGTGACTTATCCAGCGTTTGGAAAAGCCCTCAATCAAACAGGTCGGGCGATTCTGTATTCTTGCAGTTGGCCGAACGATTATTATGAACAATTCCATCATTGGGAAGATCCCGACTATTTGAATTTTGGAATCAAACAAACTTGCAATACCTGGCGCAATTATCAAGACGTCTTTGACAGCTGGGCATCCATTTCTACCATTGTCAACTTTTATGCACGCACTAGCCCCGACGATGTATTGGTGCGAGCCGCCGGAAGGGGTGGTTGGAATGATCCCGACATGCTCATGGTGGGAAATCCTGGTTTGAGCTTGTCGGAACAACAAGCGCAATTTGCCATTTGGGCTATACTGGCGGCGCCACTCATGATATCTACAGATTTGCGAACGATATCCAAAGAAAGCAAGGCTATTCTACTCAATGAGGATATTATTGCGGTCAATCAAGATGCCTTGGGACGACAGGGATGGGTGGCGGAAACCAATGGAACGACACGAGTATGGATTCGAGAATTAATGCCGTCAAACTGGCAACAGAAAGATGAGTCTCCCTTGCCCGGCACATCCGATTCTTGGGCCGTCTTGTTGGAAAATATCAATACCATCTTTTGGAAACAAAGAATTACCTTTGATCCAAATCGACACTTACCGCCGCCCCACCCTGACGGCGATGACGGCTGGTATTCCTTTACCGTCCGGGATTTGATCTTGCGACAAGATCTAGGTGTCTTTCACAATGACTTTTCTGCGCTGGTGGATGAGAGTAGCGTAGCCATGTTCAAAGTGGTTCGAGTGCCAAGTACTACTAGTCGTTCAACGCTCTAGTAGAAAGACTACAAAGAATAGAACAACATGGTGCTACCAGGTACTACGGATTATACTAGAATCCCGGAACTACTATTTGCATTGTTCTTCATCCCCCCTGATCGTTCTTCGCTACAACAAAGAGCTATAATGAACTACGTCCACGTAATTCTTTCACGCGTCGATCGCGGGTCTCATCATCATCGTGCGCACGAACTTTGCCTCGTCATGGATGATAGAGAGATGGGTGATCGTCCTGACGACGAAGATGCCAAAGGCAAATTGCAAATAACAATCAGTGCGGCCGTGGCAGACTCCGAGTTCCAGTATCTACCGCATACCTACAAACCAGTTTATCAAGACGCCTTGCTTCGAAACCCGCGATATGCTCAGTAAATCTTCTACTCATTTACCTCGCCAGTCATGCTAGTAGATTCTTACTGGGTACGTTGATCCTTGTTCCCAGAGCACTTTGTAGTAGCTTTTCGCTCGGTTCCGGCGTTCCATTCGGTCCACTTCTTGGAACCTCCTCCTACTAGCCCAAAACGAGTAATTTTCAGCTAACTGATCGTGAAGTGTCATCATCACACGCCTCCGAGTAGACCCAAAAGAAGCAAGTTGGCTTCATCATCTGGAATGCCAGGCATACAAGGATGAACTATGTCGGGTGGATTCCAAATCCATGGATTGTCGGCCCCAAAGTACCGTCCAAGATGTTTCGATTGAATATCATACATTGCCTGCACCAAGTCATCCCAACTGAGCCTCCTACTCTTCTCATTGAGGAATCTGACAGATTTCATCTCTTCATGGTTCACCACAACCACGTCCACCGTTTCATTTTTCCCTTGTTCACCTGACGATGTCAGCCCAATTTGACGATATCCTGCTTGGATCGCGGCATCGTTATATTTGTGTGGGCGGAATGCATAAAAGAAACGAATCGAATGTCCAAACTCTACCGACGCGAGACTATCCGTGCAGTCGTCCCAGGAGGCAGGAATGGTCGTATTTGGTCGATAGAAGGGTGGCATGTCCTTTGATTTTCCACCATGGCACCCCAGCTCTCGAATCTTTTCTAGACCCTTGAGGTTGTAAGAGTTGTTAAACTGTGACTTTTCCGTTCCCGTTGAGGAGGATGAGAATTGTACAAACACCGGTGCGGCGACTTTGTCCACTGCCATGCCGCCCTTGGACAGGACAAGGTCTGTGATTTGATCAGTGAACCGACATACTAGAGACTCGAAGACTTGCCGAAGTCGTGAGTCTCCTTGGATATAGACTCGATATGGTTCGTCCTCCTGCTTATTGGTTTCCCTTTGCAAATTCGGCCGAGCCCGACGGGACCACCAATCCAATAAACAAGATCGTCCAGATCACACCAGCTGCTTCTTGTAAGCAAAGTCTTGTCCCTGAACAGAAACTTATAGTTATGGGCCCGTGGTTGTTGACTGTTGTCCTTGTCGCCTGGTGCTGGATAGGCACAATTGTAGCGCGCTTTCATGATGAAACATGACACGTGGTCGTAGGGAGGGGTCCGATTGGTTCGCACATACTTGGTACTCACTCGTCCCAGAAAGGTCGTTGCAAAACCATCGCGGTTTTCGACGTCCAGAAAACACTGGGGGAAGCGGCCATGGACATCCGCAAGCTGAAGATTCTTTTCCTGCCGAAGAAGAAGGTCTTTATCAAATCGGCCTTGGATACCACTCGCCGCGTCTTCACTTTTTTCATGATCACTTCTTATTGGTGGTGATGCTGCTGGCTTGAGGAGAGATCCTGTCCTTTTCCTCGTTTCCCCCCCGAACGAATTCCCATACCATTTGTTCCACTCCTTGACGATTTCCACATTTCTAATGACGACCACAAGTGCAATCAGGCCAAGACCTGCAATGCGACGTGCTACCAATACCAAATTTTTTTGGCTCCGTGGTGGTGATTGTTGTTGCAGCAGCACCATGATTCGATGATTCATTCATTTTTCATCCCTTTTTTGCGTGTAGAGTAACAGCGGCACTAATTAGAGTCAATACGCGCTATTAGCTTTGTCCCATAGGGCGTCGGAAGAAAAAGGCAGCATTGGTCTACGGAACCCCAAACAGGCTAGGCATACCGGTAGTTGCGCTGACGGAGGCCGTCGCTTTGTGGAAGTTTGGTCAGCTGTCGAAAATTCATTCACGTCATTCAAATATGGCGGGAGTTGCTCGCGCGCAGACAAACTGATATCTGTGCTACATACCTATGTATGTAGATACCTACATCTGCGTCCACATCGCGTTTCTTTCCTCTCCATCACATCACAGCACACACTGCCTGCATCGGCCATGATGAGTGGCCACAAAAGAAAGTTTGTGATTGCCGCCTTTTTCTCTCCTGCAAACTCTTATTGTCAACCCACTACCACTATTCTTCAAAGCGCAATAGGCGGTTTGAGACTATCTAGCTAGCTTGTTAACCCTCCGTGACGGTAATTGATCGCCGCAAGAACTCGACAACATGAAATTCCTATGCCGTTCATCTGCCACCACCCAGCTGTTAATGGCACGAAAACAGACAGTAGTGGATCCAATTTGCCGATTGGGGCTTGTCACTCGCCCCCAGTGGTATTCCTCTTCTCGGGGTCCCTTACTTTCTAGTAGTCAAAACAAGCCACCATTGCCTCCGTCTCCCGCCAAGGCCAAGCAAGAATTTTTGAAAGCCGCCAAGAATGATCCTTTGTTGCAAATGGCACAATTGCAAAAAGAATTGGATATTGTCAGAGAACGAGCCGCCGAACGCTTGGAGCAAAAACTCCAGAAAAGTGTGTGGCGACGCTTGACGGATCCCCTGAGGCGACATTCGCATTCCTGGATCAATGTGGGTGCTGTTTTGCTAGCGTACATTTTGGCACATAATTTGTATATGCGCACCAAGGAAAAGCGGCTACTGGAAAGTGAATTACAAGTAGCAGCCGAACAGCGAGATGCTTATCAAGCCGCTTTGCGTGATTTGTTACAACCAGGAACTCTAGAGGAATTGGCGGCCAAGTGTGCTCAAGAACTGCAGCCCAGTAGCGATGAAAACGCAGGAGGGAAACGATTACCGTCATTCTTCAAGTCATCTCCTACTACTAGCAACGATATAAAAACAGCCATTCAATCCACTCTTCAACAGCAACTTCAAGCTAAGATTGGTGATTTAACCTTGACTGACGAAGAACGACGAATCAAGGAAATGCAACAAGCATGGGAAGAATCTCAACGATCCATTGTCGTGGTGGAAGAAGAATCCCCCGAAGAACAGTTACTAAAGTCTGTGCTCCAGGGAGGAGATGGAACAGGAAGCGACAAGGCGACAGAAGAAAAGGCGACGACCAAGCAACAGCGACGAGTGATTAGCATGTAACGAAGCAACGGTGAGATACACCCTTGGGTCGGCTCTTTTAACTACTAGTTTGTACACCACTAACTCATTCATCATCTCTCGTTCTAGCAGTAGGGGGCTAGTTGAAGCGGGCACCTTTACACGCATGTTCCGCGGAGTCTGCTTGTCTATTCCATTCGTCAAGAAGATTGCTAATATTCCACTATCGTCTAAACAAGAGTACAGGAATTACCGCTGCACTGCACAGCTCCCGCGCCGTCTTGATTCCTGCAGATCTGTGGAGCAGAGGTGCAAGCATTTTTCAAAATATCCACCGAAGTGGCATTATCATCACCCACACGGTCGCATGCCCAATCAATCGTGCAGGCAGAGTCGCGAATCACAATCGAAATGGCGTTGAAATAGCCCACAATATTGCACGAATATGGTTTTGTGCATGTCGAATCCAGAATTTGTATGGATTCGGCAGAATACCGACCCACACCCCCGCATGAGTGTTCGTCTAAACAAGAGTTATCGCCAATAGAAACAGACGTGGCTTTTGATGTTCCAATGTACCAGCAGGCCCTATCGAATGTGCAGGAGCTCGTCCCAATGACAATCGTTTTGCCCGAACTCCAAGCAAGCCGTTCGCACGCTTGCAGTCCATTACACGAGTCGGCGTCGATCGATATGAGAGTGGTTTTCAATGCACCAAGTAGGTTGCACGCCCAAGAACCATTACAAGATTTGGGACCCACGCTGATGGATCGTGATGATGGGTCTCCAAAGTTGCAGGCAGACCTACCATTACACGATCCTTTGAAGACGGTGGCGACGCCACCCCAATAGCAGGCAGGCTCCGAAAGCCAATTGGGATGGCGTTCACAGCATGCATCTGGTGTACCAGCGAATGATTCGCACCAAGCTTCGACTTGAGCATTCGTGCCAGTGTATGACGTCGGTGCTTCGGTGGGGAATTCAGATGGGAACATGCTTGGAAAGCCCGATGGAAATTCACTTGGAAAGGCGGATGGCATAGCACTGGGAGAGTGGGTAGCTTTTCCGGTTTCTACTTCATAGATTCCCCCGCTTCTTGTTATTATACTGGCTGCAGCAGCACTCACAGTAAGGCTCTCGCCGGCAAGAATTGCAGCTAAATTCGTCGCCCAAATGTTGGCAGTGACAGTCATGGATGCCGATATTTCATCAAAATCCCGCCGGAGACGCCTAGCATCGCTGCTAGTTCTTTGGGACTCTTCTTCGTCAATTTTGGTACCTCTCAGCATTTCTCGACGGCGTCGGCAGCCCCCAAGAGTGGACTGGTCAACGACGACATTGGAGACTTGAAGGTACTGTGGCTCGCATGGGTAGCGTTCCTGTTGCATCAATGAATTGAAAGCATCGGAGAAATATGCTGCCATTTGCTGTAAGTCCGTCGCCGTCAAACACCCGTCATCATTGCGCCGAGCGTAAAACTTTGCAGTCATGATGGTTGAGGGACCTGAAGGTATTAGAGGACAAGGAACCTCGACCTCAACTGGCACGCCACAAATCGAGGGATTGCGCAACCATGGTAACGGATCTGGGATCAACGCTTCTAATCCAGCCCGAATCGCACCCAAGCTAGGGGCGCTTCGCTGAGAAATGGACTTGCTGTCGCAAATACATGTCGACCCGGTTTCTTCTTGAAGTCGTCGGGGGTACCTTGATAGATGCGGGGATCTGTCCTCGACAAGGCGTCGATTGACCGTGCTGTTGCCAAAGAGTGGGATCGGGGTCCCAAGGGCTTGGCAACCACGGCAAAGTCCAGCCACGTTGAATGCTGCATGATAATTGAAACATCCTTGCGTGTTCTGCAAGTCCCTATTGTGCCTCTGCCCTGTCACAGCCACACGCTGTAAGCTTCCAGTGACATACGTCAACGAGATGGAATTTCGGAAGTACTCGTCGCAGAAATTTCCCACCAATTCATTGTAGACAGATGCGATTGCATCGCCCAGGCCTTGAACGTCACCTTCGTTGTCGACAACCCACTCGAAGGCCGAAAATGCGAAGTCGATAGTCGTTGAAAACGATGTCTCTTCGGCACACTCGACTTTCGTAATACCCGATTCTGCTCCTATTACTGTGATTGTGCTATTGAGCTTGGCAATCTCTTCTTGGATGACTTCGAGGAGCGAGATTTGCTGGAAATCGGTTGGAATCTCTACCGATCCGATCGGACAGTAGCAATCTGATTCTGGTTTTGCCCCAGTGATGTCTTCCAAGAACCGCAACCCAGCCATGGGAGGACTAGTACCGCCTAGCAGGTTGATCTCCTGATCTTCCATTCGTCGACGACCACTCGCCGCGTTGCTGAATATCAGTTCCGTCGGACAGCCATTGCACAACCCAGTTGAAGATAGTAGGAAAACCTCGGTGTCATCATCTGCTCGAGTACTTGGAGCCGCGGTAGGAGCGTTACTGATGTTTGGCAAAGGCACGTCCCATGAGAAAACAAAGGTTGAATTAGATGCGGGAGCCTCAGTCGTCACGTCTTGGAGTTGACGCCTTGCTGCCGTCTCATTGACATGACTCTCTACGCTGTTGTAGACGAAATCAAGGAACACCGCCGTATCTGTCACCAAGCCAAACAAAGGGTTGCAGATTGTGGAGTTACCGCCTCCAACCAACCTGTTCAATGCTTTTGTAAACGCCATCTGCAAGACATTTGCTATTTCCTGGGGATCAACCACACCGAGGGAACTGTTGGATGCGACTTCAAGAAGAGCACTGGACGCGAAACTCGTGCCAAAGTCACATGTTGAAACATTTCCGATGCATGATGCTAGACCAACGTCCTCATCAGGCTGCGATAAGTATACGCCAAGGGCGTCGGTGACTTCAGCTTCCGAAGGGGCACGCCGGGGCAGTGTTGAATTACACGTGCATGTTCCTCCTTCTTCGTACAAAAATCGTCGTGCTACACCTTCGGATCCTGTCGTCGAAGCTTGTTCTATCGGGGATTGTGGGAATCCGTAAACGTTGGTGTCAAGCGGATCGCAGCCGAGGCAGTCCACCGTTACTTCGATTTTGAGTGGTAAACTAACGCCGTCGGTCATCAATGCTCCTGTTTCAACGACATTGGCGGAAGTCACCTCCAAGTTGAATGGATCACATACCGTACTTCGAAGGCCATTGTAGGCACTGGCGTAGGCCAAGTTGATCCAGTTTTTATCGTCGTCAGACAGCGCAGCCGAACCGCATGTAACCTGTAGCTCCAACGTGACATTTTTCTTGAATGTCGAGACTACATCGGTACAAGGGTAACGATACGTGCCATTGCCCATGTTGCCATCCACGAAGATGTCATTTGGGTCCACTTCTTGGATTTCTGTGATCTCGAGTTGAACTCGCTCTTCCAGAGTTGTTTTGAATTGCTCGATCGCCGGGAGATGCCCTCCCTCAACAATAATGGAGTCGATGGGACAGAAACAATTGGATGTGGCCGTTATGTTGGTGATAGCTTGAAGATTACGTGATTGGCGATTCTCCATGGCGTCTTGGAACGATGCTCCGAGATGACGTCGTCGTCTTGCGCTTACGTCGTTGTTCAAGAAGATTTCACTTCCACACTCGGAGCAAAATCCGTTGACATAGAGGACAGCGGTCAGTTGCGGGGCCGTGGGTGCAGCATCGAACAAAGGTGTGGGTGACTGGGACGGAGCGACGGTGACATTGAGTAACTCTTCGCTTGCATTTGCAGGAGACAGCGTACTGGGAAACGGTGTTCCATCTGCATTGCCGTCGCCCGTTTGCTGGAGCTGGCGACGGGCTTCTTGGAACACAACATTGACACTTTGGAAGACCCGGAATTCCGGGTAGCAAACATCGGGGTCGTCCGGGGCCGTAAGGTCAGTCAACGTGCTCAATGCCTCTGATTGAATACGATTTGTCGCATTTCTGGCCGCCTCGGGGTCGGCAAAAGTGATTACAATAGCCGACTGGAAAACCGTGCCAAATGCACAGTCGGCCACTTGAAGATCGGAGCATTCGAGGGATGGACCCAAAACGTCCAATAACAAACCGAACCTTTCCATAAACTCCGACTCGGTCGGTCCTCGGTTGCTTACGACGGCAGATGTGGTATTGTTAGTGGTGTTGTTTGACGCGAGACACAAACAGGTTGGCTCCTGCTGTTGTTGAAGATCTACTTGTCCTCCCTGAGGCAAATCGAACAAGCCGATTTTGTCAATGTTGCAGCCCTCCTCAGACTCTTCGCAACGCAGCGTCCCCATTACCTGGATTTCCAAAGTCAACGACGAGCCGTCAGGCTGCTGCGGCGATGACGACGGTGACTGAGCAGAAGGGGAAATTCCTTGCCGTACGATTTCGACACTAGAGACCTTGCGGAAATACGGATCACAATATCGCTCTGCCAATAGTGTGAAAGTCGTCAATATGGCATTCTGGATTTCTTCCTCGTCGTTTTCGCCCAAAACGTTCAATGTGCCATCGGTGGCAGCAGTACCAATGCATGCGTCTTGCGGACTGCTGAGCTCTACGAGCAGATGGAAGACAAAAGGTGTTGGCTCTGAGAGAACACAGCCGCTTTCTGCTTCAAGTCCTCGACTAGTGTCGTGAGGAAAGTGGTCGGATTCATCATCCGCTTGCTGCTGCTGAACAAAGACCTCTTCGTCATCCTCAGCAGTTCTCACTAGTAGTAGTGTGATGGTGGTAGGTGGTGCAAAAAAGGTCGTCCTCATCACGTTGATGATGCCGATCCTGGCTTCTTCTTCCCCATGATCAACAATAAAGGAGGGCAGACGGACAGAAAACCACAATCTCATCCTAATAATAAGAGAGGATCGGACGATGACCAGCACCAGCACACAAATTACTAAAAGTATGGCCATGATGATCATCGTAGCCGGCGCCCTCCTAGCAGCTCCACCACCACCACTGAAAGAAGAACGAGGACAGCAAAGACGGAGGATATTCCCGAACGGACGTCTCAGTACCCTTCCTAGTTGGTTAGGCTGGACATGATGCTGTTGCCGCTCCGCTTCTGAGCCCCCCACATTTCTGTTGCGGCTCTCCCCCTGGGCCTGCTGCCCCCGGCGCCGCTCGTCCTTGTTCTTGCTATCCTCTGGTGCTGCTGCTGCTGCTGCTGCTGCTGCTGCTGCTGTAGTAGTGCTAGCATGCTGAAACAGGTTGCTCTTCATTCTTCTTCTTCGATTTGTACAAATCTGTCGTCTTTTTACTTTCTACTTTGCTGATTTAATCGCAGACCAGCGACGGGGAGAAGATGTGTTCAGCAAGGGCACGAAGCAACTGGGTCGTTTTTCTCAGCGTCGTGCCGCCGCCGAAAATGTGCAGCCAAAGTGTCCATCCCAAGAAAGGGAATCTTGGTTGGGGCATATTCATTTTCCGAATAATGTCGCAATGTCGGAAACTCCAAAGTGGTACAATAATTGTTGGTAGAATCTTTGGAATTCCGAGTAGTAATGAACCGAAGCGATGCTGCATTCTCCAAGATGAGGGGCTATGTAAATATTCTGCCTCAAGTAGAAGGATAAGACACCACGACTATGATATGCCCCGAATTAGCGGAATTTTCTACCTTCACCCTCTATGATAAATAAGCGTCTTCGCCTTCCGTACCCGCGTACCGGTAGGAGGAGCATTTCTTATCCCGCCCGTGCCGCCGGGGGGATTGATTCGATTCAAGCGACTGGAATGGTTCCCAAAACCTTTGAATCGCAGGATTCGAACCTCCCCACCGCAAAAATAATAATAATGGCCAACCGTCGGCCACGTAGGTAGTACTTGGTAGGGTTCTGACAGAACTACGCTGTTTCCGTCCAAAAGAGCCCTCTTTTCATGTTTTTTTCGTAATAAGCTGCTAGGGTTCCGGAATAAACTGCTAGGGTCTTGACACAAAGGCGCCGGAAATGCGAAATCACGAAATATATTGCCAAAACCTGCCTCGTTTAGCCACAAAAAATCCCGCAAATCCAAAAACTCTTAACACGAGACATCGCGCGAAAAGCTTCCAAAACAGCCCAAAAGAGGGTGTTGAGCATTTCGCAACTAGATTTGGCTATAGAATGACTACGGTGCTGCGATTTTGAGGATATATAGTTAACTACCATAGCCAGGCGCTGCCAGGTTTATAGGTTCGTAGCAATCAATCTCGGCGACTTAGTAATCTCGTAATATTAGCAATTGTCGTGTGATAAGTGCACTGTATGACAAGTTCAAAATCCATATCACACCACACTTTGTCTAGCTATTCCTATTCCAAGATGTTCCTACGTTTAGAGGTCTACAAATAATAGCTCTTTGAATATAATTTGTCCGCTATTGGGTTCTCAAAGTCATTGTTGTTGTTCCCTCAGCCGAGGCTCTCTGACTGCCCCAATACGAGTCGTTCTACATCAAAAGTGGGATGTACTATTCATACCACTTGCAGTACCCGCGACAGAGGAATAGTGGAAGACTACCACCACCCTAGAAACCCCGCCAGAATGATTGTAGAACATTCTTTTTCGAAAAATGACCATCGTCTAACAACACAGTCGCAGGCGTTCAAGAGCATCCCGCTAAGAGCCGACGATGGTACCACCAAGATGGTTGATTGTAGAGTCCCACGACCTTTCCATCGTCTCCAGTGTCTTTGAAATCGATCGGCAAACCAAAGGCAGCGTCGTGATGGCATCCGAAGATGATAATAGGAGCCCGAAGACATAGATGCAATAAAAATAAAGGCGGCGTTAGCGTCACGAATTAGAGCTTTACAAAAGATCCAAAACAATAGACGTATCTATAATAACACGAGCAACAATTTACCTGGTTTGTTCCTTCTGAATCGTCCTCTAACGAGCGATAGCCGCGTCCACAACCTCGTCGGTCGACGAGGAATTTTCATCAAATCCTTGCCTTGTGAAATTAGAACCATTCTCCGCCAAAACGAGCTGTAATAACCAGAGAAGCGGCTCGAATAGGCTTCGATAAGTTGTTGATCGATTGCAATAAACGGGGGTAAGAAATACTTACTACAGCACTCACAATCGTCGACGCCGTCATTGTGCTTTTGTGTCGGAAAGATCTGCACTCATACTGTACGGCAGCAGGCCAAAATGGCATGAATGCGCGCACGCTGGCACGCCATTTTTTGCCTTGCTAAATTGGTCGTTAAAATACATTGTTTGGTAGTAATTATGCTCGTTTAGAGGCGGTCATTTGGTTTCGAATTCTTTTCCTTCTTTTTCCCCCTTTTTTCTTCATAAAACTTGAGCTAGCTACGTGGGGGGGGGTATGCCAATAATGGCCAACCGTCGGCCACGTAGGTAGTACTTGGTAGGGTTCTGACAGAACTACGCTGTTTCCGTCCAAAAGAGCCCTCTTTTCATGTTTTTTTCGTAATAAGCTGCTAGGGTTCCGGAATAAACTGCTAGGGTCTTGACACAAAGGCGCCGGAAATGCGAAATCACGAAATATATTGCCAAAACCTGCCTCGTTTAGCCACAAAAAATCCCGCAAATCCAAAAACTCTTAACACGAGACATCGCGCGAAAAGCTTCCAAAACAGCCCAAAAGAGGGTGTTGAGCATTTCGCAACTAGATTTGGCTATAGAATGACTACGGTGCTGCGATTTTGAGGATATATAGTTAACTACCATAGCCAGGCGCTGCCAGGTTTATAGGTTCGTAGCAATCAATCTCGGCGACTTAGTAATCTCGTAATATTAGCAATTGTCGTGTGATAAGTGCACTGTATGACAAGTTCAAAATCCATATCACACCACACTTTGTCTAGCTATTCCTATTCCAAGATGTTCCTACGTTTAGAGGTCTACAAATAATAGCTCTTTGAATATAATTTGTCCGCTATTGGGTTCTCAAAGTCATTGTTGTTGTTCCCTCAGCCGAGGCTCTCTGACTGCCCCAATACGAGTCGTTCTACATCAAAAGTGGGATGTACTATTCATACCACTTGCAGTACCCGCGACAGAGGAATAGTGGAAGACTACCACCACCCTAGAAACCCCGCCAGAATGATTGTAGAACATTCTTTTTCGAAAAATGACCATCGTCTAACAACACAGTCGCAGGCGTTCAAGAGCATCCCGCTAAGAGCCGACGATGGTACCACCAAGATGGTTGATTGTAGAGTCCCACGACCTTTCCATCGTCTCCAGTGTCTTTGAAATCGATCGGCAAACCAAAGGCAGCGTCGTGATGGCATCCGAAGATGATAATAGGAGCCCGAAGACATAGATGCAATAAAAATAAAGGCGGCGTTAGCGTCACGAATTAGAGCTTTACAAAAGATCCAAAACAATAGACGTATCTATAATAACACGAGCAACAATTTACCTGGTTTGTTCCTTCTGAATCGTCCTCTAACGAGCGATAGCCGCGTCCACAACCTCGTCGGTCGACGAGGAATTTTCATCAAATCCTTGCCTCGTGAAATTAGAACCATTCTCCGCCAAAACGAGCTGTAATAACCAGAGAAGCGGCTCGAATAGGCTTCGATAAGTTGTTGATCGATTGCAATAAACGGGGGTAAGAAATACTTACTACAGAACTCACAATCGTCGACGCCGTCATTGTGCTTTTGTGTCGGAAAGATCTGCACTCATACTGTACGGCAGCAGGCCAAAATGGCATGAATGCGCGCACGCTGGCACGCCATTTTTTGCCTTGCTAAATTGGTCGTTAAAATACATTGTTTGGTAGTAATTATGCTCGTTTAGAGGCGGTCATTTGGTTTCGAATTCTTTTCCTTCTTTTTCCCCCTTTTTTCTTCATAAAACTTGAGCTAGCTACGTGGGGGGGGGTATGCCAATAATGGCCAACCGTCGGCCACGTAGGTAGTACTTGGTAGGGTTCTGACAGAACTACGCTGTTTCCGTCCAAAAGAGCCCTCTTTTCATGTTTTTTTCGTAATAAGCTGCTAGGGTTCCGGAATAAACTGCTAGGGTCTTGACACAAAGGCGCCGGAAATGCGAAATCACGAAATATATTGCCAAAACCTGCCTCGTTTAGCCACAAAAAATCCCGCAAATCCAAAAACTCTTAACACGAGACATCGCGCGAAAAGCTTCCAAAACAGCCCAAAAGAGGGTGTTGAGCATTTCGCAACTAGATTTGGCTATAGAATGACTACGGTGCTGCGATTTTGAGGATATATAGTTAACTACCATAGCCAGGCGCTGCCAGGTTTATAGGTTCGTAGCAATCAATCTCGGCGACTTAGTAATCTCGTAATATTAGCAATTGTCGTGTGATAAGTGCACTGTATGACAAGTTCAAAATCCATATCACACCACACTTTGTCTAGCTATTCCTATTCCAAGATGTTCCTACGTTTAGAGGTCTACAAATAATAGCTCTTTGAATATAATTTGTCCGCTATTGGGTTCTCAAAGTCATTGTTGTTGTTCCCTCAGCCGAGGCTCTCTGACTGCCCCAATACGAGTCGTTCTACATCAAAAGTGGGATGTACTATTCATACCACTTGCAGTACCCGCGACAGAGGAATAGTGGAAGACTACCACCACCCTAGAAACCCCGCCAGAATGATTGTAGAACATTCTTTTTCGAAAAATGACCATCGTCTAACAACACAGTCGCAGGCGTTCAAGAGCATCCCGCTAAGAGCCGACGATGGTACCACCAAGATGGTTGATTGTAGAGTCCCACGACCTTTCCATCGTCTCCAGTGTCTTTGAAATCGATCGGCAAACCAAAGGCAGCGTCGTGATGGCATCCGAAGATGATAATAGGAGCCCGAAGACATAGATGCAATAAAAATAAAGGCGGCGTTAGCGTCACGAATTAGAGCTTTACAAAAGATCCAAAACAATAGACGTATCTATAATAACACGAGCAACAATTTACCTGGTTTGTTCCTTCTGAATCGTCCTCTAACGAGCGATAGCCGCGTCCACAACCTCGTCGGTCGACGAGGAATTTTCATCAAATCCTTGCCTCGTGAAATTAGAACCATTCTCCGCCAAAACGAGCTGTAATAACCAGAGAAGCGGCTCGAATAGGCTTCGATAAGTTGTTGATCGATTGCAATAAACGGGGGTAAGAAATACTTACTACAGCACTCACAATCGTCGACGCCGTCATTGTGCTTTTGTGTCGGAAAGATCTGCACTCATACTGTACGGCAGCAGGCCAAAATGGCATGAATGCGCGCACGCTGGCACGCCATTTTTTGCCTTGCTAAATTGGTCGTTAAAATACATTGTTTGGTAGTAATTATGCTCGTTTAGAGGCGGTCATTTGGTTTCGAATTCTTTTCCTTCTTTTTCCCCCTTTTTTCTTCATAAAACTTGAGCTAGCTACGTGGGGGGGGGTATGCCAATAATGGCCAACCGTCGGCCACGTAGGTAGTACTTGGTAGGGTTCTGACAGAACTACGCTGTTTCCGTCCAAAAGAGCCCTCTTTTCATGTTTTTTTCGTAATAAGCTGCTAGGGTTCCGGAATAAACTGCTAGGGTCTTGACACAAAGGCGCCGGAAATGCGAAATCACGAAATATATTGCCAAAACCTGCCTCGTTTAGCCACAAAAAATCCCGCAAATCCAAAAACTCTTAACACGAGACATCGCGCGAAAAGCTTCCAAAACAGCCCAAAAGAGGGTGTTGAGCATTTCGCAACTAGATTTGGCTATAGAATGACTACGGTGCTGCGATTTTGAGGATATATAGTTAACTACCATAGCCAGGCGCTGCCAGGTTTATAGGTTCGTAGCAATCAATCTCGGCGACTTAGTAATCTCGTAATATTAGCAATTGTCGTGTGATAAGTGCACTGTATGACAAGTTCAAAATCCATATCACACCACACTTTGTCTAGCTATTCCTATTCCAAGATGTTCCTACGTTTAGAGGTCTACAAATAATAGCTCTTTGAATATAATTTGTCCGCTATTGGGTTCTCAAAGTCATTGTTGTTGTTCCCTCAGCCGAGGCTCTCTGACTGCCCCAATACGAGTCGTTCTACATCAAAAGTGGGATGTACTATTCATACCACTTGCAGTACCCGCGACAGAGGAATAGTGGAAGACTACCACCACCCTAGAAACCCCGCCAGAATGATTGTAGAACATTCTTTTTCGAAAAATGACCATCGTCTAACAACACAGTCGCAGGCGTTCAAGAGCATCCCGCTAAGAGCCGACGATGGTACCACCAAGATGGTTGATTGTAGAGTCCCACGACCTTTCCATCGTCTCCAGTGTCTTTGAAATCGATCGGCAAACCAAAGGCAGCGTCGTGATGGCATCCGAAGATGATAATAGGAGCCCGAAGACATAGATGCAATAAAAATAAAGGCGGCGTTAGCGTCACGAATTAGAGCTTTACAAAAGATCCAAAACAATAGACGTATCTATAATAACACGAGCAACAATTTACCTGGTTTGTTCCTTCTGAATCGTCCTCTAACGAGCGATAGCCGCGTCCACAACCTCGTCGGTCGACGAGGAATTTTCATCAAATCCTTGCCTCGTGAAATTAGAACCATTCTCCGCCAAAACGAGCTGTAATAACCAGAGAAGCGGCTCGAATAGGCTTCGATAAGTTGTTGATCGATTGCAATAAACGGGGGTAAGAAATACTTACTACAGCACTCACAATCGTCGACGCCGTCATTGTGCTTTTGTGTCGGAAAGATCTGCACTCATACTGTACGGCAGCAGGCCAAAATGGCATGAATGCGCGCACGCTGGCACGCCATTTTTTGCCTTGCTAAATTGGTCGTTAAAATACATTGTTTGGTAGTAATTATGCTCGTTTAGAGGCGGTCATTTGGTTTCGAATTCTTTTCCTTCTTTTTCCCCCTTTTTTCTTCATAAAACTTGAGCTAGCTACGTGGGGGGGGGTATGCCAATAATGGCCAACCGTCGGCCACGTAGGTAGTACTTGGTAGGGTTCTGACAGAACTACGCTGTTTCCGTCCAAAAGAGCCCTCTTTTCATGTTTTTTTCGTAATAAGCTGCTAGGGTTCCGGAATAAACTGCTAGGGTCTTGACACAAAGGCGCCGGAAATGCGAAATCACGAAATATATTGCCAAAACCTGCCTCGTTTAGCCACAAAAAATCCCGCAAATCCAAAAACTCTTAACACGAGACATCGCGCGAAAAGCTTCCAAAACAGCCCAAAAGAGGGTGTTGAGCATTTCGCAACTAGATTTGGCTATAGAATGACTACGGTGCTGCGATTTTGAGGATATATAGTTAACTACCATAGCCAGGCGCTGCCAGGTTTATAGGTTCGTAGCAATCAATCTCGGCGACTTAGTAATCTCGTAATATTAGCAATTGTCGTGTGATAAGTGCACTGTATGACAAGTTCAAAATCCATATCACACCACACTTTGTCTAGCTATTCCTATTCCAAGATGTTCCTACGTTTAGAGGTCTACAAATAATAGCTCTTTGAATATAATTTGTCCGCTATTGGGTTCTCAAAGTCATTGTTGTTGTTCCCTCAGCCGAGGCTCTCTGACTGCCCCAATACGAGTCGTTCTACATCAAAAGTGGGATGTACTATTCATACCACTTGCAGTACCCGCGACAGAGGAATAGTGGAAGACTACCACCACCCTAGAAACCCCGCCAGAATGATTGTAGAACATTCTTTTTCGAAAAATGACCATCGTCTAACAACACAGTCGCAGGCGTTCAAGAGCATCCCGCTAAGAGCCGACGATGGTACCACCAAGATGGTTGATTGTAGAGTCCCACGACCTTTCCATCGTCTCCAGTGTCTTTGAAATCGATCGGCAAACCAAAGGCAGCGTCGTGATGGCATCCGAAGATGATAATAGGAGCCCGAAGACATAGATGCAATAAAAATAAAGGCGGCGTTAGCGTCACGAATTAGAGCTTTACAAAAGATCCAAAACAATAGACGTATCTATAATAACACGAGCAACAATTTACCTGGTTTGTTCCTTCTGAATCGTCCTCTAACGAGCGATAGCCGCGTCCACAACCTCGTCGGTCGACGAGGAATTTTCATCAAATCCTTGCCTCGTGAAATTAGAACCATTCTCCGCCAAAACGAGCTGTAATAACCAGAGAAGCGGCTCGAATAGGCTTCGATAAGTTGTTGATCGATTGCAATAAACGGGGGTAAGAAATACTTACTACAGCACTCACAATCGTCGACGCCGTCATTGTGCTTTTGTGTCGGAAAGATCTGCACTCATACTGTACGGCAGCAGGCCAAAATGGCATGAATGCGCGCACGCTGGCACGCCATTTTTTGCCTTGCTAAATTGGTCGTTAAAATACATTGTTTGGTAGTAATTATGCTCGTTTAGAGGCGGTCATTTGGTTTCGAATTCTTTTCCTTCTTTTTCCCCCTTTTTTCTTCATAAAACTTGAGCTAGCTACGTGGGGGGGGGTATGCCAATAATGGCCAACCGTCGGCCACGTAGGTAGTACTTGGTAGGGTTCTGACAGAACTACGCTGTTTCCGTCCAAAAGAGCCCTCTTTTCATGTTTTTTTCGTAATAAGCTGCTAGGGTTCCGGAATAAACTGCTAGGGTCTTGACACAAAGGCGCCGGAAATGCGAAATCACGAAATATATTGCCAAAACCTGCCTCGTTTAGCCACAAAAAATCCCGCAAATCCAAAAACTCTTAACACGAGACATCGCGCGAAAAGCTTCCAAAACAGCCCAAAAGAGGGTGTTGAGCATTTCGCAACTAGATTTGGCTATAGAATGACTACGGTGCTGCGATTTTGAGGATATATAGTTAACTACCATAGCCAGGCGCTGCCAGGTTTATAGGTTCGTAGCAATCAATCTCGGCGACTTAGTAATCTCGTAATATTAGCAATTGTCGTGTGATAAGTGCACTGTATGACAAGTTCAAAATCCATATCACACCACACTTTGTCTAGCTATTCCTATTCCAAGATGTTCCTACGTTTAGAGGTCTACAAATAATAGCTCTTTGAATATAATTTGTCCGCTATTGGGTTCTCAAAGTCATTGTTGTTGTTCCCTCAGCCGAGGCTCTCTGACTGCCCCAATACGAGTCGTTCTACATCAAAAGTGGGATGTACTATTCATACCACTTGCAGTACCCGCGACAGAGGAATAGTGGAAGACTACCACCACCCTAGAAACCCCGCCAGAATGATTGTAGAACATTCTTTTTCGAAAAATGACCATCGTCTAACAACACAGTCGCAGGCGTTCAAGAGCATCCCGCTAAGAGCCGACGATGGTACCACCAAGATGGTTGATTGTAGAGTCCCACGACCTTTCCATCGTCTCCAGTGTCTTTGAAATCGATCGGCAAACCAAAGGCAGCGTCGTGATGGCATCCGAAGATGATAATAGGAGCCCGAAGACATAGATGCAATAAAAATAAAGGCGGCGTTAGCGTCACGAATTAGAGCTTTACAAAAGATCCAAAACAATAGACGTATCTATAATAACACGAGCAACAATTTACCTGGTTTGTTCCTTCTGAATCGTCCTCTAACGAGCGATAGCCGCGTCCACAACCTCGTCGGTCGACGAGGAATTTTCATCAAATCCTTGCCTCGTGAAATTAGAACCATTCTCCGCCAAAACGAGCTGTAATAACCAGAGAAGCGGCTCGAATAGGCTTCGATAAGTTGTTGATCGATTGCAATAAACGGGGGTAAGAAATACTTACTACAGCACTCACAATCGTCGACGCCGTCATTGTGCTTTTGTGTCGGAAAGATCTGCACTCATACTGTACGGCAGCAGGCCAAAATGGCATGAATGCGCGCACGCTGGCACGCCATTTTTTGCCTTGCTAAATTGGTCGTTAAAATACATTGTTTGGTAGTAATTATGCTCGTTTAGAGGCGGTCATTTGGTTTCGAATTCTTTTCCTTCTTTTTCCCCCTTTTTTCTTCATAAAACTTGAGCTAGCTACGTGGGGGGGGGTATGCCATAATAATGCGAACGCGTCCGTTGCGAGAAATAACACACGTGTGCAGAAACTAAAAAATGAGAACGCGGCCGTTGGGAGAAATAACACAATGATGCGGATGATGTGTGGTGCGAAGAAGAACGAGGGGCAACGACTGCTCGTATCCTTCATCATCGGCACCATCAGCGACCAAGGTTACTTTCTAATCTTGTTATTTGGATAGTGTACTACAGGGGATGGTAAGAATGCGAGAGCTATCGAAGTATTCTCTGATTGGCCTGCTTGCTTGCCTGTTTCTCGTATTGGTCAAGCTGATCACCTACACCAATGGTGGCAATTCGTTGATTTTGAGATCATCGTCAAAAGAAGTCGCCTCCTCGGGTGGTTTGATCATATACGTCGAGTCCTGGGCAGAGGGCATGTCTGGATGGGAGAAAACTCTGTCGGCATTGGAGGCCGTTGCAAAAAAACTGAATGCGACAGTGGTCGAGCCTGGGATTGTTAATGGACGGCTGGTAGGGCACAAAGGAAATCTGCTTTTATTTGAAGTGCTGGATAAGTCAACGTTCGATCCTGAGGTTTCGTGGACTAGTCTAGAGGAATTCGAGCCGCTGTCAGAATCATCATCCACGGTCATCATGCACATGTGTTTGTCGAAGAGATCGTGTCCGCATCCAGCATGCCCGTGCCAAGTTGGAGCAAATAGTTCTTCCAGCATCCCCGATGACGCCCACAACGAATCGAGTTTACAACTGCAGAAGGCGCTAGACTTGGTGGTATCGAAAGGAAAGCTTGTTGTGTTGACGATACATTCTCTTGGGAAGTTTGATTTTTCAAAAATGTGGATAATTCCACCACAAGAAGGGCAGAATGGTGAGAGGTTTGCATTGTACGAAGGAGATGTACGCCTTCAAGCCCAGAAGTTTGACTTTCATTCACGTCTGTACGAGAAGGCAGCTTCAGCATTACAAATGTTCGGCATCCAACAAGGTCAACAATTCCATGCAATTCATTGGAGAGCCGAACGCGCGAACATGAATTATACAGAGTGTGCCATAAGAATCCTAAGCGTCCAAGAGCAAATTGCTGCTCAATCGTCACCCCCATCTACACAAGGAACCACCAAATTCCTGCTGCTCTCAAGTCTTTCAACGAATGTAAAAAGAACATGGAGGGGCCCCAAAAATATGACCGAATTAAATGACGCACAAAACGCTCTCCAAATGCTACTCGAAAAGGAAACGTTCTTTAAGATTGATCAAGTTTATGAGTTTCTGGAATTGCGAGACCCCGTCGAGACGGCTGCAATTGATTTGATTCTAGCCGAGAAAGCTTCCCAGTTTGCGACATGTACGAAGAGGGACTGTACAGAGACGTGCTTGGAGTGCAATTATGGCGGTAGCTTCGCGCTCCTCGCAATTGGGATGAGGACGAAACAGAACAAGATGAGTTATTCCTGTTGGCCCAACGACAGTGCGAAGTAGGTCAGCCGCTGCTGCAGTTTGTTTATTGGAGCCTCGAAACTCTTCAGGACTTCGCTGTGGAGTACCAGGGCCACAGAAATGGTCACAAAAGAAAAAGGCAAGGCAAGAGGAAGGCGGACTCCTTTCTCGGAAGCAGCGAGCTGCCACTCGAGTTCGCGGGTTTTGATCTTGAACCGCCCGAGAACGTTCTTTAAGATCGATCAATATTATGATTCTCTGGAGTTACAAGAAACAGGAAGGCAAGAGGACTCGGACACAGCGAGCTGCCACTACCACTAGAGTTCGTGGACTTTGATCTTGAACCACCCGAGTGATTCGAACATTCTTGGTAGTACTTGCTGGAGAGCCATCCTCACTCTTGGTCGATCGATATTGGAAGGATTGGCACGAGGCACAAGGTTTCAAGATCAATCGAGATCAAGTGTATCATAATAATGAGCGAGATGATGATACGAGCAACATACTATGAATTGAGGACAGTATCGGCTCCTCCATCACTGTCTTCAAATAGGGGATAGAATACGCGAGGGCCTTCTTCTCGTTGTTGTTTGGCAGCACCTGCTGCTGCAAACACGACCGGTTTGGTACTAGCTATGGGCCTTGGTGAGTCACAGTAGTTTTTGAAGAACCTAGTAGAATAACTAGCCTCCCGAGAGGCGAGAAAGTCGTTTGCTTCAATGGCGAACTGCAGCAAATCATTCTTCTGATTATCTTCTCCCACTTCTTCGACTGCTTGATCTTCCAACAACACCGTGCTTCGCGAGGGGGTAATGCATTGCTCCTGCGTCTGGGGGTGGACCAACATACGAGGGCCAAGCTCCGTGGCGTAACATCAGTCCTCTTCTTCTTTTTATGTTCTTGTGGAGAGGATTTTGGAACCCGGAACAACATCCGCGACACAACCTGCGCTTCCTCGCAGCAGCCTTGTTGGTGCTGTCTTCTTGCTCCCGCCACCTTAACTTGTTGGCGCACCTTTGGCCGTGCAGAGCTGAGCGAGGCTTACCTCGGATCATCAGAGAATGTCGGTACTAGGCTCCTACGTCCTGGTCGAGAGGGTCCCTGACAAGTTCGAAGCCGTATATTGCCAGCTGACGCTGCATGCTTCAGAAGAACTTGGGGGCTGGCTGGGCCGAAGTAGCGCAGTAGGATCAATGCCTCAAATGCTTTTCGCGTGTGGATTTTGAAGGCTCGTCCGTGAGGAAGCCAAGAGGACAAGTTAGCCTCCTCGTTTGCGTCGAGCGCCGCATCGTCCAGGAGACGATGAAGCTTGAAAGGGAATTCAAACTGCACGGGAGAGGATAGCAACAAGAATGGTGACGGAAAACATAAGCATAAGTGATAGCCCGACACGAAGGAATGAGCGGGTGGCTCGGCCGCTGGGGAAAATGTCAGTATTTCTTCTTGTTTCATCGTTGTCACCAAGAACATGCTGGGGACGGCAGCACCACCATCGATAGTGGTAGTAATAGGCAGCTGTCGACTCTTGGTTGTTTCTTGACTAATTACAACAACAATCAGATATTCTGAATCATTCTCAACAGGTCATAATCGCATTTTGTCACGGAACAACATGTTGTCGTTTTTTCGACAATTGTGGTCAATGTGGTGCAATGACGCGTTTGGTGGGCGCGCTCGGTATCGTACAGCACGCCGGGCGTTTTTTAGTATTGAAAGTCTTTAGTCTTAGTCTCTTCGACTCACTCGCCCGATCGTTACCGATGACGTCACTACCAGTACCACGCCTCGACCACACATCGAATCGAATCTTTCACATGACACCCTACTTTTCTTTTCTCGCCGTCAACTACTGGGCGTTTGTGCAGTGGTCGTTTCCTCGCTTTGGCACTGACCGCCTGTATTCGTATGGAAAGCACCACTACACTGTCTGTCTGTCGTATTGACATTGGCGTTTTCGTTTTGGATTTGGATTTTTTAGAGAATCAAGGTTGTTTTTTACGCCGACGAACTCCGTTGTCGCGTGGATTCCTGTGAGTGTGGTTTTGCTGTCACGCGTTATTGTTTGTTATGCACGAGACAACGCCCATAACGGGGGATATGGCGGTAACAAAACAAGATGACCATGATCAATCTTTTGTGGATTGGAACTACGACTACAAGAAGGAAGCTCGTTTGTTATTATGGGATTTGGCACTTCCGACCTTTGTGGTCCAACTCGGTGGTGTTCTTCCGAATTTTGTCTGTGCCAGTTATGTCGGCCGTGCCTTTGGACCTACCTATTTGAGTGGCTTTACATTGGCTGTCCTAATGGGAAATTTGTTTCAGCTCAGTCTGCTGTCGGGATTGTATACGGCAGCAGATACGTTGTCGCCTCAAGCCTTTGCGGCTGGCAATTTAGCACAAGTCGGATATATTGCCATTCGAGGATTGTTGACGAGTTTGATGGTAGTCATTGTGCCACTCAATACTTTGTTATTGTGGAAATTTACGGCATGGATGACATGGGTGGGAGAAGATGTGCAAGTGACAGCAGTAGCATATCAGTGGTATAGTGTCTATGTCCTGGCATTACCCTTTTATGCCTTGTACAATGTCACTTGGAAGTTCTTGTCGGCGCAGTCCATCTTACGACCACTCCTCTACGTTTGTGGTGTATCCTGTCTCGTAATACTGCCATTGGGAATGGAAGTACTGACAAGAGCTGCAGGCTATTTGGGATCGGCATGGGCCATTGTGTTGTTTCAAGCGTCGCAAGCCTTGTTGCTAATATCCTATTTGTATTGGAAACAGCCCTATACTCCCGGCACCTGGCCCAATCCAATTCATTGGCGATATATACTACAATGGGATTTGGTACGGCACTATCTCGTACTCGGTATTGGGGGCATGTTGGCGACCTCGGAATGGATTTATTGGGAATTGTTGAGTCTATTGATTGGAACTCTGGGCGTCATTCCACTGAGTGTCCACACCATTCCCACGCAAGTATTAATGGTGGCCTTCATGGTGCCTTGGAGTATCGGTATTGCGCTGACTGTCCGATTGGGTGCCATACTTCCGCATTCGGTTCCAAAAGCCCAACAGTTGACCGTCGCGACACTTATCGGCAGCGCAACCTTATTTGGTGCCCTGTCAACGGCTATGTATTATGGGGAATCCTGGATTGTGCATATTTTTTCCAATGATCCCGACATTCAACAAGGCTGTCACCGGATCTGGTGGAAAGTCTGCGTGTATTCTTTCAATCTAAGCGTATACGGTATCAACATGGGCATTGCGACCGCTCTTGGCCATCAATGGAAGTTTGGCACAGTTACCATTATTTGCTTGTGGGGCGCCTCTTTGCCGGGCATGTATTTTTTTGCAATTCGGGGCGGTGGTGGTCTTGAAATGGCCTGGACGTGTATTTTCTATCCCTACATTGTCATGAATCTGTACTTGGTATGGGACTTTTACGCTACGGACTGGCATGCGGTTCGATTGGCGATTCGGAAACGAGAAGGAATGGATGATACGGCGGGCAATAACGACGAAAGGCTGGACCAGCGCCTCTTGTCCAAGGCTCCCGTCGAAGAATGTGCAGAAGAAGAAATGGTCCCAACTACCTCGATGTCAACTACGCGACGGCATCCACCATCCGCTGGCCAGGCCATGGAGGCTCTGTATGGTTCCATTTCTGTCGGATGAAGAAAATGCCAAGTGCAGCAAAGTAAACGGTCACTTTTGTATTTCTAATTGGCTTCACGAAGAACTTGTGGGACGCTATCGCAAAGGCAGGGACAACGCCAGGGTGTGGTATTGACGTCGTTCAATTGGTCGGAGATTCCTGGGCAGAATGGCGGGTTGGTCCAATGCAGATTCGTCGAATTTCGATTCCGAAGGGGATCCAGCTATCTGCCTTGCTCTGGATTCCTCTACCCTGGGGAAGACAAATCTTGCTCCTCGTCGCGACCTGTGAGCCACTTCTCGAATCAACGTCACTTGTTCTTCAGATGCCGCAGCTGTGGCGGCTTGGTGAATGTCTACTTTGAGTCGATAATCCGCCACCGCTGCTACAAGACGAGGTCGTAATCCTTCAACAACCATGCCAGGAGGGATTTTGGACACCAAGCGAGCCAAATCTGCACCCGACAACGCTGCTGCTTCCAAGAGAGTCCCAAACAACATTCCGTCCCCCGTTCGTCCGTCAGACGACGGCAAACAATGGCGAATGAGCTTGTCCCACAATAGCGCTGAATATTCTCGCTGCCTCTGAGCGTACGCCACTCCTAGCATGATAGACTTGGCGCCCTCGAGAAGCAAATCCAGGATAGTTTCGGCCTCGACTTCGGTTTCCTCGCTGTAGTGCTCAATGACGTGCGCCAGTTCCAAGGCAAAACTCTGAGACATCGCGCTTCCTTCTGCCTCGTCGACGTCCTCATCCGAGCCACTAGCCTCCTCGCTTCTAAGGATTTCCAGCTGCCGCCGAGCATCGATAGGAGATATTCCACCCAGCGGAAGTGCTGCCTGTCGCACGAGCAAAATGCATCAGTGAGAAAGTAAAGTAGTGGAACGAAAAGAAGTGTCCCATTTTGCTCCTACCTTGAGAAACGACAACAAGGGTGTCGTGGTGGCCTCCACCTTGTAAGTTTCAATCCCCGATAGGACCTTTGCTGAGTCTTTCGCATCGCCGGCGAAATCCAAATGTAATTGGAAGTGCTTTCGATGGAGCTCAATCACGGCATCTGGTGGGATTGAATTGTTTGGGAACTTGATATAAAGTTCTGCCTTCTTCGTAAACACCAAATTCAGGTACCAATACATCAACGGGGGGCTGGATTCAAGTTGAGCCACCACCAAATCCATGGGAAGTGTCTCAGATCGTTGGGATTCCTTAGAGTCGTCCGAGGAGTCATATAAACCCGGCCCCGCATCAGCATGTAGTTCGGGCGCGACGCAGTGTTGCATCAAAAAGTCTCCGGCGCGCGACAAGCCCACCAGGCGCAACAAGGCAAACAAGGGACCGAACTTCGTCTTTTCACCGCCCTCGTTCTTGACAATAAAGTCTTTATCTAGCAATAACCGATGAAGATGATGATTCTCCACCAATCCCAAGACATACTCGTAGTTTGTATCTTCAATCTGGATCGGCTGCTCCGCCTTGGAAGTTCCTCCCTGGAAAACGCTTTTTGCCCGAGACTCCAGTTCGACCATGGAAACTGGAGAATGGCAGGCCCCGATCGCCAGATAGGCTTGTAAAGCTAAATCGAATCGACATTGCATCATTCGTAGACGAGCCATTGCTTCCAGGAAAACACGATCGTTAGGCACAAGCTGCGATTGGGACTCAGCCGCTTCGCCCGCTAGTTCCAGCTTTCGGGCGACCAGCGGGGTGCGGGGTGCCACCCATTTCATAACATTCTCAAGTTGAAACAATGTATCTTGAGAATCGTCGTTATGAGCATCGTATCGGGGGAGCGTATTGCTTGGAATTTGTTCATCTGGCGAAACTTGACTGATTGGAAAGTTGAGGTACCCAGACGCCGTCTGGAGGTACCGGCGTTGCAGAGCGACTTCCGCCCGTCTGAGCGCTTCGACAACGGATTTGTCACCCTTGCGTCTACTGGATTGAAAGATTTTGATGTACTCTTTCAGTCCTCTTGTGGGTCCCCACGCCAAGAGACTTTCCAACACGTGATGAGCTGCCTCCTTGTCCAGAGCCACAGTACGGTTGCTCTCGCCTTCTCTAGCCAGCCCTTCGTACTCCTTTAGCATTCCGCGCAAGACTTGTTCATAAAGTGCCGGGGGCAAGACAGGATCCCGTACCGGCAAATGGCTCTGGAGCAGAAACAAGGCACCCGGCAACTTTTCCAATTCTTGCGCCCACTTGGTCCATTGATCAAGTCGACCGCCTAGCAATACGGGCATGGCCTGAATAGCCAACTTCATTCTCCGCAAAGAAAGCGAAGAGGTTTCCACACCAGCACCGTCGGGTGACAAACAGAGAAGTGCTTCGAGGTAGTGTTGCACAAGGTCGGACACTTTGTAGCGCCGCAATTGCCGACGATGTTGCAAAGCCCGTTTCAAGGCAAGCGCAGGTCGATTCTGGGTTACGAGCGCGTGTTCGACTGCGTCATCCACGTTACAAAGAGTCGCCGCCACCAAGTCAAATGTCGAGGCTATTACCATAATGGGAGGGGTCGCCATGACGTCCAAAGAATCTGCGATATCGTCCAACAACTCTAGTGGTCGTAGGACAAATCCATAGTCGTCGCTATCCACACTGTCTTGATCGGAGTCATCGTCCATCTTTTGTTCGAGTTCGTCGGCAAAGGTGATGGATTTCAAGTTCCATTGCAAATGAGAGTCCACGAATTTGTTGCGTGGTCTCCCAGGACTGCCGCCGCCAGTATTGGATGAGATTGGCGCAACAATTTGGTTGCTGCCGGCGACAGCCGGAGTTTCGTGGCTGTGGACACGTTCTGGGGTTGTTGGTTCCGCCGGGGGAGCTGGTGGTGGTACTCCTGCATCCATGGAGCCAGTACCTCCCGAACCACCCGTCAACAGATTCAAATCAAAAGTGTCATCTAGCCGTCCCGACCATGCTTTGAACTCATTCCATTCGCTTGAATTCTCCATACGCGGCAAGGCAAAGCTACTCTCGAGCCACGTAGGCACGTCCACTTCTTGGGGCAAAATGTCAGCGTATTGAATCGTTCCATCTGTTCGTGAGACAATCTGAACTTCCAGCTCGTTCCTATGATCATGGCGAGGAGAGGCTGGAACTGCTGCTGCTGGTGGTGCGGAATGTTTACCATCCTCATTGGCCGCGTCTTCTTCTTCTTCGCCTTCTTCTTCTTCTTCTTCATTGGGAGGAATTGCACCCAGTATCACAACATGTTCCCCATTTAATGGCGCTACCCCCATTGCGACACAATCCAATTCCCACGCCATGGTACATTGCACTGTCCGTCTCATAGCAATGCTGGTACCATCCCCCGGCGTGGGAGATTCCTTGAGTTCCATATTCATGAGACAATCACCCCATGCCACCAATAGATTGGAGCTAGTTTCAAATACCAAATGCGGCCTTAATAATCCCAAGCGCAACGATGGATACAAGGCGGCTCGCGCTCCCGTCGGTCGATCAATATGTGCAATCCGAGTCAACGTTTCAATATCCAACAACTTGATCCCACTGGCATCGGCCCACGCTACCATGTTGCCTCTCCATGCCACACATTCAATACCAGCATAGTTGCTACTAGTAGCAGTAGCCTGATGATAGTCTGACAAGCCTCCTTCTGTAGTTGTACTACTAGTAGGCCCTGCCCCTGTTGCTCCTCCTTGATATAAAACGGTATCATTGCGTCGTTGAAATAATAAACCTCCACCATAGCGTTTGGTCCATAACAAACGTCCATCTTGAAATCCAACCACCAAGGATTTTCCAGCCTTGCGTGGATCCACCACGAGACAAGTCGGTGGCTTCCAATGCGAAGGATATGTAATGCGGGATGTGGACGTAATAGAGGCTGCCAAGCAAGGTACAGTAATCATTCGAGTAGTAGTAGTAGATGGTGTTGGTGCTGGTGTAGACGATGTTGGTGCTGTTGTTGTTGACTGAGTCTGTACTTCAGCTTCGGGAGTGGGTGGGAGTCCCGTTAGTTTTGTCATGAAACTAGAAAACATGCCTCCACCACCACTGCTGCTGCCCTTGTTGGAGGAGACAGCAGGAGTACTGGTAGTAGTACTAGTAGTAGATGACGGCGCCGCCGCAGCAGTGACTGCGGGCGGAGTGCTGGTCACATCTCCTTGATCCGCCATCACATCCACGACTTGCTGCTGTTGATGTTGCAAGCTAGGAGTATACTTGAGTTCCCAAATACAACAGGTGCCTCCCTGATCAATGGCAGCCAACAAGGTACCTGTCGAATCCATACTCACATCGACGGTCGGTGGTGGTGGTGCAGATTCACTTCCACCTCCTTCTCGAATCGTCAATGACGAGTGCATGTTGCTGCTACTACTAGTAGCACTTCCACCGACTCCTGAATTTGTTGCAGTAGTAATATTGGACATGGAATCATTACTACTGCCCGGCGATTGTTCCAGCTTGACTTGAATATTATTCTTGACACTTGCCAAGGATACGGTTCCAGTTTCCCAGCCCATGGCCATGACCATGTGGGGTTGTTTCCATAAATCACTACTCAGCAGTGCCGACATGTTGACCGCCTCATCATCCTCGTCCACGGATGCTGGAGTAGTAGAAGTAGTAGACTCGAGAAATGTCAAGGCCGCAGTCGTAGGATCGGCGGGATACATTAATACTTGTGCAACGGCCGTACAAGTACAAGGTCTTTCGAGTCGTCGACTGTCATTGCCGGAGGCTAGTTTTCGAGGGGCCACACCCGTCAAGGTGGTGTATTTCAATAACGGTAACGCAGAAATCTCGGCCCAGTCATCCGTTTCATTTTCACTGGAGGCTGCCGTCAAGGTTTCATCTGTTGCTTGTGCTGAGGCTTGTGGAGTGACAATGGAAACCTGTTTCTGGACGTCTCGTTCTGTTTCTTCCAAAGTATCCACCGCCAAAGATTGCTTTTCCTTCGACATACTGTTTACTTTGTTTTGTTTCTATGGAATAGCAAGCACCCGATGATGTAGTGTCTTTCAAGGCTAGGATGGAGTTTTTGCGAATAGCTGATGATAATGTCAGTGTCCAATAAATAATATCAGCAGCAGAATCAGCACCCACCACACGCCCGTGAAGCCTAAAGTACAAAAGCCGCGTTGGCAGAGCCCCGGGACTCGTATGATAATGATAGCAGCGCCACAAAGAAGGCGGCGACTCGAAAGATTGGAAGTGTCATCGTCGTCGCACCATCGCCATGGTCATCAACGCACCGCTTTTGGGCGATCGCGAGGAAATGAAACTTACCAACATTTATAGGTATGTCTCATAGATAGATATGCTAGTTTGTTGAGACCTGAACTACGCGTGTGAAGCAATCAACTATCCATTATTATAAGGGCTACGAGTAGGCATGGATGCCGACGAGCGATCTTGAATGAGGTTTGACATCCTCGTACGTCAGTCTAGAGGTGCGTAAGAGACACGTGGCGCATCACACTCTCCCCAACCATGAGAAGCATCGAATCGTTGGTGAAATCTTTAAACCGGTTTGATGCGTCGAATGTTAACGCGTTCCATCAAGTTAGGAGCACGTCGAAGTGTTACCGTTCCGTTCGCATGAACACGTGTGATCTCATGAGGGCCAGTAAACAGAGGGCGCAATTTATCACCAGGTTTCCGAGGCCGTTCTAAGTAAACTTGGTGTCCAACACGAAAATCAACCGGTCTTCTTTTCTTGTTGGCTCGCAACAATCGATTATCAATTTGGGCTTGCCGTGCTTGTGTCAAGGTCTGAATATCTGCGATGAGAGGAATGTCCAAGAGCATATCGCGACCGAACGCAAGAGCACCAGGAGAGAAACCACCCAACGAAAGATGAGCAGAACAACGTGTGGCAAACATCGCCGTAGCCAATGCACTTTCAACCATGATATCAACTTCGTCTTGTCGTTGCGGAGGTTTGAGCTCCATATAAGTTCGAAGCACTTGTCCAACTGTTTTGTGCACGGCTTCAATGACACCATTGGCTTGAGGATTATTCGATGTTGTGGGCTTCTTGCGAATACCAGCTTTCTTGAGCAAAGATTGAAACTCTTCGCAGATGAATTCGGGTCCGTTGTCATGGACGCATTCAATAGGACGAGGATAGCGGGAAAGGTACCCGTTTTCAAAGGCTCGAGCAACCGTGTTCCCTTTTTTGTCATTGCATCTGAATATCTCCAGTAAGTTCAGCACCGGCTCAATACATGTGAGAGCCTTGATCTCAACATTCGTTTTGTTAACCTTCAATTTCCACGGTCCAATCATATCCACATGAACCTGTTGCCACGGGAGGACATGAGAAATCTCTCGAATCGGCAATTCGCCGTAGTTCAAACGTGAGTGTTTCATTCGTTTACAGATATCACATGCATCAATCAACCTTTTTGCTTCAATACCAATGTTTGGGTGTGAAAAGTGTCTTCGCACAGTCTTTTCCAACTTCGTCGCCGCTTCGGCGTGACCTAACAGGCCATGGTAGTATTTCAATATTGGTGCCACCATTGTCCGGGGCAAGGCAATCAGCCCGCTGGCTTCGCCAGAGTCGGATTCACCGACGCAGATTACATCTGCTCCGCCCATTGGACGTTTTTTATAATTGTTCGGATCTTCCCGCAATAGGGTTTGCAATGTCTCATCCGACGTTTGGTAATGTGCGATAGTTTCGAAATTGAATGGATATCGCTCTTCATTATCGAAACGGGGTAAGAAAAGCAGACAATCGGTAAGTGCACAATTTGGTTCCTCGCACGGTCCGCAATAATACTCATCGCGTTTTGTTTCTTCGAACGACTCTGTTGAAGTCGTACTCTCCCCAACCGTGGGAGACGCATCGTCTGCACGCGGAACACGACTCAAGGCATCAGCCACAACATTGTCTTTGCCCTTTTTATAATGAAAGGTAACCCCGAAATCTTCCAATAACAATCGCCATCGCAAGACACGTTGTGTGGTGTACTGAGTCATGGAGTAAGTAAGATTCTTGTGATCGGTGTAAACATCAAGGTTCGCACCGTAGAGCATTGTTCGGAACGTTTTCAAAGTTTCGACAATACTCAAAAGTTCTTTCTCAATCGTTGTATAATTCATCTGGGCCGCCGTCAACTTGCGAGAGTAGTATGCAACTGGATGACCTTCTTGCAGGATCACCGCACCCAATTGGTAATCCGAGGAATCAGTTTCGATCGAAAAACCCTTGTTGTGATCCGGATATCGAAGTAGAGTATCCATAACCGCTAGCGACTTCATTTCTTCAAAAGCCTTGTCACACGCAGGCGTCCATTCAAAAGTAGTCTTGCCCGTAAGCGCTGTAAGCGGGGCGAGGACATGAGAACGCCTTGGCCACATATCTCGATAGAAATTGACCAAGCCAAGAAACGATCGAAGTTCTTTAACGTTCTTGGGTTTTTGCATCTTGAGGATCGAATCAACTTTCTTCTTCCAAGGTTTTATTCCTGTCGGCGTAAGCCAGTAACCTAGAAAGTCAGTTTCTTTGACTGCCCATTCGCACTTCCTCGGGTTGATCGTGAAATTATGTTGTTCCAAAATCGTTAGAACTTGATCCAACAACGCAATGTGCTCTTCCCAAGAATTGCTAAAACAAGCAATGTCATCGATGTAGATTTCAATGTCTTTGACGGCTGCAAGAACTCGCTCCATTATTTCTTGGGCAGCATCAGGACTAATCGACAATCCCATAGGAAGACGATTGTACCGATACAAGCCAAACGGCGTAGCAATAACGCAGAGGTTCTTGGCCGTTTCCGAAAGTTCGAAGGTGTAGTATTGCATTGAAATGTCCAATTTTGTCAGAAATTTATACCCTGTTCGACGAGAAAGGATATCGCCAATGCGTGGAATCGGATACGCCTTGCGCTTGATCGCTTTGTTCAAGGCTCGGAAATCCGATATCCAACGAACGCTGCCATCTTTCTTGGGGATAATAAATGATCCCGCGATCCATTCTGATGGACCAGTTCTGGACAGAACACCTTCGTTTTCCAATCGATCTAGTTCTTTCTTGAACACGTCCAAATGCGTTCGAGGCACCGGATACGTGCGAGCACGATAAGCTGGAACGGTAGGATCCAGCTCCAAATCAATTTGCTCATTTGGAAAAACTTTCAACGTTCCATCGAATAGTTTCGTATACTTCTGTAGAACTCGTTTAAGATCTCGTTTCTGAGAAGACGACAGGTGAGAGCACGCATTTACAACTTCCGTCACATCGACCTTTCCATAATTACTCTCTGAAATCGTCTTCGAATGATAGCCCGAAGCATCAACTCTTCCAATCGTGTCAGACCTATAAAGGTCGTCATTAGGATTAGAAAGAGTGGGACCGGACACCATCTTATTTTCCTTCATGGGCAAGATCTTATCGTCCCATTCAATAATCTTCTGTTTGAAATCCAGGATAATACCTAGTTCAATCAACACTTTGCGGCCAATCACAGCATCGTACCGACAAGGTGCATCAAACACATGGAGTTCCATGTTGACCACAGTTCGATGTGGATCCAATTCTTGCAGTTTTGTATCCTTGAGTAATATCGCTTCATTTGCCTTGAAGTTACCCGCCAACGTAGACCCTGTGATGGCGGGGACCTTGAAGGACTGTAAATTTTTCCCCTGTAGGACTGATCGTTTAATCCATGAAGTAGTAGATCCTGAGTCCAATAGAACATGCAATGTATAATTTTTATTTTCGTTTTCAAATGATAAGGTAGTAACGGGCACATAATCCATGTCGAAAGTACCCTCTCCCATGAGAGCATCGACCTGTAGACTTGTTCGTCACCATTGTTCTTCGCCGTAGTATTCTTCTTCTTCTTCGCCATACCCATCGGCAAAGTAAGCTCCTTGATCTTGAATTTCTTCTTGATAATCTTCATTTGGAGGATCGTTAGAGCTCGCCAAATAATTGTCTTGACCCTGACTGTTTTCATTTGGGTGTTCTTCGTAACCAGCGCCATCATCCACATAGTGGG
Organism: Nitzschia sp. DOCU1; assembly: GCA_951394045.1. Lineage (NCBI taxonomy): Eukaryota > Bacillariophyta > Bacillariophyceae > Bacillariales > Bacillariaceae > Nitzschia > Nitzschia sp. DOCU1. The sequence continues at coordinate 1,877,174 of OX595994.1, read as the reverse complement.
CGCCTTGAACAGCAACTCGTTGAAAACGACCGCCACCACGGTTTCCGCCAAAACGTCCAGGGTAACCGGCAAAACGCCCCGGAGATTGACTAGAACCTTGTGATCCTGTCGACACACGAGAAGGAGGGGTGTTCAAACGACGATATTGATTCGGAGGTGTAGCGTATGCCACATTTCCTGGAGTTCCTTGATGTTGAGGGTAATTACCGCGGCCTTGATAGCCGCCATAGTAACCGCCTCGTCCTTGATAATTACCACGATAGTAACCACGGCCTTGAAAGCCGCGTCCTTGATTTCCTTGATAGCGACCACGCCCCCGGCCACCACGTGTATCATTGTTGTTGTTGCGAATGCGGTTTTCAATTTCTTCCTGCTCCGCAAAGTAATCTACAATCGTCTCAAAAGACGACTGAAAGTTCAGATTGCTCCGCGCAAAGCTGTCTTTCCAAGTCTGTCGCATCGCTGTATGAAAGAGAAACTTGAGGGCGTTGTCATCGTAAGGCTTGTTCCCATTCGCCGAGGGAAACCACCTCATAAGATTGTTCAAAAACATGTATCTTGCAGCCAGTTCCTTGCAAGAGAGACGGAACGGCTTGGGCGTCGTATCCATGTACAACTTCTGCTTCATTAGATCGGAGTCCCGTAGGAACTTCGAAATAAAATCCGCAATAGCCGCATTGAATGTGTCTAAGGTCTCTGTTTCTTGTAGAACCTTGACGACGTCCCACTGATCACGAATCGGGCCACCGAGGCATTCGCGAAACTTGGCAAACCTGAGCGGTCCATTCGTCAGGTTGAGTCGCCCGGCGCTTGCGACATCGTTGAATTCTTCAACGGTCCGAAGAATAAGCTCGATATTGAGCTTATCGGCCATTGGAACTTCCATTTTACGTTTCTCACGAACCGGATTGGCTGCCGTGCCAATGTTCACCGTATGAACAACATGTGCATGCCTTACTTCTGCCATAGTCAACTCCGATCGAAGCGGAATGACAGGCGCTCGAGTAGCTGCAGCAGTAGCCGAAGGATTCATGTGAGAAGTTAGACAAACTCGCAATAGAGAGAGGATGGTAATAGCTTGACAGGTGAATCGATTTTCGATTTTCCTTACGTAGCGGATAGTACAGATTGTACGCGAACTTGCTTCTGAATTCAGAGTGAACTACGCGTGTGAAGCAATCAACTATCCATTATTATAAGGGCTACGAGTAGGCATGGATGCCGACGAGCGATCTTGAATGAGGTTTGACATCCTCGTACGTCAGTCTAGAGGTGCGTAAGAGACACGTGGCGCATCACAACCATAATTCGCGATGCTACAATTTCAGATAGACCTGCTCACTCACTAACGGGTGTGTATTTGAAACACAGTTTCTGGATGGAAAAGCGAGAAGATCTTCTTTTGGAATACTAGTAGTAGTTGCAGTGGTAGTACTAGCTGATTTGCAATAGTGTACACCATTGAGACGCTCCTCATTTGCGATTTCTTCTTCGCGACCGGCGCCGGCAAGCCTCCTTGGTCACTAGCATGGGATGCTCCCTTAGGAGATTAAAGAGTACCGAAGCAAAGCAAGATGTATGCAACTGAGAACTGAGCCAGGCACTTTGCGACAACAAAAAGTACGAATTGGCAGTCGCCCGTTCCACTCGCCCTAGCAATTGTGGCCACAAGCTGGGTGGTACCGACTTGCTGTCCAATCGACCCCGACCCACATAGTTGAATGCCAAGAGCCGATTAGTAGAAAGAGAAAAGGCCCCGACAGAGTAATAGTCTGTGGTCACAATTTCACCAAGTGCGGGGTACTGCCGCAATAGTTCTTTCATGTCGTCATCAAACGCCGAAATGGATCGTTTGCGATTTTGTTCCAAGAGAGGATTTCCAGCGAGATTGAGCCGTTGTAGTTGTCGTCGGTAGCGTGACTTCGGTGCATTCTTCCAAAACGGCTCTTCGATGCCACAAAAACGCAAATTGATATCCCCGAGTCGAGGACAACTATCAACGACACTATCCAAGAATTCGGCCAAACCCTCGGTTCCGAGTTGACTCAACTCGAGCGATAGGCATTCGAGAGAATGGGCGTCTTTTATTACCTCAACTACCAAACGTGGCTCGAGAATACCGGGTTCGCCCAGTCGAAACACCCTACTTTCCGTCGTCCAGCATGCCTTGAAGGAAAGACTATTTATGTGACACGAGTCATGTCGTAACACTTCGTGCAAAGCCTCGAGACTTGCTTGTGATAGACAGCAATACTCCAAACTAAGAGTTTGTAGAGTGGGATGACCCGCCAGTGCTTTTACCAAGGCATCCGGAAAGACGCGGGGAAAGGGAGTAGGATTCAAATTGTGCAACACCAACGTTAGCAGCGAATGATTGCATTGCAAGCCTTGTGCTAGAACGGCCACACATTCAGGGCTCAACGCCACACGATGTAATTCCAAGCATTTTAGGCATGATCCATTGTTGTTGTTGTTGTTGTGCTTGTCAATGAGAATGTGGTTCAATTCTACTGCTGCCGATGCATCCAAGGCCATGACTCGTGGGGCAGTCGATGGCCCAAGGATCAAATGCTCTAAGGTGGAATTACCACGACACAAGCTTGACAAGAGTTGTTGTGCACCCCAGTCTTCGCTACCAATGGGATCTTTGACTTCGACTTGTGGAAACAATCGTTGGATTTGTTGTAGTACGCTACACAATTGCGAATTGACGCGACAACGCACCAATACTAGCCGTTTCCAATGTTGGGTGGTGTGTTGCCGAAAAAAGTCCAAGAGTGCCGTCGCTACCCTAGGACTCAATTCAATGTCATCCCCACAAAATCCCGCTAGACAAATAGTATCGAACTGTTGTTCTTGTTGACGACTGGATCGTTTCAACTCGTTCAATTTGTGCAAAATGTGCTCGTCCAACAGGTGTTGTTGCTCATTGATATTCAGAGCAAGTACCCCACTTTCTGGAATATTCCAATGAGAACTACTGTTGTGTACATATCTCATTTCGTTCAGACTCGTCGTGACAAGGGAGAAGATGTTGCTCATGTTTCATAATTGCTGTGTTGTTTGTGCTTTTTATTTATCCATTGCTGCGGAAGGTTGGTTCCGTCGTCGTCGTTGCATATTGATTGATTGATATCAAGACTATCCGCCGGTCGTATCCACTTCGCCCCGGATGTCTCACTTCTCATTCATTCTTTGATTGATTGTCATCCTTTCATCCTCAACGCAATAGTCAGTCTTCGCATTTCCTGATCCATGAATGATGGGTTCATCGTTTTCATCGTAGCTAGGAGGCAGCTGCTGCTTCCGAAGGACGGGAACTCGCCAAAATATCGTGACACAACCACGTACCGTTTGTACGTCGTCAGGTCCAATATTGGGCGTATGTATGTCTGTCCAGCTTCGCCCTCGGATGGAAGGAGAATGCGAAGCGGCTCGCCACTTTCCTATCGTACTTTGGATATCGTTTGACAACACATCTCAGCCGCCAGCAGCCGGCGACACGACCATGACAAAGTTTGACTTCTTTCATTTGCAGGATCCTATTACGTATATATAGCTGACTGACTGACGAAAGCGATTGACGACCATGAGTTTGTTTACTCCCTTAACCGGCATATTGGGGGGATCCATGATTGGTAGGTAACGACGACATGAAATCTGCTCGACGTGCGCCAGCCACAAACAAATCGCAAGAAAAGACCTCAACACATGTTGCTTCGTGTCGTATTTTTGTATCGTGTTGCTCCATTACAGGTCTCTCCGCTGCCAGTTTGCTAGTCTTGAATGGTGACATTCTTGGTTTTAGTGGCCTCATGACTTCTGTTGGCTTGAACTTGAAAGAATCCTTTCATTCGTCCAAATCCCACTGGAAGTTAGTCTGGCTTTCAACGTTTATGTTGACGGTCAATTTCTATGTCAATCACGTGGAGGATGCCACTCGAGATCATCGTTTAGAAACATCGGGAGAAGTTCCGATTGCGAGTACCGTGGCCCATGTCTTGGGTGGTGCGTTGGTAGGACTTGGAACCAAAATGGGAAATGGATGTACCTCGGGGCATGGTGTTTGTGGTTTGGCCCGCATGTCCCGACGTAGCATGGTGGCAGTCCCTATTTTCATGGCCTTTAGTATGATTACAGCAGCAACGATCAACGTGAATACGCCGTGGTCCAACTATACAGCCTTTCTTCGTACCGACACACTTCCCGCGTACAGTAAAATGTTGGGTACTGTCGTTACCTCGGCTGTCGTGAGTTTGGGTCTCCTGAGACAAACAACCGAAGAACCATTGCCCCAACATCAACGCAAAGTGTGGGGCTCCGCGGTTTCGGCTGTGTTTGCCGCCTTGGGATTGGTCATTTCGGGCATGACTCGAAAATCCAAAGTCAATGATTTCTTGGACATTTCCACTCTGATTCGCGCCAAGGAGGGTGGCGGTTATGGCTTGGGGGATCCTACCTTGATTGCCGTTATGGGTTCCGCTGTCACTGTCAGTTGGTTAGGATATCAATTTGTTCCTGGATGGGCCTATATGAAGAAATTCAGTCGACGACGATCTCTGGTAGGAGATGACTTTGCGATTCCTACATCCACAACTGTGGATGCCGAATTGGTAACTGGCGCTGCCTTGTTTGGTATCGGATGGGGCTTGACGGGATTGTGTCCAGGACCGGCTCTCTATCATGCAGCGGCAGGCATGTCGGATGTTATTTTGGCGTGGTTTCCTGGCTTTTTTGCAGGCGCGTGGGCAGGAACCAAAATCAAAGAGTACATGACAGAGTGGCAGCAACAAAAAATGGACTAGACTGTATGCATTCTATAAAGGTTATTGCAGAAGAAAGAGAGTATCACTACACATGTTTGAGGCACCCGACGACGCTCCCACAATGGAATGGTCGCACGGCGTTGACGTATAGTATAGTATCAATATCAAGAAGTAATGGATTCTACTACCATGCAGCAGAATTCAAGCAGCGCGATCGTGGTTGCGTATTTTAGACAGCCAATGTTGACTACTCATATCTATGCGTAGGATTATACTAGTTAAAAGGTGGCAGTAGTACTACGCTCTATCTACAGTTAGCTGGTAGCACGAACAAGAACTACTCGAGAGTACTACTGCTCACGACTACTAGTACTACTACCAGCAGCACTAGTACTTAATGTCGTCCTTGTTAGCCCCAGTGATAGTATCCGATGATGAAATATTTGCTGCAAAAGCTTTGGTTGGAGACGTTTCGAACTACTTGTAGCTATTCATCCGTCGTCTACTAGAGTAGCTCCTCGTGGGGAAAGGACGACACCCCTTTTTTCCGAAAACAAGATATCGTCTGATCATCGGCCGGATGATGAGGCAATGACGTTTTGATATTTCTTTTTATACGGATATTCCTCCGCCCTCAACGACTGTAAAGATACCCTGTCTTGCAAACCACTGTTATCACGCACAAATACTACCGGGCATAATATTGTGTGAACTGGTTCAATGTGCTGAGTGGGGCCATTGGTTCCAGACATCTCGCACGATATTCTGAAACCCTGCGTAAACTTACTCTTTCCGAATGCAGAACCCTCAAATTGCTGTGTGTATGTTGTAAATCCTAGGTCGACGTCGATACTCTTAGTCCTTTTGATATCGTACGACTCCTAGAGCTTGGCTAGAAGAAGGAGGTCAATGAAACTTTCGTACTAATAACGGGATTGTTTCAAGACAATGAGTTTGAAACAAACTTACCGGGGTTGCTAGTTCGTGATGTCGACGTGGTGCATTTTGCACTCCTCGTCGCTACTATTTCCGCCCACGTAGCTTTCCTACGTGGCTTCACCACCAACCAGCCATCCTCTGCCGGTACTTCCTTCTTCTCCTTTCTCTGTTCCGGATCTTCTTGTCCCAACTTCCTCAATGTCGTATAGTTTGTCTCGTCGTTCCCAACGCTAGCCGCCCGGCGGTTCTTAGTCTTGATTGCCGGCTTGCTCGCGGCTTTTTCCTTCGACTCGACTCAACCAAGTCGGCTTCGCCCGATTTTTGACTATCCTCAACAGTGTACTCTTTCGAATGCCATCCATCATGCAATACTGTCTCACCGACTTTGACTCGTTTCTACGGCCAATGGAATACGAACAACAGAATGGCCGACGAAGAACTTTTTGGTGTGCTCGTGCTGGTGTCTTCTTGAGGATGATAAGAAGAAGAACAGGCACCAGCAGCAGCGGCCGCAGACGAAGAAGTGTGGTGTCATATATTTGCAACATAAGTTCGACTGTGTTTACCACGCAGTTGACTGATTGAGTGATCAACGACAATGAGCTTGTTTACTCCTTTAACCGGCATGTTGGGTGGATCCATGCTTGGTGAGTAGGTTAACTGCTGCCGCCGCTTGATGCCGCGCGCTGACGACCCCGTCGCCGCCAGCCGACGTCGGACAAGGGGTTCCTCAACACAGTTCTTGTTTCTTGTGTCGTATTTTATCATAGGACTCTCCGCTGCCAGTTTGTTGGTCCTGAATGGGGACGTTCTTGGTATTAGTGGCATCATGAGTTCCGTTGGGTTAAACCTCCTTCGACGAGAATCCTTCCAGCATTCTTCTTCAACACCGTCGCCGTCAGCCAAATCCCATTCTTGGCAGCTAGTTTGGCTTTCTGCCTTTATGTTGACCGTCAATTTCTATGTCAATCACGTTGAAGATGCCACTCGAGATCATCGCTTAGAAACATCCGGAGAAGTTCCTATTGCTAGCACCGTGGCCCATATCTTGGGCGGTGCTCTAACCGGAATTGGAACCAAATTGGGAAATGGGTGCACCTTGGGGCATGGAATTTCTGGTTTGGCCCGCATGTCCCGGCGTAGCATGGTGGCGGTTCCCATTTTCATGGCATTTAGTATGATCACAGCTGCGGCGATCAACGTGAATGCACCGTGGTCAAAATATGCATCTTTCCTTCGTACTGACACACTTCCCGCGTATAGCAAATTGCTGGGAGCGATGGCTACCACAACCGTGGTCAGTTTAGCTCTCCCTTCTTTCCTGAGGCAAACGGCGATGACCAGCGGTCATCAGAAGTCTTCCTCTTTGCCCAGGAATCAACAACGCAAAGAGTGGGGCGCCGCCCTTTCAGGCCTTTTGGCAGCCATGGCACTCGAAATTGGAGGTATGACTCGGAAATCCAAAATCAACGATTTCTTGGATATCTCGCCTTTTCTTATCCGCGCAAAGGACGATGGTGGCCTCGCCCTTGGCGGGTGGGATCCAACCTTGATCGCCGTCATGGGCTCCGCTCTCGTTTTTAGTGCGCTGGGCTATCAATTTGTTAGCGGACGAGACCGATCTCTTGTGGGCGCTGACGTTGCGATTCCCACGTCGACGACCGTGGATGCTGAGTTGGTGACCGGAGCTGCTTTGTTTGGAATCGGATGGGGATTGACGGGATGGTGTCCAGGTGCGGCTCTCTTCCAGGCAGCGGCAGGATTGTCCGATGTCATTTTGGCGTGGTTTCCTGGCTTTTTCGCAGGCGCGTGGGCAGTCACCAAGTTTAAAGAGCACATGTCCGCAGAGCGGAAGAAGCAGAAACTGGTGGACTAATCCAAGAGTCTGTCGAATGGTCGAACACAGAACAGTTCACACTATTCCATCATATTTTAGTTACCACATCCAAAATTAGTACCACAAGCACTATGCAATGTTAACCATTGTCAATGTCCACATCCAAAATGTAGTACCACAAACACTATGCAATAGTCGCACCCTGTTAACCATTGTAAATATTATATAAGTACAGGATTCTACCCTACACAGAATCCAAGAACGTTTGTTGCTTCTTATCATACATGCATCAGGTTTTACCACATGAAAAACAAGGCAGCAATAATGGCCATCGTTGCCACCACGCTGCCACCCCGAGCAGGCGCCGTGCTGCCATTAGGAGGAAAGGTAAAAGGCGCCTGTGTCGGGGAAACAACAGGTTCGCCTGTTGTGGTTTCTTCGGGAGTACCAGTAGGAGCAGCTTCACCAGGGGTACCCGTAGAAGCAGCTTCACCAGGGGTGGGAGCCGGAGACATGGTCTCGGTGGAATTCGAAGTAGGAGCGGCCGAAATGGTGGGGGCATTCGTTGTGGGAGACTGAGACGGCATCAACGAAGGCATATCCGAAGGAATGGCCGAGGGGGTATCCGTGGGCGATACCGAAGGAATGCCCGAGGGAGCCTCCGTCGTCAAGGTGCAATTTTCAAATTCTCCCGGAGCGGTGGACAAGTATTGAAAGACTCCCGAGTACACGGCGTCATCCGTGCACAAATCAACGAGAGCCCCCTCGCAATTAAAGACTGGCACAGACACACCAGCATTGGAGCCTTCGGTACAGTTTTGAAGGACGCAGGTATCACACTCGACATCGTTGACCATGACAGTGCACGAAGTGCATACGGATTCCCCCGTGACTTCGTCCAGTTCACAATCCGACAATCCAATAGTCACAGTATCATTCAAGGACTTGGAGTACATGAATGTCTCAGAAACTAAGTCGGTCGCACCCAGCAAACCAAAGACTTCCTCGTACATGCCGCTACCGCAAACGCTGGAGTCAGAACTACAGTACGTACAAGTCGTATCCAAACAACTCAACAGAGTTTGATTGACATTGAGGTCCGTGCACTCGCACACGTAGTCGTCTGGGATGAGATCAATGGCATTGGCACAAGCTAGTTGAGTATCTGTCTCCTTGAGGTTACGATGGGTGAGTCTTGCTCCGAGTTCACCACGGAGACCCGACGCCAAGGGCAGACTCAACAGGGAGCTAACAACAACAACAACAGCTTTCATCTTGCTGGATCAGAGAGGGCGATATCTGCAGCAGCACACAAGTGAGCCAAAGGATATATCTTTTTTGTTTCGTCTCCACGACAAAAAGGCGAAGCGGAACCAAGGTTAAAAATTCGGGATTTCAAATTGGGGAGCTATGGTTCTTGGCGGGAGAAGATACTGCCGTTGCATCTAAATAACTTTTCCAAGAGGGCATATCGTCTAAGGTTATTATGGAAGATCTAATATACAGAGTTAGATACACAGATAAATCAAAGCGCGGGAGGAGTAGATACTCTTGCCCAAAGAATTTTCGTTCATAAGGATGCTCCCAGTGTTTCGAAGCCGACGGTTTTGTGAACGGCTGGCTATTCCTTATTTTCAACGGCTGCATTTGTCATCTTGGACGCGGGGCGGGAAGCCAATCATTTCTCTCCCCACAATATCCCATTCCCGCTGAGAAATAGCACTCTCTCGTTGGCCAAAATCGCGCGGGAAAAGTTTCGCCCGCACGCCGATCGACCATCAACTCCAAAAAATATGACCATGACCGCATCATTTCGACATCTGTGCCTTCGTTTTGCAGTAGTAGCCATTACGGCCTCTCCTTTGTCGTTGTTTGTAGCATGTCCCTGGAAAGGTGTGTTTGTTTTGGTGACAACCCCGTGACAACCATGGACGACTGCGTGTGACTAGTCCCAGTTGTGGTGGTGGAATCACAGATCTGCTGATGCGTCGAGAGTCATCGACATGACCCCAAACTTGCCGCCCACTCAAGCCCAAACACTACAAGACGGCCGCAAATTGCCTTGATGAGGCGTTTCGACTTTCCTGTCGTTCCTTCTTCAACTATCTGACGTTGATGACAAAGCCCAGCAAGATGGGAATCTGCGGGGTGGACTTTACCTGTCCTGAGTTTCCATCGGAGAACAAATCATCACATCTGAGATGAAGCCGTCCGTCTTCGACTCAAACCCTCCTGGGGTCGCCAGCCTCTCATCCAAACGACTAGTTTCAGGGATGCCTCCGAAGCGAAACAAGAAGACGGAAATTTGAATATCACCCAGATTCTTTTTTTTACTCCCCACCAACAAACAAGTTGTCCAAAAAAGTACATCAGAGCGCGGTGCATGAATCTACTCTAACTATAGTACAAGAAAAGTTATTTTTGAAAAGGTCTATTCGACCGGCTGATTGAGTTTACATCGATCTTGCTCTTACAGGCAAAACTTTGGTTTGAAGAGTTTAGTCTCGGGTCTTTCCAAGACACTTGGCTGTAGTACTAACGGCTGCTTGTTGGACAACTACACTAGCTAGTAGCTGCTATGAGCTCAATGATACCCTTCTTGATTCATCGCCGAGAATGATGATGCCGTTGGTTAAAGTAATCCAGCAGACAGAAAACTGCGTCCACCGCCCTCTCTTGGGTAGTACCACAACAACCACATGCTACACAGGCGGCGCTACTAGAGTAATACCAGAGAGGGCATGGGAGTTGTTTTCAAGTGGAGCAGCAAGAAGAAGCAGCACACCAAATGATGGTTGTTCCAAGAAGAAGGGGTCATGAGCCAGGCCTACTACTACTACCGGCCATCAAAAGTATTCTATCCCGACGATAAATTGATGGATGTTTCATAGTATGCTAGAAGTTCCTACCTATTACATCGTCTCTCTCTCTATAGTACCGGAGGGATAGTCTGGTAGTAGCAGGGAGCCGCAGATGATTGAGACGGTCTGATCATCGACCGGGGGATGACGTCACAAAAAGGATATCGGGACTCTTTTATCGTGGAAGGAGGAGGGCCATCAAAAAATCATGAGAACAAGATTTCTTTCGATATCGGTCGACGACGATCTTATTCTCCATAAGAGAGACACGAACCATTCTATTGCTTTGCAAAGATTCCATTTTCGATCGACATCTAGAATAATAGAATGATGAATATCATAATGGCGCTGGGCCCTCAAATGCAATGGCGAACAACGAGCCGCCCCGTGTCCCGCTGGAAGCGGGGGGCAGCCGCACCTAGAGTTATTCCGACCATTTTGCTGCTGCTGCTTCTTTTATCCCAATGTTCGGTTAACTCCGCATTTTCTCCGTTATTAAATACTCATCGTGCAACCAATCATTGTCGCCGTATTGCCGTCGGCAAGTCACAGCAACAGCTCCTACAGCAGCAGCAACATTTCCATTCCACAGCTCTTTGGCGTCAACCCAGTAAATGGGATCTTATTTTGGACGATTTGGATGACGACGACGACAAGGATACAGGAAAAGGACCCCGACAATATACTCCTTGTCCACCAGACATGATGTATGAACCTCGTATTGTTCAACGAGCTCATCAAACGTTTTTTGCCATTCGAGAAGCGGGTGGACCTGAAGCTACGAATGATGTCTATGTACGAGATCCGGTCGACAAGCAAGTCTTTTGGTATACTGGCAAGGTGGCACGTGTCTCGGATGTTTCGTTAGAAGAATGCATTCATCGTTTGTATCCCATGATTGAACGGCATGCCTGCCACCTTAGGCCATTAGAATTGTATCCTCATCGGGGGAATGGCGCACTCGAAGTTTGGGTGGCTCCCGGCGATTCCGAAATGGATGTTGCCTACAATCGACCTGCCATCAAACTCCAAAAATTTGTCCACTCGGCCGAATGGCAATACTCTAAAAAGAACAAGACAAAATATCCTAGCCATGTCAAAGCGGCCATGGTGGGTTTTCAAGGCGAGGTCTATCAAGATGGTGAAGACGGTTTTCGAACCTGGCGCAATGATGATGGATTACCGGCACGACCAGAAATCTCAGTGAGTGGACCACCGATTACCACCCCAGAAGAATTGGAACAATTGCAAAAGCGACAATTTCAAAAGCAAGAAAGTAGCAGCGACGACGACATTATTGATGCCGTAGTCTCCCAAAAGGATACTACAAGTACAGGCAGTGACAACAAAAGTGCTACGCCCTAATAATTCTAGTAGATGACAAGAAACGATGCTCACGAGGCTATTGTTTAGCTGGATAGTGAGTAACCGTTGCTGCTTTCTTTATACTATGCGTTTCAGTGCACGTGCGGCCGTTCATAACGAACGGCCCTACCATGTTACGATGGAACCACAAAATACCAGCAACGGCTTGAACATTCCTAGATTCTTTTTCAGCTTGCTAGCAAGGCTATTGTTCCAAAATCCTAGAGAAAGCAAGGAATAGGTGACTTAAACTGTTTACTACATTTGTGCGTCGTCGTTGTCGAGATATTGTTCCGCGCATCACAAAGCAGCACTCTCATTCCTATTCTTAAGTCCACCCGCCTAAATCTCCAAAGGGTTGTGCTTGTTTTGCATAGCTATTGAAACTTTGCTGGGGTGGTCGTTGCTGCTGCGGTGGTTGCGGTGGCTGTTGATATTGCTGTTGCTGGGGTGGGGGCGGTGCCTGATGTGTCATGCCCAAGAAATCCGAATGCACGGCCGGCGAAGGTGCGGGAGCCCCAAAATCCAACAAGGAACCACCCGTCGAGGGAGCCGAGGGAGGAGGTTGTGCATCAAACAAATTAGGTGGGGTAGCTTGATGTGGTTGTGGTGGGGGTTGTGGGGAAGGTCCATCAAAGAGCATATCCAAATGATCTCCCGACCCTGTAGAAGATGGAGCTCGAGAATGATGAGCGGCCGCCGGAGCCGAGGCCGGGGTATGCACATTATGGTGATGATGGTGATGTCCAAAATCGTCATCATCATCGTCGTCCTCTTCTTCCATGCTCAATCGAGTGACCTTGGCGACAATGTTGTTCTTCCAAGTCGGGACGGGCTGCTGATCCTTTGTGACATCCATCCACACAGCCATGGCGCCCTTTTCACGGTCGGCTCCTGGGAACAAAGGACTCTTGAAGCGAAAGTGATAGTGGCCAGGCAAAGGAAAGGCGTCACGGACCGATTGAAGAGTGGGAGGAGCACCCGGTTGACGGGGTTTCGGAGCCAAAAAGACATTTGGATGGAGCTCTTCGTCTCCGTCTTCGGGAATGAAATAACTACGACAAGAAACCACAAAAGATAAACAAAGAGGTGAATGTGAGTGATGTGCCGATTCGGATACCCTGAACAATGCACAAAGAGGTCATTGTCGCGCTTATCCTTCCTTCGTTCGCTACGGTGGACTCGAGCGACCTCTGCCGATACCTCCTTGCTTTGGCGGCCGCCTTACAAAACTCACCGGATCGTCGTCATTTCGGAAGTTGCACAACGCTGGCTTAGTTTCACCACTATCAAAAGCCTGGTGTGCAATAGCTCTTCGCTTTAGGATTCGAGTTTTCCGACAACAATACGAGGGGTCTTTCTTGCTTTGTTGTTGCCGCTGCGCCTTCTCGTGCCGCGTCGTCATCGTCACATATTTCGGGCGGGCACACACCGCACTGCGCACCCGTCGGCATGCGGCGGGCTCAACGGTCAAAAACTTCTTCGTTTCGTGGAGAAGAGACCTCTCGTTACTGGACTTCGCATCTCGCCTTGCCATCACCCGCTTATGTGCGAGCAGAAAAATTGGCCGCGACGAGCAAGGGACGTCCAAAACGTCACAGCAAAAGATGGCTCGCGTCACCAAAAAACGCAAACGATTCGTTCCGATGAACAGGAAGCTATCGTTACCAACAAGCACCGTGATGGTGAATGACAAAGGTGTCGAAAAGGCTAGATAGAATTATCCTCATTTCATGTCTAGTGAAGGCTAATATGGCTCCGCGTATTTGCCTCTCACCTTGTTTGACGCGTCGTTTGTTGGACTGAAAATGATGTCTATAGTATGAATTTTGCAGGACAAATGTCCAGCAGACATATGCCCGTGACTCGATAAGTTTGAACATGCAATAGACTGACTCGAGCACTTTGGGCAACAGTCAATTGAGTCACAAACGCTTTCACCTCCTCGCGCGATGTCGATTTTCGGATGTTACTACTACTACGTTGACGATGACGAGACAACGCCAATGATATTATTAGGTATTATAGATACTCATTACTGGTGCTACTACTCATTACAACTAGTTCTGTTCGCCGACCTCAGATTTTGCAATTAGCTGGCTCAATCAATGCAAAAAAGACGTCGCCTGTAAAGTTGCCGTTTTCCAAGGCAGGACCCGATAGTCAATGCTGTGGATACCTCCGTATCCACATTTGCCTATCTTTGTTACTACCATAACCACCAATCAGACTAGAAACCTTTTTTATGACGCACACCAATGTTTTCGGCGTAGTCAGCACTTTTCTTTTCGTATGGGCAGCATCGGCCCAATCGCCTACCTTTACCACTTACTACTTGACGGAAGAGCGCCGGTGCCACGCGCGCGAAGATGGTGAGCCACATTTCGACAATACTTTAAACAGCTCGTCATCCTGCACAGACCACTCATTATGTTAAAGTAGATATACTGTATTGTTAATCAAGGCATTCCTGAAACATTTGTCGAAGTAAACTGTTGCTAAAGCCGCTGGTTACGTTGCTTTCCCCTGTAGTAAATCTAGTCAAACGAGTCAACTGATTTCAACCGGCATCTTGGACGCTCCCAACAGCCGTAATGTTGGTAAAACCCTCGTTTAGCTACAAATAGCTGTAACCAATTTTTCGACTATGATAAGAGAGCTGACTGCTGCATTGAAATGTTTATAAAGCTCCTGGTGGCTACGCTATTCACAGTAGTTATGGCAGTCCAATGAGTCAACTATACGGTCCGATGAGTCAACCGGACGGTCGTCAGCGTGAAAATTACGCGATAGCGAAGTGACAACAACTAGTTCGATTTCGGCTGTAGTAACAATCGATCAACAAAAGCTAAGCAACAAATCTCATAGTATTTCACGTCTATTGTATCTAATTGAAGTAAGTTGCCTACTGAAACTTTCGAAAGCACTCGTAACTAGGGCATACTGAGTCGCACCAATTTTTTGCACAAATTCGAGTAAAACGAACGAAATGGCGCAGCTGCGTCACTACAAACGCCTGTAGTAACACGAAATCAAGTAGCAGGCAAAATCTAATGCGACGCCCTGGTACAGCATAGAATGTAGAATTTTGGGGCACTAGTGCAGTGTGGTAGGACTATTCTAGCAGCGATGACGGAGTTTCAATAATATAGCTAAATGTGGATACGGGCGGAGTCACAAATTAATCCCGTTAAGAGATATTGTGTCATGCTTCCGACAACGACATTTGGGTTGAAACGACGTTGATCCGAAAACGGTCGCCAATCGGGATGATTGATTGGAGGCCACCGCCTCCATCATCGAGGGCCAAATAGCGTCGTGCCCAGTCATTGAAAAAGTGAGTCATTGGAGTCCAAAATTGAATGGAGGACATTTGTCCTGTGAAGTTCTAATGATCGTTCGAATGATCAAATTAGCGCTATTTTACATAGGGGGAAATTTGATCAGACAAACTTTTCCGGGACATTTTGTCCTGCATCTCTCGTGTGGATCACGGATTGTTGTCCCGTAAAGGTAAGCTAATGTCTATAGTATGAATTTTGCAGGACAAATGTCCAGCAGACATATGCCCGTGACTCGATAAGTTTGAACATGCAATAGACTGACTCGAGCACTTTGGGCAACAGTCAATTGAGTCACAAACGCTTTCACCTCCTCGCGCGATGTCGATTTTCGGATGTTACTACTACTACGTTGACGATGACGAGACAACGCCAATGATATTATTAGGTATTATAGATACTCATTACTGGTGCTACTACTCATTACAACTAGTTCTGTTCGCCGACCTCAGATTTTGCAATTAGCTGGCTCAATCAATGCAAAAAAGACGTCGCCTGTAAAGTTGCCGTTTTCCAAGGCAGGACCCGATAGTCAATGCTGTGGATACCTCCGTATCCACATTTGCCTATCTTTGTTACTACCATAACCACCAATCAGACTAGAAACCTTTTTTATGACGCACACCAATGTTTTCGGCGTAGTCAGCACTTTTCTTTTCGTATGGGCAGCATCGGCCCAATCGCCTACCTTTACCACTTACTACTTGACGGAAGAGCGCCGGTGCCACGCGCGCGAAGATGGTGAGCCACATTTCGACAATACTTTAAACAGCTCGTCATCCTGCACAGACCACTCATTATGTTAAAGTAGATATACTGTATTGTTAATCAAGGCATTCCTGAAACATTTGTCGAAGTAAACTGTTGCTAAAGCCGCTGGTTACGTTGCTTTCCCCTGTAGTAAATCTAGTCAAACGAGTCAACTGATTTCAACCGGCATCTTGGACGCTCCCAACAGCCGTAATGTTGGTAAAACCCTCGTTTAGCTACAAATAGCTGTAACCAATTTTTCGACTATGATAAGAGAGCTGACTGCTGCATTGAAATGTTTATAAAGCTCCTGGTGGCTACGCTATTCACAGTAGTTATGGCAGTCCAATGAGTCAACTATACGGTCCGATGAGTCAACCGGACGGTCGTCAGCGTGAAAATTACGCGATAGCGAAGTGACAACAACTAGTTCGATTTCGGCTGTAGTAACAATCGATCAACAAAAGCTAAGCAACAAATCTCATAGTATTTCACGTCTATTGTATCTAATTGAAGTAAGTTGCCTACTGAAACTTTCGAAAGCACTCGTAACTAGGGCATACTGAGTCGCACCAATTTTTTGCACAAATTCGAGTAAAACGAACGAAATGGCGCAGCTGCGTCACTACAAACGCCTGTAGTAACACGAAATCAAGTAGCAGGCAAAATCTAATGCGACGCCCTGGTACAGCATAGAATGTAGAATTTTGGGGCACTAGTGCAGTGTGGTAGGACTATTCTAGCAGCGATGACGGAGTTTCAATAATACAGCTAAATGTGGATACGGGCGGAGTCACAAATTAATCCCGTTAAGAGATATTGTGTCATGCTTCCGACAACGACATTTGGGTTGAAACGACGTTGATCCGAAAACGGTCGCCAATCGGGATGATTGATTGGAGGCCACCGCCTCCATCATCGAGGGCCAAATAGCGTCGTGCCCAGTCATTGAAAAAGTGAGTCATTGGAGTCCAAAATTGAATGGAGGACATTTGTCCTGTGAAGTTCTAATGATCGTTCGAATGATCAAATTAGCGCTATTTTACATAGGGGGAAATTTGATCAGACAAACTTTTCCGGGACATTTTGTCCTGCATCTCTCGTGTGGATCACGGATTGTTGTCCCGTAAAGGTAAGCTAATGTCTATAGTATGAATTTTGCAGGACAAATGTCCAGCAGACATATGCCCGTGACTCGATAAGTTTGAACATGCAATAGACTGACTCGAGCACTTTGGGCAACAGTCAATTGAGTCACAAACGCTTTCACCTCCTCGCGCGATGTCGATTTTCGGATGTTACTACTACTACGTTGACGATGACGAGACAACGCCAATGATATTATTAGGTATTATAGATACTCATTACTGGTGCTACTACTCATTACAACTAGTTCTGTTCGCCGACCTCAGATTTTGCAATTAGCTGGCTCAATCAATGCAAAAAAGACGTCGCCTGTAAAGTTGCCGTTTTCCAAGGCAGGACCCGATAGTCAATGCTGTGGATACCTCCGTATCCACATTTGCCTATCTTTGTTACTACCATAACCACCAATCAGACTAGAAACCTTTTTTATGACGCACACCAATGTTTTCGGCGTAGTCAGCACTTTTCTTTTCGTATGGGCAGCATCGGCCCAATCGCCTACCTTTACCACTTACTACTTGACGGAAGAGCGCCGGTGCCACGCGCGCGAAGATGGTGAGCCACATTTCGACAATACTTTAAACAGCTCGTCATCCTGCACAGACCACTCATTATGTTAAAGTAGATATACTGTATTGTTAATCAAGGCATTCCTGAAACATTTGTCGAAGTAAACTGTTGCTAAAGCCGCTGGTTACGTTGCTTTCCCCTGTAGTAAATCTAGTCAAACGAGTCAACTGATTTCAACCGGCATCTTGGACGCTCCCAACAGCCGTAATGTTGGTAAAACCCTCGTTTAGCTACAAATAGCTGTAACCAATTTTTCGACTATGATAAGAGAGCTGACTGCTGCATTGAAATGTTTATAAAGCTCCTGGTGGCTACGCTATTCACAGTAGTTATGGCAGTCCAATGAGTCAACTATACGGTCCGATGAGTCAACCGGACGGTCGTCAGCGTGAAAATTACGCGATAGCGAAGTGACAACAACTAGTTCGATTTCGGCTGTAGTAACAATCGATCAACAAAAGCTAAGCAACAAATCTCATAGTATTTCACGTCTATTGTATCTAATTGAAGTAAGTTGCCTACTGAAACTTTCGAAAGCACTCGTAACTAGGGCATACTGAGTCGCACCAATTTTTTGCACAAATTCGAGTAAAACGAACGAAATGGCGCAGCTGCGTCACTACAAACGCCTGTAGTAACACGAAATCAAGTAGCAGGCAAAATCTAATGCGACGCCCTGGTACAGCATAGAATGTAGAATTTTGGGGCACTAGTGCAGTGTGGTAGGACTATTCTAGCAGCGATGACGGAGTTTCAATAATATAGCTAAATGTGGATACGGGCGGAGTCACAAATTAATCCCGTTAAGAGATATTGTGTCATGCTTCCGACAACGACATTTGGGTTGAAACGACGTTGATCCGAAAACGGTCGCCAATCGGGATGATTGATTGGAGGCCACCGCCTCCATCATCGAGGGCCAAATAGCGTCGTGCCCAGTCATTGAAAAAGTGAGTCATTGGAGTCCAAAATTGAATGGAGGACATTTGTCCTGTGAAGTTCTAATGATCGTTCGAATGATCAAATTAGCGCTATTTTACATAGGGGGAAATTTGATCAGACAAACTTTTCCGGGACATTTTGTCCTGCATCTCTCGTGTGGATCACGGATTGTTGTCCCGTAAAGGTAAGCTAATGTCTATAGTATGAATTTTGCAGGACAAATGTCCAGCAGACATATGCCCGTGACTCGATAAGTTTGAACATGCAATAGACTGACTCGAGCACTTTGGGCAACAGTCAATTGAGTCACAAACGCTTTCACCTCCTCGCGCGATGTCGATTTTCGGATGTTACTACTACTACGTTGACGATGACGAGACAACGCCAATGATATTATTAGGTATTATAGATACTCATTACTGGTGCTACTACTCATTACAACTAGTTCTGTTCGCCGACCTCAGATTTTGCAATTAGCTGGCTCAATCAATGCAAAAAAGACGTCGCCTGTAAAGTTGCCGTTTTCCAAGGCAGGACCCGATAGTCAATGCTGTGGATACCTCCGTATCCACATTTGCCTATCTTTGTTACTACCATAACCACCAATCAGACTAGAAACCTTTTTTATGACGCACACCAATGTTTTCGGCGTAGTCAGCACTTTTCTTTTCGTATGGGCAGCATCGGCCCAATCGCCTACCTTTACCACTTACTACTTGACGGAAGAGCGCCGGTGCCACGCGCGCGAAGATGGTGAGCCACATTTCGACAATACTTTAAACAGCTCGTCATCCTGCACAGACCACTCATTATGTTAAAGTAGATATACTGTATTGTTAATCAAGGCATTCCTGAAACATTTGTCGAAGTAAACTGTTGCTAAAGCCGCTGGTTACGTTGCTTTCCCCTGTAGTAAATCTAGTCAAACGAGTCAACTGATTTCAACCGGCATCTTGGACGCTCCCAACAGCCGTAATGTTGGTAAAACCCTCGTTTAGCTACAAATAGCTGTAACCAATTTTTCGACTATGATAAGAGAGCTGACTGCTGCATTGAAATGTTTATAAAGCTCCTGGTGGCTACGCTATTCACAGTAGTTATGGCAGTCCAATGAGTCAACTATACGGTCCGATGAGTCAACCGGACGGTCGTCAGCGTGAAAATTACGCGATAGCGAAGTGACAACAACTAGTTCGATTTCGGCTGTAGTAACAATCGATCAACAAAAGCTAAGCAACAAATCTCATAGTATTTCACGTCTATTGTATCTAATTGAAGTAAGTTGCCTACTGAAACTTTCGAAAGCACTCGTAACTAGGGCATACTGAGTCGCACCAATTTTTTGCACAAATTCGAGTAAAACGAACGAAATGGCGCAGCTGCGTCACTACAAACGCCTGTAGTAACACGAAATCAAGTAGCAGGCAAAATCTAATGCGACGCCCTGGTACAGCATAGAATGTAGAATTTTGGGGCACTAGTGCAGTGTGGTAGGACTATTCTAGCAGCGATGACGGAGTTTCAATAATATAGCTAAATGTGGATACGGGCGGAGTCACAAATTAATCCCGTTAAGAGATATTGTGTCATGCTTCCGACAACGACATTTGGGTTGAAACGACGTTGATCCGAAAACGGTCGCCAATCGGGATGATTGATTGGAGGCCACCGCCTCCATCATCGAGGGCCAAATAGCGTCGTGCCCAGTCATTGAAAAAGTGAGTCATTGGAGTCCAAAATTGAATGGAGGACATTTGTCCTGTGAAGTTCTAATGATCGTTCGAATGATCAAATTAGCGCTATTTTACATAGGGGGAAATTTGATCAGACAAACTTTTCCGGGACATTTTGTCCTGCATCTCTCGTGTGGATCACGGATTGTTGTCCCGTAAAGGTAAGCTAATGTCTATAGTATGAATTTTGCAGGACAAATGTCCAGCAGACATATGCCCGTGACTCGATAAGTTTGAACATGCAATAGACTGACTCGAGCACTTTGGGCAACAGTCAATTGAGTCACAAACGCTTTCACCTCCTCGCGCGATGTCGATTTTCGGATGTTACTACTACTACGTTGACGATGACGAGACAACGCCAATGATATTATTAGGTATTATAGATACTCATTACTGGTGCTACTACTCATTACAACTAGTTCTGTTCGCCGACCTCAGATTTTGCAATTAGCTGGCTCAATCAATGCAAAAAAGACGTCGCCTGTAAAGTTGCCGTTTTCCAAGGCAGGACCCGATAGTCAATGCTGTGGATACCTCCGTATCCACATTTGCCTATCTTTGTTACTACCATAACCACCAATCAGACTAGAAACCTTTTTTATGACGCACACCAATGTTTTCGGCGTAGTCAGCACTTTTCTTTTCGTATGGGCAGCATCGGCCCAATCGCCTACCTTTACCACTTACTACTTGACGGAAGAGCGCCGGTGCCACGCGCGCGAAGATGGTGAGCCACATTTCGACAATACTTTAAACAGCTCGTCATCCTGCACAGACCACTCATTATGTTAAAGTAGATATACTGTATTGTTAATCAAGGCATTCCTGAAACATTTGTCGAAGTAAACTGTTGCTAAAGCCGCTGGTTACGTTGCTTTCCCCTGTAGTAAATCTAGTCAAACGAGTCAACTGATTTCAACCGGCATCTTGGACGCTCCCAACAGCCGTAATGTTGGTAAAACCCTCGTTTAGCTACAAATAGCTGTAACCAATTTTTCGACTATGATAAGAGAGCTGACTGCTGCATTGAAATGTTTATAAAGCTCCTGGTGGCTACGCTATTCACAGTAGTTATGGCAGTCCAATGAGTCAACTATACGGTCCGATGAGTCAACCGGACGGTCGTCAGCGTGAAAATTACGCGATAGCGAAGTGACAACAACTAGTTCGATTTCGGCTGTAGTAACAATCGATCAACAAAAGCTAAGCAACAAATCTCATAGTATTTCACGTCTATTGTATCTAATTGAAGTAAGTTGCCTACTGAAACTTTCGAAAGCACTCGTAACTAGGGCATACTGAGTCGCACCAATTTTTTGCACAAATTCGAGTAAAACGAACGAAATGGCGCAGCTGCGTCACTACAAACGCCTGTAGTAACACGAAATCAAGTAGCAGGCAAAATCTAATGCGACGCCCTGGTACAGCATAGAATGTAGAATTTTGGGGCACTAGTGCAGTGTGGTAGGACTATTCTAGCAGCGATGACGGAGTTTCAATAATATAGCTAAATGTGGATACGGGCGGAGTCACAAATTAATCCCGTTAAGAGATATTGTGTCATGCTTCCGACAACGACATTTGGGTTGAAACGACGTTGATCCGAAAACGGTCGCCAATCGGGATGATTGATTGGAGGCCACCGCCTCCATCATCGAGGGCCAAATAGCGTCGTGCCCAGTCATTGAAAAAGTGAGTCATTGGAGTCCAAAATTGAATGGAGGACATTTGTCCTGTGAAGTTCTAATGATCGTTCGAATGATCAAATTAGCGCTATTTTACATAGGGGGAAATTTGATCAGACAAACTTTTCCGGGACATTTTGTCCTGCATCTCTCGTGTGGATCACGGATTGTTGTCCCGTAAAGGTAAGCTAATGGGCAGCAACAACAGCAGCTGGATACTAAACGTAACAACGACCAAAGACACGCCATCTCAAGCACCAAACGAACACAAGATCCATCCTTTGAGAACGCTGTACAACTTGTGTTCATCTCGTCAGACCCCAACTTCCGACATTGTCCCAAGCGGCGCAGCTGGCGTTCTTTACAAGAAACAATCCACTTGTGGAAGAACGTCGGCGAATTCTTGTCTCCCCGCGGCCCCATCTTCTTTGGATGTCATAGCCTCAATTAAATATCAAGCTTGGAAATGATATATAGGCTATTTTCAGAAGTGTAGCTATGCAAGAGTATATTGACAAGGTGGTTCTTCAGTTGGAGTTTTCTACAAAGAGCATGCTGTTGGATTATAACGACGACGACAACGACTACAACAAAACAGATTTCTTGAACGGTAACGGCCGTTTATGGACTGGGGGGGGGGGGGGGGGGGTATGTGCTACAAGCCAAGTACGCTTTATCTATTAGTGATGCTGCTGCTGTAACCAATGAGCAAAAGTTGCACATCATTTACATGGGGCTGGCTGCTCGAGACAAGAATCATCATCATCATCCAGTCGCCGCGACATTGTTGGGAAAATTCTTGTTGATGAGTGGATTTGGACGAATCGGGACAAACTGCCTTGAATTTAGCCGCCGACGCGGCACCTCATTTGAAATCATTGGTCAAGTAGTATGGAGCATATGTTAGGCCCCAACTCGAAAGCTAGTAGTACGGTTCGTTTGCAGATGATAGCCTACAGTTTCGCCGGCGAGCATCGAAACTAGCTCCCTTTCTCTTACCAGGTACTACACACTACTTTCTGTAATAAAATATCTTTCCTTGCTTATGGGATTCGAAAGTAACGCAAAAACAGGATTCAACTACGATACCAGTATATAAAAGAATGCACACTGCTACGACGGTGCTCTGCATGACCTTGCACTATTAGTAGCCTCATCAAGGCTGGCGGCGTCTAACTTCTTGAATGCGCCTCTTCTTCGGCGATTTAGCAGGAGCAGCAGAAGCAGAGTATGTAGGGGTGGTGGCACCACCATCACCATCGCCGCCGTCATCAGCACCATCTTCACCACCATCATCATCACCAGCAGCACCTCCTCCCTCCTCCTCCATGGTACCATTGACACCACTACCACCACCAGCAGCAACTCCCTCGTCGTCATACCTGCCATAGAAATATGCACGAACCTGTTTCAACATGTCGTCAACTCGGATTCCCCCACCGCAGGCGCAACATGCCTCTCCCACTCTGACTTTCGCGTCTGGCCCCAGCTCGTCAAGAAAATCGACAACGTCCGAATCGGTTGTGACAATGGTTTCATTTGCACAAATCCCATACTCCTCAAAAAATGTGCAATTTGCAATGACTAACAATTCCGATGTATCTGGGTCGAAGACCTCAACCTCGTAACTTTCGTCGTCATAGCAACCAACGAAATCGTATTTTTCCTCTTCGTCCACGATCCGCACTGTCCAGTTTCCGTCGATCGCCTCGCCGTAGTGTTTCACAGTCATTAGTTGCCAGAATTCAGAAATTGGCAGAACGCCGAATTCGGGTCTGTTACCGGGCGCAAGGATGGATACCGTACCGGTCGGAGATTCCAGCTGGATCCTCAAGTCTCCACGGGACATGTGACGAAGGTCGAGAAGAACCGATACGTACTCGACCACAAATTCTGGTCCGTATCCGTCAACCGTAAATGTCCAATGGCTCGACACGGACTCGTTGTTGTAGATCGGGATGTCGATCACTCCCGAATCGAACGTGATCATTTCTTCAGGGCCCATGTTCGTCCAACCAAGCGACATGTTGACAGCAGCAAATGCATCCACAATACCAAAACCGTATTTGATGGAATGCGACAGGCCATATCGATTCGTTTGCGACCAAGCCCCGTTTTCGGGGTCGGTCTTTTGGGCTGTCTTGGCCAAGATTGCTTGGACGTCACGCCTAAGAGTTCGAGAGCAAGGATGGAAAATGATGTTAATTCAAGCCTACTGGTGCGGATTGGTGGTGCCGACCAGAGCCAACTGTTTAGTCCAAAATGATACGTACCATCCGAGCTGTGGGTTGGCCTCCAGCATCAAAGCTATCACTCCTGTCACGGTTGGGGCCGCAAAGCTCGTACCAACAGTAACGTCAAACTGGCAAACAACGAAACAAATAGTAAGCATCGTAATGCTGAACGGAGGGAGCAGAAGTGAACCGCCATTCTTGCAATCAAGAAGAAGATTCCATACTTACACATCCACCTCCAGCTTTCGCGACAATATTGTTCGCTACATTTTCATTGTCGCCGCCAGGGGCACTGATAAAAAGTGATTCTCCGGGGGTGGAATACGAGGCGTGAAGGCGATCATGTCCAACGGAGCCGACAGCAATGGTGAAACGAGAAGATGCTTCCCCCCCCGCCGCGGAAGTATCGTGCCCTTCGGCGTAGCCATTCCCCGAGCCAAAGACTGTAGTAATAGGAGGGGGCGTAGTTAGGTATACAGGAAATTTCATGCCATCATCACACCATCTTTCCGCACGCTTACCAAAGACTGTACCAAGCCCATTCCTTCCCTCGGTAACGGCGTTAGCAAAGAATCCAGCTTGCTCACTTGTCAGTGTACCACCAGTGTAATCGCAGGAAACATAAAAATCCAAATAATCGGTGCAAGCAATAGGATCATTCTCGAAGTTACGTGTACAATAGGTCGTGATGGCATCAGTGCACGATGATGGATCGTCAAAGAATGTTTCACATGTATCGCAGGGAGTTAGAAAAATGCCGCCGTTGAATGGGCATTCCGCAAGGCGGCGGGTTTCTGCATTGTTGAGAATGCACTGCTCGTGAACAAAGGAGGAAACACAATTGAGCTTCAACGAAACGTATGTGCAGCCAAGAAGTTCGCCTACAGTAAACACGCATAGAGGTTTACCATCTTCACTTACCGGAGGTACTACCCAGCTGTTGCTTGAAATGTCAACGATCTCCCAGCTCTCGTTAAAGGCTTGCAGGGTCTCCTCGGGGCCAATATCAGAACCAATTACAACACAGCTTGATAGAGTCACACCAGGGGCGATTCCAACCGCACATCCGTCATTTGAGCCTGCGGCACCGATGATCGACGCGCAGGCCGTCCCATGCGTGTCGGTACTATAGTTGAACGGAGAATAGGATTGACAGGAGTGTTGCTCATCAAATCTGCCCGCAAACTCGGGGTGGTCGGCATCAACACCGTCGTCGTTGACGCGGACGTGAACTCCAGCTCCGGTATATCCCATGGCCCAAACTTGAGCTACGTTGATCATGTCGTAGCTCCATGTCATGGAATCGTACAACGGATCAGTGAAGAAATTGTCCCCCCCCACGGGGTCACAAGTTTCAACCCAATCCTTTGCATCAGGACAGTAGGTCACCTTTCCTATAGCATCCCAAAACTCTTGGTCTGGGGGCGGTACCGAGAGACAGGTGGCATCACCGGGACACCAAAAGCAACCAGCCTCGACACACCCATCACAATCGGCCTTGTATTGCTTGCAGGGGTCACAATCGTAGCAGTCGGTGCCCTCGCGGCACCAATCAGAGCCAGCATCGCACAGATCATCGCCTTGGAATTGACAGTCATCGCTGGCGTAGTCGCAGGCGGCTTCAATCTTCGAAGGGAGCCAAGAAGCTAGCGACGACAACAGTAGAACGGAGGGTGGGAAAACAAACTTCATCTTGCTTCAATCCTTTTTGGAGAACAACAGAAATAGTTTGTGGCGTCAGCGAAGAAGTGATCGTCTCGTCGTGGTAACCAAACTCGGCCGGAACCGCGTTGTACCACCCTTTCTTCTTTGGTGCACATTTTGGCTATGCGATACCGGTGACACGGTGGGTAGAGAATGTGCCGCCGCCATGCAGCAGCCGACAGTTTCTTTCTTTCTTCTTTCACCTCAAAGTAATAACAAGGAAAACCTTTACCGCAAGGAAGCCCATCAGCTATTATCCTCATTTGCAGCTTAGCCGACAAAGAAGGCCGCTTTCGAATCCCACAGCATGTATTAGCGCAAACTCAGTACTAGAGTATCTGAACGTCTTAGTTTCGCCGGGCACGTAATAGTGGATCGAGAGGCGGACGACTGTCAAGTTGTGTGATGCGCCAAGTGTCTCTGACGCACCTCTGGACTGACGTAGGAGGATGTCAAGCCTCATTCAAGATCGCTCGTAGGTTGCAACAAAACGCGTCCTGCAATAGACGTGCAACATTTTCATAACAAAGGCTGCACAGAACATTGCCGCCACCTTCGCCTCGGGTTTTTCCTTCCGACCACCTTCGCCTCGGGTTTCTCCCTCCGACCGTTCGGCATGTAGAAGGATATGGCCTTCTTCCACATCTCTATGCTGGATGACCTGACGATTGGATTCAAGTCATGCCCAACTGGAGGGTTTTCCTGGCCAAATGTTTCCATGTTGAACCATCGCATCAGATCAGCTGGTGTCAACTGGCCAAGCCTTTCATTGGTGAACTGATGATCTGCGGCATACTCCTCATTGTCGAGGAAGGACATCAACCTAATAAGATACTTCTTGTAGATTGCTGGAGTAGACTGGGGAGGCATGGTGAAAAGTCATGGGTCTTATTTTTATGAGTGTGGTGCTATTTTCTCGTGATAGGGTCTCATTTCTATCAATATTTATACGACTGCACCTGAGACCCTCGTTGCATTTTCATACCCCGGCTCGCCCTATCCTATGGGTCCAACACTCCAATTTTGGATGGAGTATGCTGACGTAGACTGTGTGGCGGCAGTACCAGAAAATACGATCCCGGTCTCATTTTACCAATAATGGGATCGTACCTCAAAAAAATAAGACCGTACATGAGACCCTGTAGACCTTAGTACAAAGTCTACGTAACCTGCCCAACACACTGCGCATCGACACCTTCCGTCGCGCAACAACGCGTAAGTTGGCAGCATGGGGGCAATCCGTCGCGACGCAACATGAAAGTCAACATGAAATTTTTACACAAACACAACAGCAACAACAACATTCTCCATCAACTCCACCTTTTGAAGACGTTCCCAGACCAAACAGCAGTTCATGTCTACCTATACCATGTTATGTCTACCCATACCATGTTATGTCTACCCATACCATGTTATGTCTAACTACAGAGGGGTGGAATCTCTTGCCCTTTGTGACCGAAGCCAAGCCCACCACTACTCTTGCCATTCTCTCTACTCCTTTGCGAGGGGATGCCTACTCTTTGTTGCATCGAATGTACAGGCAACAATAAACCATTTCTACCCATATTATGCCAAGTCTACCTACAGAAGGGCGCCAGGAACAGTGTCATGTCGCCTGTCATGCAGCATTCGGTTGATGATTTCTGTCACACTTTGGTCAAGGCCATATGCTGCATAAATGCGGTCAATGGCGGTGTCGGAAGTCAGCCCTGCACGCATCAATCGAGATATTGTGTCCCATACAACCTTGCGGCGGTAGTACTTGTTTTTGACTCTGCCTCGCTCCACTGCTGTGAATTGACTGGCAGGTTTCCTTCCTCCGATGCCAACTACATACTCTGTCCAAAGACTCCATAGACATCGAGGTGTTGGTGACAATGAAGCATTTAAATTTCCAACAGGTGCAGGTTGTTGGTTGACTGTTTGATTTCCTGCCTGCTGACGAGGAAAACGAGCAGCAGGATTCATCGCAATTCGCCGGATGTTGCTGTTCATAGTGGCCAACTGCCGTTGCTGCTGTTGCTGAATCTCTTTGATTTCTTGGCGCAACTCATCCTGGCCTCTGCGGACCTGCATCAGCTGTGAATGTAATGCAAGCAGCTGGGTCCGCACTGGTCGATCTGCGAAAGGACCAAAAATGGCATTATTATTTTGAACCCCAATATTGTTGTTGTTGTTGTTCTCACCCACACCGACATCATCTTGTGGGATATCATCCATGTACACCTCTCCTTCATGGCCATTTACAATCACTGGAATCTTGTTGACAGGATTGGTGCCTGCCGGCAGCCCATTGTTTAGTTGATTGTAGGCTGCTCGAATGCGTTGTAGTAAGTGAACAGGCATGCCCTCACCCGCTTCTAGAGTAAAAGCATACCATAGTAGTGCATATCCGAGAACTGTTGCCGTGGTATCACCAATCAATAGTCGTGCATGTGGCACCACGTGCTCCAGAATCCATTCATTGGTAACACCACAGTTTTCTCGCACAGAATAGCGACATGGCCCACCAATGCAAAGAAGTGAGGCCACTTTGGTGTCTGGGTAGGGTAGCTCTACATCATCATATCGATCTGAAATACGTTTCTTCCCTTTCCACCGCCCCCTGATATCCTTTTCGTCTCTCGTTGCACCCTTGCGACGACAATCTGTAGATGCAAATTTCCTAATGCTGTGCCCACCTAGGTGTGGCCCAAACCCGTCTTGTAGGAAAATTCGCCGCAAGACACCCTGCACAGTGGCTTTGGACTTCAGCCCCCCACTAGGAATGTTGTTGTCGTCTGAAAAAGGGAACAAATAGGGAGAGAGAGCAGCATTGGGATTTTCCTCGGCATGTAGCTCCAGCCACAATGACAGAGATAAATGAACACAATATAATGGATCCATACACGCCAGTATGGATTGGTATGGGGCATCCCGTTCTTCCAAAACATTTTTGGACCAACTGAGCCTGCTCTTCATGGCCATGGTGGGGAAACGGTCGTGTGGCTGTAGATTTATACGGAGACTCTGGCTGACATCATCCACTCGTGCGATCATGTGGAATTGATAGTTGATGAAAGCTGGAATGCCGTATTTCCGAATAATATCACCAGCAGCACTTTCAGTTTTAAGTATCACCATCATTCTCCTGTATTCAAATGCCTTCAATGGCACATCTGCCTTGGATGTCACACCTTGCCTGCGAACCTCCTTTTTCTTAACATACTTGCAAAGTTGGTTCACTTCAAATGACCGAGTTGGATTCCCTTGCTGAGACAGCTGATTCCATGGTGTCAATTTGTTCGGCATGTAGAAGGATATGGCCTTCTTCCACATCTCTATGCTGGATGACCTGACGATTGGATTCAAGTCATGCCCAACTGGAGGGTTTTCCTGGCCAAATGTTTCCATGTTGAACCATCGCATCAGATCAGCTGGTGTCAACTGGCCAAGCCTTTCATTGGTGAACTGATGATCTGCGGCATACTCCTCATTGTCGAGGAAGGACATCAACCTAATAAGATACTTCTTGTAGATTGCTGGAGTAGACTGGGGAGGCATGGTGAAAAGTCATGGGTCTTATTTTTATGAGTGTGGTGCTATTTTCTCGTGATAGGGTCTCATTTCTATCAATATTTATACGACTGCACCTGAGACCCTCGTTGCATTTTCATACCCCGGCTCGCCCTATCCTATGGGTCCAACACTCCAATTTTGGATGGGGTATGCTGACGTAGACTGTGTGGCGGCAGTACCAGAAAATACGATCCCGGTCTCATTTTACCAATAATGGGAGAGTAGTGTATCAACGTCAGTTTTCTCTCCCCTCGGCACACTCTGCCAACACCAGCGAAGAAAGACGGGCTTTTTCGCTGGTGTCCCTGGCATCGACACCTCGACACGATGCCACCACGGACAAAAAGCTCGCTCGCTCTCGCGGAGCTCGCACCACCCGTTCGCCCGTCCTTCCATCGGATGACATACCAGGTAGAGTACGGTACAGTGCACCTATCATACCTATGATTGCTTCGCGTCACCAAAGCGTTTGGATGTGGACGACGATGATGATGATGGTGCTCTTTGTCGAAAATGGTTTCAACAGCGAGCATCCAAACTCAATACCGGTTATAGATACAATAGCTTTTCTTTCGTCCTATCATCCGTAAAAAGACGCACGGTCGTTGTTCTTGTTTGATCCAAGACGACGACTGCTGATTTCCGACTCTCGACTGTCCTCGACTGTGTGGGGCTTCAGAGAATTCTGCATCCAGCAGCTCACATCACGACGATGAAGCTGATGAATAGCTGCCCTGCTAATAAAAGCATAGAAACAATGATGACTCGTTCGCTCCAATCTCCGTCCTTTTGGAAATGTCGTGGGTTGCTTGTCATGGTAAGTCACTACTAGCGGACTAAAGAAGAATTTCATGCTGGATGCGCCGATAGGATCTGGACTAACACATTCACGGTGCTGCGTTTTCGGCTATTTTCTACTTGATCCAAGACGCTTTGGTGTTTGTTACTGGGCGTTTGTACCAGTACTCCATACGGTAACAACAACAGCAATAACAATCGCGGCAAAGATCGACGACGTGGGGGCAACAGCAATAATCAGGAAAAAAATAATGGCGGGGACGACGATACATTGGATTGGCTCAAGGTGGCCTGTCGTGACGAATGGTATCAGGTACATCAAGTTACTACCATGGGAGATGTCCTACACCAGCTGGAACGAATATCATCTTCCTTGACTCGCAAGGATTTGACGAATGCCAAATTGTTATATCGTGGCAAAGTCTTGGAAGATCTTGGCGTCAAACTCAAAGAACAAGGCCTCCAGAGCGGCGACATGGTGATTTGTGTCACGCAGGATTACAAATTTCGATTGCATGAAGTTTTGGCCATGACCTTGGAAATCATGTCCAAAGAATTAGAGGACGACCATCAAAATGAGAAAAATCCATTCCCCAAGTTGATTGAGTATATACGGGACCATGGCATGTCCTGGGACTACTGGAAAGCTTATTGGGATCATGTCGTGCCTCTGATCGACAAACATCAAGTCAGCCATGTCATTCGAACGACGGTTGATTTATCGTATCATCGATTGCGCATGGTATGGGAACGTCCTGCCTTTCGACGCGCCTTGAGCCAACCAGGGCCCCTATTGGAAACGTATCGGAAAGTCTTGGCCCATCATTTACCAAAGTCTATACAAAAAGAACTATCGCCCTCCACCAAGAAATGTTTATCGGATCCTGACGAGTGGAAGAGAAGGGTGCAACACGTTTTGGAGGGCTTGCTCAAATTAGGCGATGTTATCTTGGATGGCATGTTGGATGTTGTATTGGATGTAGTTCAGGGTGCAGGCAAGGCGTCGGCGTCATCGTCCTTGTCCAGCAAGTTTTCACGCCCACATGACAAGTACGAACCCAACATGGAAGATCCTGCGCAGGCCAATCAAATGTTGTTTGAACTTTCGGAATCAGAAGATGAAAGTTGAAACCAGCGAGCCATGAATGAATGGCGAGGGTGAATGGTCTACAACTCGGCGGTTATGGTCACGTCGTGTAATTGAAGCGAAACACTGCTATGGAGCTGCGTTCAGGCTCTTGCGGCGCGGCTGCTGGCTATTACCTACCACTTGGTACCCAGCGGTGATGAGAGTGCCAATAAATTTTACTCGAAGAGTGCAGCATGCGACAAAGCGTTCTGATCCAAAGTATCAGTTGCTGACTGGATAGAACGTAGCTTTAACTATTGTATTCAACACACAAATATGTCGCAAAAATGTGTAGCAGCCCTTCCGGTTCTAGCGTTAGGCCGCGTTCAATTGCCGTTCGCTTTGAAACTGTGCGTCGGCGTTCAATTGTTTGCGCGACAAGTCAATAAAGATTTGCTCCAAGTTCATCTTGGCGACTGAATAGAACTTGATTTCGAGCGAGTCTTTGTAGCCTTCCAAAAGTTCAAAGAGGTCCGCCAGCTGCTGCGTAGTGTCGTCATTAGTATTGTGAAAGGGGACCTGTAGTTTCAAGTGGTAGGGCAAGGACTCGTAAACGGTAGCGGACAAGCCATGGTCGTTAAAGATTCCCAAGATCTTGTCAGAATTGTCGTCATTGGCCGTAGGGTGCAAGGAAATTTCCACAAAGAAACTAGTACAGTATCGATCATACAATTGCGTCAAGGCTCCAGTGGCAGAAACTTCACCATCAATCATAATGACAATTCGATCTCCAAGCTCTTCGGCCTCTTCCATGTAATGCGTACTCAGTAGCATTGCAGGAACATTCCAATCGCAGAGAGACGAACGTGGTTTCAGGATGTCCCAAATAAGGCGACGAGCCCCCGGATCCAAACCTGTCGCATTAACAATTTCAATGTTAGCTCGACGGTGGGGTGTATCTCGGTTATCGCGTGAAGCATGTATTGATTTGCAGGGTTCTTACCAGTAGTTACCTCGTCCATCATCATGGCCTTGGGATACCCGATCAGCGCCAAAGCCAAGCACAGTCGGCGTTTATATCCACCCGAAAGCTGATCGGAGTACTTTTGACGATGTTTATCTAGTCCCAACAACTTTACAATCGAATTGACGTGCTCTTGAGTCTTGGTGTCATCCCAATCCAATCCTCGGATCCTAGCGTAAAACTTGAGATGTTCTTCGACTGACTGGTTGGGGAAGAGTGCGTCGAATTGAGGCACGTAAGAGACTTGGCAGTTGGCAAAGAGGGGATCAACACTACGAGCGGAATGATCAACGACGACGCCATTAATGGACACCTCGCCGTGTTCGGGCGTCATTTGACCTGCCAAGATGCTCATGGTACAAGTTTTCCCGGCGCCATTAGGCCCTAGCAACGCCAGGATCTCGTTTTGCCGGATGCCGAAGCTCATGCCCTTGACTGAACGCTTGATAACAGCCGCACCTTTCTTGGAGGAGTCCTTAAAGATCTTGACCAAGTCCCGAGCGTTGATACCTTGATCGTCTACCAAGCTACGCTCTCGCTCCGCAGAAATGGCAGGATCGGCGCTAACATCAAGTGGTGTCGTCAACTCTTCGGCGTTATCCTCCTTTGAAAGTTTTGTCGTCTTCTCGCGGGTCGTCGTCAAAATGTAAAGATAGTACCATTCTACCGTCCCCACGAAGCACATGATGAGAATAGTGAACCAAAGGCGTTGGTCAAAGCTCCACACGTCCCGCCAAGTCAACTCGGGATCGTCGTAAAGATTTGATATTTCAAGTACCGCGCCCAGTCCTCTTTGAAAGGCGACTTGAGGGATGATGCAGAGGATGTCCCCGACAATCAAGATGAGGTCCTCGGACTCAGGAAATGCTTGCAACAAGGACGAATAGACAATGTACGGAACACCAGCGAATGTGAAATAGACCCCTGGAAACCAGTTGGCGACCGACTTGAAATCAGCATGAATAAAGCGTTTGGCCAAAATAAGACCCGTGGGCGTCGACGAGTAGGCGTAGGCAAACATCAGCAGTAGACTTCCGAGCCATCGGCCAGCGTTCCCGAACAGAACCAAGCCGACCGAAAAGCCGAGCACTACTAGGAGCGTAAAAAAAGGGAAGAATGTAGTCGTGAACTTGTAGGCCATGACCCCGACATATGTGGTCCACTCCGTGATTCCCGCCACGCGAAAGAGAGTGATAATGTTGTTGCCTTTCAACAAAAGGACGTCCAAGACGCTAAATGCCAGCCCAGCAAAACCAAAGGATAAGCAGAACGGTATGAAGAGCAAGTCCGGGCGGAAGGGGTTTTCCTTGCTGTAGGGTAGTTGTTGTACTGCGCTCGCAATCCCGTCGATTCTACTGCTGGGCTCGAGCAACGCAGTATAGTTCGAAAGAATATTTGCAGCCAACTGCAGGGCGAACGGGGTGACTTCATTCGCGTATTGGAGCGTCGAGTTGCCGTCATAGTGACCGCCGACATAAGGAAGCTCGCCGGGTTCGTAGTAAGATTCGAGGGTGAGCGGGGGCTCCGCTGGGACTAGTGGCGCAATAGGATTCGAATTGTTGAATTCAGGAACTCCAAAGAACCGCGCCTCTCCAGCCATACCTGTGGAAATGCTTATGGGATTACTTGTAATGATCTCGCCTTCGAGTTCTGGGACGAACAAAGCTGACAGAGCAATTCCCACAATCAGGTAGATCAACTATGGATACCACCAGAATCAAGTGTGAAAATCAAGGATTTTTGCCATGCCCACGATTCTAGTTATTCTACTCACCGGGAAGGAAATATTAAGAAAGATGATTTCCTTCGACTTCCACGCATTCACCATCATGAAATTCTGCACCAAATACAGTTTTGACCACCAGCTGATGGGCTTGATTCTACATCGTGGTTCCCAAATGCGGGCTACCAGCTCGTCGTCATTTGGAGGCACTTCTCCGGCTGTTTGGACATCCTGGTTTCCTTCGTCGTTTCCTTCGTCAGTCGCCGGCACTTCGTCCTCATCTTCTTTGCCCGTTTCGAGAAAAACCTGCTCTAGAGTCGTCAAATCCAATTGGACGTTGCTAGCGCCTTGACTCTTGAGCCATTTGAGTGCTTGAGGGAAGCTGTCTTCTAGGCCGTGACCAAGACGCCATTGATACCTGCCATTTTGATCCTGGCCCACGGGCTCGGCTTGCGGAATCAACGAATCCAACGCGATCGGGTGAGGAGCCTCAAACTCTAGCGTATAACCCACTCCAAAAGCATGCTTTAAAAACAACGAGCTTCCGCAAGTAATCAAGGAACCATTCTTGATGATTCCAACCCGGTCAGACAAGACATCCGCCTCGTCCAAAAAATGAGTCGTCAAAATGATACTCCGGCCCTGCTTGGCTGCAACAATCATATCCCAAATAGAACGTCGATTGTAGGGATCCAGCCCAGCAGTAGGCTCGTCTTAAGAGTTCGTTGTCGCAATGGTGCAAAGTAGTCAGAACCACGCCGACAAAGATTCGAGCATCGTGGGCTCACAAGGCAACATGACATGGCAAGGTACGTACCCAAAAAGACAACCTCAGGGTCGCCCAATAGGGACATGGCAATCAAAACTTTTCGCTTCATTCCTCCCGAATATGTTCCTACAGGTTTGTCCGAATCTCCCACTGAAGTAAATTTGACATCATTCAGGCGTCGTTGGACTTCAGCTTCGACGGCGTCCGCAATCGATTGATCGGGACGTTCTTGCGCAATCCCACCCTTCAAGTGAGCAAACAACCGCAAGGTTTCACGAGCTGTCAAGTCTTCTTGAAGTGACGTGTTGTGTTGGGGACAAACTCCAATCTTGTTGCGAATCGTATGAATATCCTTGCTATTTGCAAGGTTGCAGTCGCCATCTCGAAAATGATACGTCACGCTTCCTTTTTGCAACTTGATTTGATCCGCCAAGATATTGACAGATGTCGTTTTGCTGTGTATTAGCAGTAAAAGCAGATTAGCGACCTTTTTCAAACTACATCAGGAAGCTATCTCATATTTGCCACCGTCCACTTACCCCGCTCCATTATGGCCCAAATAGCCAAAGACTTCTCCACGACAAATATCCATATCGAGACCTTTCAAGACTTGGGTTACTTTTTTGGACTTGTCAAAGCGTCCCGGTCGATACGTGTGCTCGACACCACGGACCCGAATAACGACATTGGCTCCTGGCTTCAATGGCTCGTAATCATCTCCCGACAGGGTGTTACTCTCGTGCGTACCTATCGTTCGTGTGACGTCTTGCTGGTCATCATCATGGCTAGCCTTGTTGCATCCATGTCCCGAGATCCAATCATAAAAGGACTCGGAACCATACAAGGCACATAGAATCCAATACAGAATGATACCAACGATTTGAGCCATGTAACTTCCCAACAATCCACTCGACACGACATTATCGTAATGAATTCCAGTATCCAAACCAGCATAATCGTAGAGAATGTAAATGCCGTAGTATTGCATCATGCCCACAAAGGGCAAAAACACACTCAGCAGATACATGAGAATGGACTGTGCCATGTCTGCCACCAACAATCCCGCACCAATGCCCAAACAGAATATGCCACTTATAAACGGAAAAGACTGCGACAACTCTTCTTGATGGATGAATTGTACAATGAGAGTAGATTGCGAAATCATGTGGACCAAACCCAGATAATGCGATAGACCAATCAAGCCTGGACTTGACTGGGGCATGAGATTCCAATAGATGGAGACCACAGTCAAGAGTGTGGCCGTCCATATAAAGTGCATCGAATAATATCCAATCCAAGTCCAGAGATAAGTCCTCAATTTGACACCGACAAACAAAAAGGATTCGGTAACGTGATTGAGCTTCTCGTACGTCATGGGCCCGATCAAAAACTGCGAGGCCACGGCACATGCCAAGACTTGCATGACGGGAGGCAGTAGCAATACAATCAGCGGGGGATCATTGTCAGTTGAACTAACTTTTTGGGGAGTTTGTTGAATTTGCAAGACGGAAAAGGTTGCTGAAACTCCTAGAGTTTCCAAAATGGCCACATTGACAGCCCATTGGGCACCTGCCAAGGCCGATTGAAAGGGAGACGCTTCTTCTTGACCACCATAAAATATAGTATAATTGTCCATGGCATCCAGATAGACACAGACTTCTTCTGCTGCAGATGCCGAAATGTCTTGACAATCCTCCAAGAATTCGGTTCGATTGGTGACATTGGACCACTCCACATCTACCAAGCTTTCTTGCAATTGCAGGGTCATGGTAGTGGCAATACTCTCCACCATTACGCCATCATTCGTCATTGCCATGGATCCCGCCAATCGAATGGTTTGGGGGTAGGTCCAATTATGACCGGGAAACAATTCAAAGCCGCCCTGAAGAGTCCCGACTTCGGGTTGGTAGTCTTGAAAAGAAATCAAAAATCCAATGCAATACAGCATGAGCAAACAGGGCAACAACAAAAACTTTGCAAAATACAATTTGGGTTTTTGGTAGTCTTTGCGAAAATGGCGACCCATTAAAATCTTGGCATGTTGCCAGTCGGTGGGGACAGGAGTGCGAAACATCCCGGCATCTTCTGGCGATGAAGTAGTCGTCATGTTGCAACTATCATTCGTTTTTGTGCTTGTCCCAAGCGATTACATTTATCAGAGAACCGTCTTGTGTGTGATGGATGGGGGATGCAATTGGAAGATATCGTCAACAACAACATCCCTGAAAACGAACCCTGAATGTGTGGGGCATGTTTTGTTTGTGGAGTGATGTGCCGAACGGGGGGATGGGATGATGATGAGAACACGTTCGTGGATGTTCTTGCAGGATTCACAGAGAGGGTCTCACTCATCGTCGTGAGTCCCGCGCAACATTGACCCGCCCGACTAAAGATGCACTGGCCTGCTGGCCGACGAGACTGATGCTTCGGTCATTTCTCTCGCCAAAAACGTTCGTGAGGAAACGAAGATCGCTGTCATTTTCAATATCCTCATCGATCCAAAGTCTACCACACCTTGCCTCGTTATACATACAATCATCCATTGGCTGCCAGAATACATTATCATGGTTGTTGTTTGTCGTCGTGGCTCTTTTGGCAGTGTCGTTTGGCTGGGTGCCGTGGCATTGTCACGGTTTGCCTCCATGGCAGCAGCGGGTGGCAGCAGGTCCGACGTTGTCGTTGACAGTCATTCTTCTTCTGCTATTGACAGCACCGCCGCCGTGAAGAAATATTACGACAACGTCCATGACAATGATCAAGTCATTAGCGTTGTATTTTATGGAGAATCGCAATGTCCGTATTGTCGTAAATTTGTACAAGAAGCTTGGCCTACCGTGTGGAATGACTCGGAACTCATGGAGTATGTCGACTATGACTTTGTGGCTTGGGGAAATGCCTATTTTGTCACACACAAATGCTCTACAGGCACTACCTATGATCCACAAGAACGTGCTTGCTGGTACCAGGAATGCATTGAAACCTCTAGTGACAATGACGATGAGTGTTTCTCGGGCAAGGTTATTTATCAGCATTCCCTGAAAGAAGGTCAAGTGGATATTTATGAAATGTGTGTCAAGCTCCACTATGGCATAGAGGCAGCCGTAGACTTTACCTATTGTTGTGAAGGTCCCAATATGGATGATCCTAGTTTGGAGAAGGCACATGATTTGTTACTGGAATGTACAAAGGCAACGACGATTGATCCCAATGTGATTCAAGATTGCTTCGCGACTCACGGACATGCCATGGAAGTCAAGGCAGCCAAGGCAACGCCGACACATCCCGGCGTTCCTTATGTGTTGGTAGATGGAATCGCCTTGGAGGATCCCTTTAGTATTCAAAAGACTATTTGTGATAAATTGAAACAGAAGAAACAACAAAGGAGTAGTACGACGGCGATGCTGGCAGAACAAGAAGGATTTGTCTTGCCAAAGTCTTGCGAGACTCTTGACCCAAACGAGGTCTTGAACGCTCCAGCCAAACTCGTCCAACTTTCCGTATAAAACGAGAATCCTTGGGGAACTAACGCAGGTCGCACAAGAAGATACATTATGTTGCAATTGCAATGTTCTCTCCAACGGCATCCCACCACATGGAAGCTTCTACTACTAGAGACCCGACAATAATGTTGCCAGTAGTGTAGTGCTTCATGATTTAACAAACCGTTACATCCCCAAAAATTCAAGTAAAATTGTAAACGTTACTTCCCAGAGCCAGCAACAATGACATCAATGTCATGTCGCCGTGGTGGTGAAGACAGAATCTACACATTCACAACAACGTCCAACCCTCATGGCGGTGTCATAGAATGACTCCGACTCTGACAACTTCATCGTGAACGAAAGTGGCGGCCAACTTTGAGGGGGCGGGGCACAAACGTCGCACCAGACAAAAGAACACCTCAATATCTTGAAAGTGAAAATGGTTAGCAAACCGTTGTCCCCCATCCCCACAGGTGTTTCCCACAAAGATACTCTTCGTAAAGTTTCGGCGGGGGGAAACGCCGCGACCGCTGTCCTTTTGTTTTGGAATCTTCAACGAACCCACTTATATCGATGTCCTTGATTGTGGTTTCCTGTTGTCTCCTTTCGTTATGGAAAGCCGTAGGCTATTTCTGAAACGTCCCCAAATCCCCTCTCGTGCCTCTAGGGCATCTTGCTTCCCCCGTGCTTCCGCCATTTTGATTCGTTCGGCGGTCGCCTGTTGCGCCACTTTGGCGAGTGCTTCCGTAGTGGCTTCGCCTTTGGATTTCTGCCGCCGATGCTCTCTCAGAATATCTAAAACAATCAGCTTGCGACGAACACTGACAGGTTCCAACCCACGTGTGCATTCATCTTTGACTTGTCCAGTCATGACATTTTTGCAATGAATGACAAAACTGGTGATTTCATCTTTGGAATAAAACATGTTAGCATGTTCTTCGGAGCTGATGGGTTCCTCATTCGCTACAATCAGGGGGTCCTCTTCCACAAAGGATACATTCTTTTTCATTGTTATTGTCTTCTTTGGCATGATGATGATAATAATAATTCGAACACGCTTACCATAGGAAACGAGTCTACGTTGTGCCGAAAGAGGCAAGAGAGAGGATGATGACGAAGTGGGAAAGGGTGACTAAACATGTGTGGCCTCATTCAAAACTCACGTGCGCAATTCCTTGGTGGCGGTAGACAGCGCCGAAAATGCGTTTCAAAAAATGAAAAAATGGCGGTCGACGGACATTTTAATGACCCGATTGGGTCGCTTTAGTCTAATACGCGGCCAATGCATGCATGTATGCAAGAGGCTATGATTCCATTCGCAACGAATGAACGTCTTTTGAGACTCCTCTGTAGCCTATCGTTAAGCATACTATTGAATACTACTCCAAGCAGAGGCTAGTAGTAGTAGCAGCAACGACACGCGGTGCCCACTAGAGCTCAAAAATTTGGTTCTACTTGTCCGAGCACGGAATCAAGAAGGAGAAAGCACGCAATGCGTCATTTGTATGTCCAACTCGTCTCTAGAGCCAGGCAGGCCAAGCAAAGATCCGAATTCTGATCCAAACAAGATGGGAAATATCCAAGCCTGGCTTTGTAGTTGAGGATACTCGCCACTTATCATCATCATTGTCCTTTTTCGACAAAATCGTTGCAGTCCGCAAAATTCAATGTCACATTGTAGAGTTGTGCAAATTCCTTGAGCCACGAAGGGGCCATGCCATGTCGTCGATAGTCATCAAACAATTCATCATCCGTGGCAATATCCGTCAAGGCAATCAAATCAATACCTTGTGGTGTTTGGCGATAAACCGTATTGGGTTGGGGGCTGTGATTCAAACCATTGCCGGGTACCCACATGCCATAAAATCGTCGGGAAGCATCGTCGGCCATGTCAGCCTCGGCATCCAAGGGATAACCTTCATAATTGGCATGCTTGGAAAAGCCCCACATGTAATCCTTGACGTATTCTCGACGTGCATGGGCTTTGGCGGGTTCGATTTGACAAAAGTTGTCAATCTCCGCAATCGACGTGAATTCGATCAAATTCATGCCCAAGATACCTGTGCGGAGAATAGTATCTTTTGGTATAGATTGTTTGGCAAACAATCCTGCCCCATACGGAGTCGGTCGCCAGTCCACATTGACGTGCCATCCCATTTCTTTCAGGGAAAATAAATGTTGCAATCCAATACGATCATTCCAATCGAACTCTGCTTCCAGTGTATTGACCATGGAATTTCTTAGAGTCAATGACGTTGAATAAAAGCCTTTTTTGTCAATGTGATTCTGGTTCGTTGCCCATGTCCTTGGCGATGTAAACGCAGAACATGTGATTCGGTGATATCGACGACCAGCTGCTGCTGGCCCCAAGGACAAGGCTGACAAGGCAATCATTTTCGAGTAATGTCGTGCTACGAGACGCATGATGGATTGTCCACGACACAATCACCCACACACAAAATCGGATTGGAGTTCTGTCTCCTCGGTGCGAAATGTGTAAATTGCCGACGGCGGAAGCAGAAAAGTGTTGAAAGGGTCATTGTTCTTTGATTTTTTGCTTCGGTGCATCGCGAAAGATTCAGTATGTAGGTATTAATACATACTCACATACTTTAAGCTCTCATACGTAAGAAGAGTGTGGTGTCAGCGCTCGTACATCTGTGACGTCAAAGTTGGGTCGCTGGAGTCGACCCAAAAGGAGGCCGCCGCCGCAAAGTAGCTACTAGTAGAGATTACTGATTTCATCTTTGCTATTGCTAGATAGCTAGAGGTAGCTGGCAAGTCAACGTGAAAAAGGAAATAGTCTAATAATAGAAAATCGTTGTCGATTTTCCGCTAGGCATTGTCAAAGCAATATAAGATGAAAGGTATCAAAGCTTCGAACGGCAACAACTACCGGCTTGGTTCAGTCGCGCGAGAGGCTTCTTCATCCGCCTCGGTCCGCCTTTGCAGGATGACCACTCGACTCAGCCACGCAGTAAGCCGGAACATTTGGTATCCAAGCATGACTTGCCACACAGACGTCAAGCCCACAGCTCGGGTTCCCATTAGAGCTGCTTTCTTTACTTTCAACATGAAAAAAGGCACCGCTGCAAAGTAAAAACCGTACATTCGTCCGAGAAAGTTGAGATCGGTTTGTCCTAGCAGCACGCCTTCCGTGGCGCACAAAACCCCATGGACGCTGAAAAAGGCTAGCAGCAGCGGAACAACGGAATTGACAAGGGCAATTACCGCTGGGTCGGATGTGAACATGCCCGAGATAAATGGTATCGTAGCGACGGCAGTCACCATGGCTCCCCCGAAAATGGCACCGGCCTTGGCAAAGTTCACTGCAGCTTTCCTCAAGGCAGCAGATCGTTCTTTGCTTGGCTTCTTCGCGGCGATGGAGGGCAAGAAGCTTTGTGCCGTGAGACTCAGCGAGTCAGCAACGGGGCACAGGCAGTAGAACAAGCTAACGATAACTTGTTGCGCGGCCATGCTCACTGTGCCCAGAGACGAAGCAACAACGTGACTCATGGCAACGTAGCCCGAGACGCGACCGACCTGAGTGGCGGTGACGGGGGCAAGGTAAGGAGTAAAGTCCTTTCTAGTCTCCGCCGAGGGGAACTTGACCAAATCTCGGAACTTGAAACGATCGGCGAGGAATCCTTTCACTGAAAAGCTGTCTTCTTTGGGGGCAGCCTTTGTTGCCTTGGGCTTTTGGGGTCGCTTGAAAATCTTTTTCAACATGCCTGTCGAAGGCTTGGAATCATTACTTGTCTTTTGGCCAAAGTGCTGAAGGGCATCTCGCAGCTGTTGCCTTCTCGAAGTTCCCTTACTGCTTTTGCCGGTCAATTCAAGAATCGCGTTTGAAACATTCACTACTCGCGGCTGGGATTTCGACTTGTGTGTCAACCACTTGACAAAAAAGAATACACCGGCATACTGGGAAAAGACTGTCGCCCATGCGGCACCGGCGGCACCCCCAATGATTGGATGGGAGCTTCCAACAAAAATCATATCACCGAAAAAGTTCACCACCGCGGCCGCTAACAGAACGTAGAGAGGGCTTCGAATATCTTGCATTCCCAAGCAAGCCGATTGCGTACTGCCAATAATAGCAGCAGCAGGCATACCCAACGCTCTAATTCGAACGTATTTCATCGCAGCGGCAAACACAGCAGGGCTGATGCCGTCGTTCCCAATGATAGCCTTCAACAAAGGCCTTGCAAAGACAAAGAGGATAGTCCCAAGAGCCGTGCCAACATACGTCGAAAGTTGCATGGATCCCACCAATACCTTGGTTGTTCGCGGCTTGTTTGGCGTTCCTCGATCGGCTTCCTGTGCAGCCGCCACCAAGTTGGTTGCACCAGTGTACAAAAAGGC
The DNA here is from genome assembly GCA_951394045.1 of Nitzschia sp. DOCU1. Classification (NCBI taxonomy): domain Eukaryota; phylum Bacillariophyta; class Bacillariophyceae; order Bacillariales; family Bacillariaceae; genus Nitzschia; species Nitzschia sp. DOCU1. The sequence goes on along the minus strand of OX595994.1, from coordinate 1,834,510 downwards.
CTGCATCAGGAGATGTAAATGTTAGAGGACGATCCATGGGCCAAAGTTCCATATGCAACCAAGCACAACGTACAATGAGGAGGGCAGCGTAGTCGGTGACTGCTACAGCTGGGTTAAGTGCAGCCTGCTGAACAGTACCAGACAATAGGCCAACTGCGGACGTATCAATCAAGGAAAGAAGTGGACCGCACAGCCACACACCGATTGCGGGAATTGCAAACATGAGAATCTTGGATACCTTCGGCGCATTGACCTTGGTGAATGTGACTGGTTCTCCGACCACCGCTGCGGCTTTCAAGATATCCGGCACACTCTCAAGCTCCATGGACGAGGTGCCATTGGAGGCTACGAATTCAAGTTGTTTGATCAACTCGGGCGGCATTGAAGCTTCCGCTTCAGCCGCGGCTTGCCCCGAGGCTGCCAGGACTGCCTTAACGTCTTCATCGCGGCTAAAATCAGCAAGCTCTGATAGCGGCTTCACAACTGGTTCTTCCGTCAAATCACCCACCACGCCGGAAGAGATGATGGCTTCCTCATCAAACACTTCGTCGGGGCTCGTATTGCTAATTGACTCTAGTAATAGCTCTGTTGCCTCCTTGCTTGCTGTGGGGGACGTAGTAGCTGCCGCAATAAATTCATCGGATATCACCTCGGACTCCACATAGTCGAGCAGATAGTCAGCCTCGCTTTTCTCGTTGAAATCCATTGACGAATCCGTAGGGATCTTTTCCTTTGGAACATAATACTGCGGGAGTCCGGTTACTACCCTCGGCCGGACGTTGGCTCTGGCAGAATTTGGGACGAACCCATCGCAACTCCGCAACCAGCATAATAGAATAGCGGCTAATAGAGATTTCTGCATGATGAGATTAAACGTTCTGCTGCCAGTTTAGCAAGGGGGCAGTGTTGTGAGAATGGAACTGATTGATAAAGAAACAAACTCAAACTGCAATAGAGTGTCACAACCCAAGTGCCGAGCCTCTTCTTCTCTTCCAGAAGAACGCATTTCCAGCAAAGGCACGAGGAATAATGCAAAACGAGAAAGAGGTGAAACTGCATCGGCATCGCCCGGAGGTGAGCGGTGGCGACTCCACGTACGCATGCATAGCTCGCGTGTTCTTCGTGGCAGATGGCGGTGGTGCGACTCAATCGACTTAGTGAATTCACAGACACGGGAACTAAATGTCACACAGACAATAAATCACGTATCACAACGACGAAAAACAAACGCTTTCTTTTTTTGCATCCGAAATGGGACAAACCAACAGGCCATGGTGGGAAGAATGCACCTCTCGACGATGATGATAACATCTCTTACCTGAAATAATTGTCTTGTCGATTAAAGTTTTGTCGGAAATAAAAAGTTCGGAACACTTCTTGCATTTGCGGAGATTGTGACCGGGACCATCTTGTCTTTGGGCTTTTTCTCGTCGTCGGCGATCTTCGCTCACCCCCAACGTTTGGGACCACTCCGAATGCATGAAAAAATGAGGACCTCTCAACGACTTCATCGCGCTCTGATGGCAGGCTATAATTTTTTAACGTCTACAATGGAGCGCGAAATTGCGAAGCAGATGCCTCGTAACGGTTCGTAGGCACCGATTTTCTGATTGGGCCGTGTCCCCAAATGGGACAACTTTCGGGTCGAAGCGAAGGAATTACTTATCTGTCGGTCCGTTGTCCTGGTTCGCGAATGTCAAGGTGGGAACAAGGAACACAAGGAGAACACAGCGAGAACCAAGGAAGGTGTGTTCTTAGAAACGAGGGTATTGTATTGCTCATGGTGAATACATATGCGATGTTCTTTTTGGCGATACTTCAGCTAGGGCGTGCAGTTGTTTCTAATCTCGAATGGACCCGGACAGAAGTACCGGTAGATCATAAAATAACCCTCTATACCAGTGATAGCGAAAGACGGAGCAGGAGGACCTTTGCGTTTGGTGAGACCGAAGGCAACAGACGAGGAAAGAAAGAACAAGGTCCAGGAGACAACAAATCGGGCAGCAATGATGATCTCTTTCCTTCTGCAGCCTGCCGCTGTTATCGCTAGCTTCCTTGAGGCGGACTCGTCGGACTCAGTCATATCCGGTCGGATTAGTCAACGACAAAGATCCATCACGCGTAAAAGGATACGACCATGGCCTCCTCTGCGAGAGATTCCGGTGGTGATGCATGTGAGACGACGAGATGTCCATAACTGTTGATGCAGCCATCAAACTCACCACTATTATACACATGAACAGCTTTCAATGTTGAATACTTCCAGTGCATCCTTCAAGTTTCGTCATAATTTCTCCCACTTCTACTCCTGCTACATGCGCCGAAAAATTGCCCCTTCGGTTGTCTTTCTTCTCTCCAATCCGGCGTCCAGTTCTACAACTGCATTTTCTACTTTTTCAACTTCCACCTTTGCACAGCATCATCCGGCGAGATCATTTTCAACTCTCAGCATGAGCTCAGATCCTTGGAAATTTCTCGAATTGAGCCAGTCGGTTTGGTGTCGAGATGATTCGTCGGCCATGAGACAACAAGCTCTGGAACGATGCGTGCCACCATTAGGAGGACACAAGGGTAGTTCGGGTCGCATTGGCGTCTTGGGAGGATCCGCACGATATACAGGAGCTCCCTACTATGCTGGCATGGCCGCCCTTCACGTGGGTGCGGATTTGGCCTTTTTGTTCTGTGCCGACGAAGCCAGTGTACCCATCAAGTGTTATTCGCCAGAGCTCATGGTAGCTAGTGTGTACAAGGCTGCGGATTTTGATGAATGGGTCAAGAATGGTGAAATGAAAAGTGAAGCAGCCGAGTAAGTAGTACGAGTTTACACGTTCGTGGGGAAATGGATGAAAGTTTCTACTACAGAAGAATCTCAAATGTTTCTCGACGATAATGGCAGAACGTCGATACAAGAAATGGTGCAAAAGGTCGAAGAACTATTTGGAAGCTTGCATGCTCTTGTCGTTGGTCCTGGACTGGGTCGATGTCCCCTGGTAATGGAGGCTACGAGTCGAATCATTCGCAAAGCCATGGAACGGAATATTCCTCTAGTGTTGGACGCGGACGCCTTGTATCTATTGGGGCTTGCAGAATATCACGACCTATTAAGTCCATCCAAATCACCATCCAATGACAACAAGAGCATGGTGGTCTTGACTCCCAATGTCATGGAACGAAAGCGTCTGGAAGGACTGGAGAAATATTGGGACAACGATCGAGTTGTTTTGGTACAAAAGGGAGCCGCAGATGTCATTGAATCTGCCGTTAGTGGAACGAAATCGACTACCATATGCAAAGAGATTGGTGGTTTGAAGCGATCGGGAGGCATTGGGGATGTCTTGGCTGGAACGCTGGGAACGTTTCTGGCGTGGAACTCCATTTTGACCAGCCAAGGTAAAGCTACAATAGCCGACGCACCGCTTGCGTGCTGGATGGCTTGCAGCGTAGTCAAGAGATCGACTCATGTGGCTTTTCACAAACATTATCGATCCATGACGGCACCGGATGTACTAGCTGCACTAGGCCTCACATTTCATGCCATGACAACCGTAGACGAATAGATGGTGACGCACGACAATGGCTTTTGAATCTACTATAGAGATCTGTGATTTCAACTTTTACAACGTACATACTTAAAGCCCAGTCAGCCAAGGACCATGCATGGATGTAGTCGTACTCGGGCCATACCCATGTGGCTATTCATAGTAAGGAATACTTTTGCAGTAGCTAAAGGAGAGGAATGGACGAAGGCATTCGACTAGGCCGATTACATAGATTTCAGGTTCTGAGCTTGGAATCAGATTTGACTGACGCACTTTCGCCCCTTCTTTGATTTGATTGGCTAAAACCGAACGGCCGAATGAACCAAAACACGGGGAAGGATTTGATTTTGATGGATGGATGGGATAGGCCATCAAAACAAATTCTCCATCCGATATTACGACAACCGCCACAAAATTCTTCTACAGCGATTGCCGTCAATAGAACAGTGTATTGGAAATAGATTACCTTGCCGAATCTACCGACAATCTGTCAATCTGAATATCGACTGTAGTTGCAGAGTGAACTGTCTGGCTGAAGTCTTCCTTCCATTGATCGGCAGCAAACCTTTCCACCAGTCAACCATCAGCAGATTCTTCCCCGTCACGAAATCGGAATTCTACGAATCTTTGAGTTTGTTGAGGTGATGAATCGCAACAACTCTGGCAACCAGGAAGCACGGAAACGATCTTTTGTGTTCTGTCTTTGGTCAATAATAGTTCACTTGGTCTGCTGCTCGTCATCCGCTACCTGCTTCGCACCCACTACCTACGCAGCAACATCGACCCCCAACAATCGTCGGTATCGATATCGCGAAGAGAAATCGTACTTTCCAAACCCACAATCTTCTTCTAAATCAACAGCCCTGGTACAAATGGTTGCCTCGACGCCACCACGAGCAGGGTCTACGAGTACCAGTATGCCCAGCCCTTTTAATCCCCAGTCGCCAGGAGGGGCGGTACGGCCCGACGAACCCGGCCGTTGGACCAAGATCCGACGAACCGTATTTCCTATTCATGGACAGCATGAAGTGACAAAGTTTTTGTTGATTGGTGCTATCAAGTTCTTTATTATTTTGGCATTGACGCTGACAAGAGATACAAAGGATACCTTGGTTGTGACTCAGTGTGGTGCCGAAGCTATTGCCTTTCTAAAGGTAGGTCGTCGTCGTGACATTACAACAAAACAAGGGGAAAACGGTTCTCTCATTGCGCTCCCATAAATTTCATTCTCTTCTTTTTTCCGTCTTGATCAGATTTATGGAGTACTGCCAGCTGCGACGGCCTTTATTGCGCTCTACTCCAAAATGGCCAATGCATTGAGCAAAAAGACGCTTTTCTACGCGACCTGCATTCCTTTCTTTGCCTTTTTTGCTTTATTTGATATATTCCTATACCCAAATGCGGCGTTTCTTCATCCTTCATTGGCCGCTGTGGAAGCCTTTTTACCAGGCAACACGGTCAGTGGTGGAATGGCCGTCTTGGCCAAAATTGTGGCCAACTGGACGTCTGCCTTGTTTTATATCATGGCCGAGATTTACTCCAGCGTGAGCGTCGGTCTCTTGTTTTGGCAGTTTGCCAATGACGTGGTATCGGTCGATCAAGCGAAACGATTCTATCCGCTCTTTGCACAAATGAGCGGACTAGCACCCGTCGTTGCGGGTCAGTTTGTCGTTCATTATGCGAGCAAGGCAACTAACTTTGGCTCGAGCATGCACCGACTGACAGCAGCCGTGACATTTGCTGGAGCAATGATTTGTTACTTTTATCGTGCAGCTACCCGCTATGTGGAAACAACGGAACGGGCGCCCGAAGAAGAAGAGGCAGCAGCACCAGCACCAGCACCAGCAACGACGGAAGGGGAAGTCGCCGAGGTAGCACCAAAGCCCCAGAAGAAAAAGAAGCCTTCAATGAGTATGGGCGAATCGGCCAAGTTTCTGGCATCCTCACAGTATCTACGGTTGATTGCTGCATTGGTGCTAGGATATGGACTGAGCATCAACTTTACCGAGATTATGTGGAAATCTTTGGTCAAGAAACAATACCCAAACCCTCTCGACTATCAACGATTCATGGGCAACTTTTCTTCCGCCGTCGGAATGAGTACCTGCATTGTCATTTTCTTTGGCGTCCACGTTATTCGATTGCTTGGCTGGCGAGTGGGTGCCATGGCAACGCCTGTAACCATGGCCGCTCTTTCTGCACCATTTTTTGGCTGCATTCTCATTGGGCTGGACAGTCCTGCTCGATTGTCGACAGCGGTATTGTTTGGAACGATTCAAAGTCTTCTCAGCAAAACGGCAAAGTATGCTTTGTTTGATCCAACCACGCAAATGGCGTACATTCCATTGGACCAGGAGTCCAAGGTCAAGGGCAAAGCCGCAATCGATGTGTTGGGCTCTCGCATCGGAAAGAGTGGAGGATCGTTAATCCAACAAGGCCTTGTCTTTTTGTTTGGCAATATCATCAGTGCAGCACCAGTAGTGGGCATGATATTCTACTCGGTCCTCTTTGGCTGGATTGCCGCCGCAAGCAAATTGAGCACACTCTTTGTAGCTCAAACGGAAATGGAGAAGGCCAAACAGCAAGAAAAAGAAAAGGCCACGTAAACGAGCAAAACTTGATGTTTCCTACTAGTTGTAAGATGGCACTCGTCTGAAATAGCGTCACTTGCAAAGACTTTCTCTCCCATTGCTACTTCAACTAGCCGGTTCGAAGAGCGCTCACGGCTGGAATGGAAGATACGATTGACCTAGTAGTAGCATGGTTACAGTGATCACAGGCGACATATAATCCAAACAAAGATATACGCAAGAGATATTATCGGTTGAGCGCTCGGATCATATCGTAGGACATGGCTTGGTAAACTTCGACCCATGCATCCTTGATGTCGTCCGTGTATTTCTCGCCCAACAACTCTTCCACAGTTCCTAGCAATGCTTGTCCCATGGGTGGATAGTGTGATTTTGAGACTCCAAAGTTGCGGTGCTTTGCTCCCAGCTCCAAAAGGATATCAGTAAGTAGTTCCACATCCGGGCCTAAGAGAGCCAATGAGCGGTCAATCATCTTGACGAAGAATACTGCATGGGCTCGAAGTCGTTTGCTCTTGTAAAACTCTTCAGTGATTTCTTCCTTGCCAAAAATGAATACTTGGCGGGCTGAAGGCGATGCCTCAAACAATCTTTATTGAAGAAAAGTGTTTGTTATTAGTGCAGCTCAGTGGTGGTACCTGTTGTGCAAGAAACGTCGCATGCTGCTTACCTTCGGAAGATTTTAACACCAAGAACTTCTTCATAGTTGGGGATTCGTCGGAGGGTCTCCCAGCTATCGATGATCTTTGAAACTGTAGAAAAAGTAAGTTCGGCGACCATTGTGAATCAGATTGTTATTGTTTGGATGGAATGGGTGGTCTCGCTAGCAGCTAGTCGATGAACAAAAGTTGTGGGAGAAGAAATTGTGAGCGAGAAGCAAATCGAACGATCGCTAATGATGGTTTCAAAGTCGTACTGTAGGATTTTGTACTTCATTTGTACGAAAGTCAGAGTTCGCATTGGCCTCGGACATGATGAGTAGCGCGGTAATGCAATGCGAGGCTCATCAACGACCGTTCGATTGTTGAAATCCCATTTTTTCGGAATGAGAACATTTAACGACGTAGTGAAGTTAATCCGAACCCACGGAATAAGGACATTTTTCTTCACGAATAGCCCTTCCAATGACAACGTTGCTTCGAGTTAATAAACTTCCCCGATTTTCGTAGGACATTTTTGTCAACCACATAATCTATGGCACCTTTGGATAGTGGAATGAGAAAATCCACCACTCAATGCGCATTTGCATGGCGGCTTGCTTCACTTGCGACTAGTACCTTGATTAGAAACGATTTATTATCTAGTAGTAGAGAAGGTACTCCGGGGGAAGTGCTCTAGGTATCACGCTACTCTAGCTAGAGACCGTTGTTTTGGGTGGGGTTTGCCACACCCCACAAACAGAGTCGACTTCAACGTGGTGTGCAACTGGTCTCACAAAACGAGAAATCTGCTGCCAATGCTTAGACTCCGCACTTTCGCTGCTAGGGGGCGAGAAATCCGAGGTTGCCTTGTCATAAGGTACTACTCGTGCCAGTGACGACGCCTGTCGTCAATGCCAATAGTTCGCCCTGAAGAAACCCAACAAGACGTGCCAACGCAGTGGCAAGAGAAGATAGTACCCCGCCCACAATCAGGAGTTGACCGACCCGATCCTGCTGTTTCCTCTCGACAGCTCGTTGAAAGGTGTAATCTTCATTTTGAATCAGAGAAATGATATTGGGTTGGAAAATTTGTGGGGCTACCTTTTGAAAGATGCCATCCAAAATGACCGGAATCAAAAAGTACAAGACGCCCAACATTCCCGGTCGATCTAGATCGCGTGACGTTTGCACCAAGGTTCCCACATCCGGAGTTCGAATGGCGGAGAAGTTCCAAATGGCTTGTGTCAAATTGTTGGGTGATGCATCAATGCACTCTCCAAAGATCTTTCTCAGCAACGATCGTCGCCATAAGGTTGAAGACAAAATGTCAGACAAACTTAGGTACCCTCCGAGACCCAAAACCATCCTAACCAGCCACCACCTACCTTGACATCTTCCAAAGCACTATTTGCCCCCATTCCAAAAAACGGCTTGACGGTATGCGCCGTATCTCCGAGTAATATCGTGCGCGCTCCTTGATGCATTCTTGGCGTAATGTAGCGAAATTTGGGTAGCTCCGACGATGGCTGAGCTGCCGCTGCGGCAATGGCATCCTCTGGCAACAAGCCCATAAATTGAGGTATTTGTTCTTGTAGAAAGATTCGAAATACACCTGGATCCACATTAGGTCTAGCCATTTCATCGTCGCCGCGCATTAACAGGACGCCTACGTAATCTCCGTTGGCATTGGCGGGCAAGGCATCAAAAATGACGCGGCCTTTGGGGGATCGAACAGCAAAGTTCCAGTAAATGCCTTCTCCTACATTCGACGTATCCGTGGAAATCGTCCATTCGCGTTCGGGAAGTCGAAAGGGAAGCGTCTTGTAAACTCGAACATTGTCGTCGTCGTAGCGTACCACTCGAAAGGGATTCTCTGTCACTCCACGATCCAACTCTTCCATGACATTGGCAAATGTTCGTGCCGATCCATCACATGCAATCACCCAATTGGCAATCAGCGGTGTCCATTTCGTCTTCGATGAATCATCATTGGCAGGCGCAGTTTCTACCAACACTTTGGGGCCGTCATTATCGGAATACTCAAAGTCGACTGGACGTACCATACTTTGATATACCAACTGGATTTGTTTGGGAGTATAATTCTCCACAATGTATTGATGTAAAATACTCACCAACTTGTCGCGTGCCAACACTTGGGTCGTGTACTTGCGCTCGGTTCGAATCGTTTCCACACCGTCGGGAGTCTCGGGAGTCCAATCCTTGCGTCCAGGAACACTGAGACAAAAGGGTTGGACGGCACTGCTCCAAACTCCATATTGTTCCAAGGAGGTAATCCCTCGCCCTCCCAGACCAATCAAATAGTGTTTGGATGTGTCGGCCCATACACGTTCGTCCGTGGGGGATGGTGGCATGGGGAGTCGATCATGGACTTGAATATGAGACTATCGTACGAGTACAAAACATGTTGTGAGACAATGACCATGCCAGTTGTGCACGTATAATGTTTGTTGTGTGGTTTTACCTCTGGAAACTTTTGTGACATCATAATGGCCGCCAACAATCCCGCCGGGCCACCACCGCAGATTAAGATATCGGCAGTCGTCATCGTCGTCGTGGCAGCAGCGGTGGCATTATTGTTGTTCTCGATGGAACCGTCATTACTGCTGCTGCCAGACGTCATTTGAGTTCGAAACGGTAGTGGTGTTGATGTCCAATGATGGCGGTAAAGCGCCGGGTGGGACGGTCGTGGTGCCCGTAGTAGAAATGCCGAACTGCTAAAGAACGCAGAAGCGATCAGAAAGAACAAACTGACCCAGCCAGAGTGACCACCAATGAAACGTTTCATCCTAGTTCTTCTCTGCTGCTGGAAAGAAAAATGAAAGAATGAACGACGGAGAAAAGATTGAGCATGGAACGACCAGTGGCAGCAGATGGTCAAAAGGATGAGAATGGTGCCATGTTTGTTGATGTGTGATCATCATCGAAAAGATATCGCGAGAGAAACGCAAGATCGGCTTCGCGTTTGGAAGCATGATACGTAGGTACCTTCTTACGTACGTACAACGGCACCTATACACGCTTCGCTGCCTACTACAGTACGCCCGCTACCCGGTAGGATGAACGCAGAGTCGAAAAGTGGCCAACCGACTATTCTACAAAGTGGAGTAGCTAGGTAGCTCGTAGTGCTACTGACGAATACGACGGCTGGTCCAATAACCAAGAATCCTACTACCAAGTAGTAGTATGCATGAACTACTACTTCTTTCGAAACGAGCAAGAATGGGAATGGACGCTCGCTTGCCGGAACGACGACGAGCCACGCTTCTTCATACTAGTAGTCCTATTAAGATTGCTTGACGTAGAAAAAAGTAGCACTGTCGTAAAAATGTAGTAATGATATAAGAAGTTCAAAGTAAATAGTAATTGTGAATCGTTTTGCTGTTGATTCCTCGTTTCTGCTGGTCCTCCGTAATAGTAATCATCGTATTACTACCCATAATAATCCGACCACCACACAATTATATTTTCTGTCCATAATGGTGGGGGTCATTTGTAATGTTCTCTCGCCCCGCTAGTACTCCTCCATTTTACTTTTTCATGGTCATGGATTCTTCACGCGTGGCCTCATTGAGAATCTCCTTGGCTTCCTCCACATACAGACCTTCCAATTCATCCGAAGTTCCATCCGGAGCATCCACGGCAAATTTCGCACCCTTTTCCAAAGGCAACGGCTTTCCCGTTGTTTTCTCTAAAAGCTCATTGACTTCTTCCGAATACAATTGTTCCAGTTCATCTGAAGTTCCGTCGGGACCATCGACGGCGAACCCCGTAGGCGCCGATCTCGCCAGCTGGAGACTAGACTTGAGACTGGCAATTTGCGCCGAAATCAATCGCTTTTGTTCTTCGGCTTGAAGAAAGAGTTGTTCCATTTCTTCCAGCGATGCCGATTCATTATAAGCTTTGCGCTTGAGCGAATACGTTTCTTTCAGTCGTTCCATGTTAGTTTCAATTTCCAACGTTTTATCAATCATATCATCCAAATACTCGAGATGATCGTTAATGAGATGACCATCGACATAATCTTCGTCTGGGACGCGTTCTTCTACGGAAAAGAAGCGTCGCGTCATCATCATCATCGGTCGAACAGGTGCAGCCGCCGTCAAGGCTCGAGGAGCCTGCTGAGCGACTAGAGACATGGTACGCTTGGCGACGGTGTGAGTTAGAAAGTAGCTCATGGTATGTTGTTATGAGAAAGAAGTCGCTTTTGTGCTTGTCGGAGAACAGAAGTTGAAAATGAAAATCCTGTGTTTGTGATAGCAAGCGAGGAACCCCACAAAACGAGTGGTGTCAACGACGCGCGGCGTTCTCAAGATGGATTCGGGTTCGCTTTTGGCCAGGAAAGATGGGAACTGCACATGGCTGGAACATCGGGAAGATACCAAATTGTGGGGCTTGTCGTCCCTGTCGTGGAAAATGCATGCCGACAAACGGGCAAACGGAACTTGGGTACTCACAACGTACTATCCTCCATGGTCGTGTTGTTGCTTTGGAGCTTAAACTCCCCTCATGTTTCCTCTCAGCAACTTAACTACCGAGAAATGCTTCTGCCGCCAAGGACCCACCTCTATCGATCGATGACGCGCTGATGGCGGGGCATATCAGTTGTCAATCAAATGACGTCATTTCTCTATATCTACTTATTGCTGGTGAGGCTTGCAGACCGTTGGTCCTATGAGTCACAGCTAGGGGATTCATTCATGCCATCATCCCCCAGTGATAAGATGCTGGTAGAACAAGACCACGAGGAACGGGGATATCATACCGCCATGTGAACAAAGTGGTGTTGGTGGCAGCAGATGAGAAGACGAAAAGATTGAATGAGTAAGTAGTAACTACCGGTAGTAGAGGAAAAGCTAGTAAGTAGTAACTACCGGTAGTAGAGGAAAAGCTAGGATGATGCTTCCAGCGCCATCGTGGTGGTGGTGGTGCTGCTGCTTCCCCAGCAGCAGCAGCAGCACCTCTCCTGGCGGGTAGCATAGCTTTTTAGCGAAGTAGGTGAGGACTCCAGAGTAGAACAGTAGTAGAGACAAAAGATCATCATAAATCCAATCATCATCCCTTCTTGTTGGTAACAAGTCGCCGCCGCCAGTTGCAGCCTCGGTGACGACATACTCTACTACGGTATACTTTCTGCCAAGAAGCCTCTCACTGTTCTACGGTAGCACCATAAATCGTCAGCAAGAGCAGGGCCTGTCATTTTATCTTGCCATTTCTTTGTGAACTAAAGACATAGTGCTGCAAGGGTTTATTCGTAGTTCGTGAAAATCGCGTAACTCTTCGCTCGTTCTAACTTGTGGACCACCAAAAGGACGATGAATGAATCCAATCGACAGTCAAATGATGATTGATGTCTTTGCGGCGTTGTTCGTGGGTCCTCTGATCGATTGCTTCCTTGCGTCCATCCTGGTAAGTCGCCATCATGCAGTTGCAGCCTCGGCGACGACATGTTTTCTTCCAAGCTTCTCTCTCTTCTGGCTATGCGTCAGCAAGAGGGCCCCTCTATTTTTACCGGTAGTATCTTGCCAATTCTTTGCGAACCAAAGGGGGATTCGAGATGGCCTATTGTCGATAGGCGACATCAGTGCAAGGGTTGTTCGTAGTTCGTGAAAATGTGGCATAAGAAGAAGAATACCATGGGGACCAAAATTCTCGCATTCGCATCAATCCACCGCCACATCACCGTGTATCTTTCTCATTTTTACTTTTAAAATCGGAACAATCAGAAGACTGATTATGTCATTTGTTAATTAAATTTCTTTCGAATCATTGAATTTCGTTTGAGTTTTTCCTTGAAGTTTCCGGCTTTGATAGAACTTTCCAGAATGGGCATATGCTTCGTCGGGAAACAATTGCGTCAAATGGTTGACAAACCAACGACGGGCAATTGTGGTCGTTACAATTGCAAACCGCCACATCAGTGTTCGTTGATGAAACCAATGCGCTATTTTGATCTTGGTAGAGACGTAGCAACCATATCCTTTTGAGCCGCATCAAAGTTGTTGTGATTGGAAATACCTCTGTCCTTCTCATAATTTGATTTCAGGACAATTGATAAGCATATAGAGTTTCCAAGGCACTCAGCAAGAACTATGAAGCACTTCGTCAAAGACAACTATTTTGAGGTCGTAAGCGACGTAAACAGCACATGGTCGAAGATCAAAGGGATCCCCGACTACCGTAAAGAAATCGGTGTCGAACTATTTCAAAGGTAAGCTCGCTCTAAACGACGATTGCAACGATTTTCAACGGGGTTCTGTGTCCCTCACGAAACTGCTGTTTTTGATGCTCTCTTGAATTCTAGAATGTTCGTCATCGCCCCAACTGTCTGGAGTCAGATTTTCCCCTGGGCGAAGGGAGTTACCCGGCCAGAAGACCTCGAGAAAAACCATGGCTTTCTCATCTTCGCCAAACAGTTCATTGGAATGCTTGGTACGTTTCTTCTGTTCAAATTGCCGAAACTGTTTCTTCCATGATTACTAACATGTTTCTTACCCACCTTGTTCGATCCTCAGATATGGCTATCGATATGCTTGGGCCGGACTTGGAACTGGTGGAAGCACAGCTTCAACAACTTGGTATTCGGCACATCAGTTATGGTGTGATGCCTAAACATTATCCATTGATGGGGAAAGCGCTTCTTCAGACGATTGAAAACAAGCTTGGAGACAAATTCAATGATCGCCTTCACGAAAGCTGGAACTCAATTTACACGTTCATGAGTGTGAGCATGATGCAAGGTGCATTCCAAGAGCTGCTGAACATCCGCGAGGAACACAATGTTTTGAAGGCAGAAGAAATTGTTCGACAGAAGCGTCAGGAAAGACTTCGAGCGCGGAAGGAGAAGCGACGCTCTCAAGAGGAGGTTCTTGAGAAAAGCGAAAGGTCGTCCTCCACGGCTCGTCCGTCGCCGACGTCAGTTCAGAAACCCCGTCCGGTTGTTGTGGATGAAAGTGAGAGGACTGTTTCTTCCTACACTGAATTGTCGTCATCGGGCGAGTCCATCACAGAGGTGGACGAAGAGAAGAGTCAATTCACGTCACAAAGTGCGAGGAGCAGCAAACCAGCTCTAAGAGGCTTCGTTTCGTCGACGTTCATGAAACGATTTGGCGCGAAGGAAGCCAAGCAGTGAGAGGAACAATGTTGCTAATACTACTAGTCGAATTTTTGTTGCTATCGATAAAGAAGCCAACACTTCTCAACGTGGACGGGCGGGTCGGGGGCTGCACTCATTGACAAGACGTTCTCCAGAAGTATTCCTGGCATTCCATCTCCGCGTCCCTGGAGAATTGGGATAGCCACCGGTAGTCGACTAGTACCAGGAGCACGGGCTCCTGTCATACGTCATACTAACTGTCGAACCAAGAACTCCGTACAGGCAATGGTGCTGCTCTATTAACAACAAGAAGCAACAACGATAGCATTGAATAATAGCACCGAACGAATTGTTTTCAACAAGAACCCCCCCCCCCCCCCCCCCCAAAAAAAACAGCAAACATCGTGAATCAATCATGTATCTCATGATCGTTCGCCGCGGAGACGACGCGCCAGCCTAATATCCTTGGGCATGATCGTCACACGCTTGGCGTGTAAAGCGCACAAGTTCGTATCTTCAAAGAGTCCGACAAGATAAGCCTCAGAGGCTTCTTGAAGGGCCAAGATGGCTGATTCCTGAAAGCGAAGATCACTTCTCAATTGCCATGCAATCTCACGCACCAACCGTTGAAATGGCAACTTGCGGATCAACAAATCCGTCGACTTTTGGTACCGACGAATTTCGCGAAGAGCGACGGTACCAGGTCGGAAACGGCGAGGCTTCTTGACACCTCCGGTAGCGGGGGCAGACTTACGAGCCGCCTTGGTGGCAAATTCCTTGCGGGGAGCCTTTCCTCCGGTAACCTTTCGGGCAGTTTGCTGCGGATTTGGTAAGGGGGAACAAATATGCGTCAGATGAACTCCACCATTTACGTGATTGCTACCGTATCAACAGGATTCATGGGATCGATTCGGCTTACCTTGGTTCGGGCCATGGTAGCAAGAATGGAGACAACAGAATTTGTTACTTCGATCCAGAGGTGGCTTCAAGTTTCGGCGATATCGCTAAACCCGTTGGTCGTCGATACTCGTACCCAGACGCGCGGGCGTTCTTAACCAGATAGAAACCCCCAAATTTGTTAGTAATTTTATTACGCACGCATGTTCAATCATTCAGGGGGATCTCCCCCTTTTAGGAATCGCCCGGCGCGAGAACGACAACACAGCATCAATGTGGTCGAAGCAATCAATGATTGCTGTGTTAAAAATGGACTTGCACGAATCAAAAAATCCGTAACACTGCAACAACGGCTCCTACCGGTAGATGGTCGTTATCGCAAGGTCAAAAGCGTTCAGTGAGTTGTTGTAAGTCGTTTGGCCCACCTGGTTTACCTTCGTTCGGGCCATGGTTGCAAGAATAGGCGAAGAAACAAGAAGTGTTCTCTTAATCATATATTGTGAAAGAGGGGAGGGACAATTACCAAAACGTGTGAGACTCCCGTTTTGGAGGGAGCGTCGTAGCGTGCACGAACAACAACGGCTGAGACACGCAAGATCTTATGATAGGATAGATGGATACACGTGGTATCTTTGCAAAATTTGCTTCCTGCATGAATGGACTTGCACGACTCGATAAATTTCCGTAACGACCGGCGTAAACAAAAATCATCACAGCATAGCAGAGTTGTGGAAGCCTTGTGAGCCTTCTTCATTTTTGACGTTCGGTGGGGTACAATGACGTCGCTCGCCTGTTCTATTCACGAGCAAGACGACTCTGGCCAAAATGTCCAACCTTTGCCACCGTAGTCAAAGCAAGAACACAGACGGTATTACTACAAGAGTCTACTAGCAGGAACTGAACTATGCTAGTACTAGTAGTAGTAGCTATCGAAACTGATGAACCTTGCACCGTCTTCTTGAACCGCCGCTTTGTTTCAGCAGCAGAGCATCAATAATTCCAGCAGGATCCCACCGTATCTCAGATGATGACGACGCCTACGGTAGTAGAGAAAAGCGAAATGTCAACGACCAGCCACTCTACCGGTAGAGACGAGCTTTGCTTCTATTGATGAGTACGCCTACAAACCGCCCATGTTTCCATCCATGAGCAATGGGAGAAAATGCCAGCTCCAGCAATCTCTCCATAGTGAAACATCACCTCAAGCAGAACCTCCCGAACCTTGGATGAAGAAACCATGCCAGTTCACGATTCTAATGTGAGGCGTTGTGAATGCATCCGAGGTGCTACTATGTCCGATGATATTTCCCGAAGAACCCTTTCTGAGAGTAGTTTGCGCTGTCTTGAGCGGTTATTTGTTAAGGATTTCTACCAAAAGATCCAACGAGAGCATATGAAATACCGGCATGAAGTTTTACTTAACAAATATCGGCTTCATGCCAAAGTTTTATTATGCTTCTCCGGTCACAGTCTGCTTCACACAAACCAAGTCTGCGACACAACGAAAAATTCGCCCGGTTCTACTGAAAGGAGAAGAAGGCTCCGGCCAGCTTTCAGTGATGATTGGTATCTTTCGCATCTCGTCTCCAGGACATCGAGCATCGCTTGTCACAAAAAGAAAGATCAAGAGAAGATAATCCCC
Organism: Nitzschia sp. DOCU1; assembly: GCA_951394045.1. NCBI lineage: Eukaryota > Bacillariophyta > Bacillariophyceae > Bacillariales > Bacillariaceae > Nitzschia > Nitzschia sp. DOCU1. The sequence continues at coordinate 1,818,089 of OX595994.1, read as the reverse complement.
TTTGCTTGTTGATAACCTGAAACAAAAGAACAGCACCATGAAGCATTTTGTAAAGGACTCTTACTTTGACGTTGTCAATGATGTGTCCGATACTTGGAATCGCATCAAGTCTCTACCCAACTATAAAACCGTCGTCGGCGTAGAGTTGTTCAGTCGGTAAGTATTAGTGATACAGCGAACTGCGTCGAACCTGCTCTACATCGCGCTTTTCTCTCACGTTGCGTTTTGTTTATCGTTTTTCAGCATGTTCCAAATTGCCCCAGATGTGTGGCGGCAGTTCGACTTTGCCCATGGTGTCAAGCCAGGCGAGAACCTTAGGGACAACAAAGCATTTGTCGCTTTTGCTGGTCACTTCATCAGTATGCTTGATCTTGCAATTGAGATGCTCGGTCCGGACTTGGAATTGGTGGAGGGACAGTTGCAACAACTTGGTTACCGGCACGTCAACTATGGAGTCATGCCGAAGCACTATCCACTCATGGGAAAAGCGCTCCTCCAGACACTAGAATTTCTCCTGGGCGACGTATTCAACGAAAAGCAACATGATTCATGGAACTCCATTTACACGTTCATGTCAGTGACCATGATGCAGGGAGCATTTCAAGAACTCGTCAAGGTGGAAGAAAAATATACCGCATTAGTAGCGGAGAACAAAACCCTCCGGTCGTCGAGCAGGAAATCGGCCCAACAAGCAGCGTTGGCCAATATGGATAAGACCAGCCAGAGCACCCAGTCAATCACCTCGGACGATGACAATGTTTCCACAACGTCTTCTACGTTTTCTCCGTCGCAGAGCACCAAGAGATCATGGACGGCCAATCTTTTGGCCCAGCGTTTCTCGCGAACAAAAGTTTGATCCTGCTGCTGCCGTCGTAGAAGGGGAATCGAATCTATTCTACAACTGCATACTACACCCACGAAAGAAATACGATATTCATGGCAGAAGTCTTATATACTAGCACTGATTTCCTCACGTCGAATTTTTCTGTCCCGACTTCCACACACATGCTGCTGCGTTTTTATTCCCATCACACCGGAAATCCGCGACGAGTAGTACAGCAGCATTAAGTAGGAGCTGCTGCTAGTACTACTAGTAATACGGCCGTCCGGAGAGGAAACGCACTATTAAACTCCCAATTCAAGTATAGCAGTTGGAAGCTTTTATATTTTCGATAGGAGGAAAGGGTGAGATTGGTTGCTCGCACCATTTTTCGCCCCTTCTCCCAAGTCCGCTTTCTTTCTCCGCCGGACGAACCCCCACGAGGAGGACCACGATCCACAATAAACACAGCCTTTCCTTTGCACCAATGGAAACCTGCTGAGTCAGCCTTGCTGCTCTTTTTCTCGGTAGCGACTGCCGCAGCAGTAGTAGTGGTGGGCTTTCCGCCACCATTTCCAATCAAGAAGCGCCGTCAAGGACTCCTGCTCGATCCACCAGAAACAACTGCTGAAGACGCGTGCTTCCTCCGAATCCGTCAAAAGGTGCAGGTGTACTAGTAGTAGCTTCCCATTGTAGTATCATGGGGCTAGCTGCAATAGCAGACGAAGCGTCGCATTTAACAACACTACGCCTTGGTCTTGATGCACTCCATGGTAGGAGTTCATTTGATCGCGGCCTTCAAGACTACCAAATCGTCTTTGGATTCCAATCATCGGAGTAACTTGACTCTATGCACGAGAGAAAAATTGAACAACACGGGTAGATAAGGTACAGACAGTGTCAAAAGGGGATGCTCCGTATTGTAAGGGTGGAACCACGAGATAATCATCATTGTTACATCCCCAATACTGTCGCTGGGGACCACAATTCTGCACCAGTAATCTGCTCCGATGCTAGCGAGGATCGAAATTCAGTGATGTGAGTTCACCGCCAATTCTGCCAACCCTCTAATCGACCTTCTCAAACCACGTTTAACGAAGTTGGAGTTCTCTGACGTTTCGCATGATGAAGTACGACGGCGCGCAGTATGCAGTAAAATGGAGAAGGGGCGAAAGAAGCACTGCAATGTTTAAGAATTGGTATGCGCTATCGTGGTAGTCGGAAAAGGTAGCCATTAAACCAAGGAGAATTGCCTGCATTTGAAGAACAGAACAAGAACTGGATGGTGATTCTGCGGCGTCTGACGAATATGGACGTGGCAAAAGTACGGTTAAATGAAGGGGGACAAAATACAGACTACGGTGGTGTAGGAGAAACTGGGGCAATTGTCTGCCATAGAAAATAGTTCAACTGTGTCTCTGTGACGACCATATTCAAGGAGGTGGCAACGTTTTGGCATCTTTCGCATTTCTCACATTCGAGGAATCGACATTACTCTTTTGTCACAAAAAAGAAAAAAAAGAAAGTCGACGATTCATTTTGCTTGATAACAAGAAACCAAAGAAAAAGCGCTAACCACCATGAAGCACTTTGTAAAGGACTCTTACTTTGACGTTGTCAATGATGTATCCGATACTTGGAATCGCATCAAGTCTCTACCCAACTATAAAACCGTTGTCGGCGTAGAATTGTTCACCCGGTAAGTATCAGGATAAAGCGATGTCGAACTTCATCTTCCTCGCGCACTTGTCTCATCGTGTTACGGCTTGTCTTTCTCTGTTCAGCATGTTCCAAATTGCACCAGATGTGTGGCGGCAGTTCGACTTTGCCCAAGGTGTCCAGCCAGGCGAGCACCTAAAGGACAACAGGGCGTTTGTCGCGTTTGCAAGTAACTTTATCAGCATGCTTGATCTTGCAATCGATATGCTCGGTCCAGACTTGGAATTGGTGGAGGGTCAGTTGCAACAACTTGGTTACCGACACATCAACTATGGAGTCATGCCCAAACATTATCCACTCATGGGCAAAGCGCTTCTTCAGACGCTAGAATATCTCCTAAGCGACGTATTCAATGAGACGAAACATGATTCATGGAACTCCATTTACACTTTCATGTCGGTGACCATGATGCAGGGAGCATTTCAGGAACTCGTCAAGATGGAAGAGAAAAATAAGCAGCTGCTAGCCGAGAACAAAGCCCTGAAGAAATCTGCCAAAGACGCGACGATGGTCAGTAAGGTTGTTAAGACCAGTCAAAGCAACCAATCACTCTCTTCGACGGTTAAGACCAGCATAAGCACCCAATCGCTAACTTCGGACGATGACAACGTGTCCACAACGTCTTCTACTACATCTGCGTCCCGAGGAAGCGCCACAAAGAAAACTTCATGGACGGTCAACCTCTTGGCCCAGCGATTCGCCCGAACAAAAGTCTAATCAGGGAAAAGACAATTGCATCTACTCACCTGCACATACCGATGAAAGACTGATTCATGAACATACCCAGTCTAATAAATTAGCACGAATTACAAATTTCTATTTCACTTGCTTCCACATTGGGAATCGACCACGACGAGTGAGAGCAAGGATGGCTACGTCTGCAAGAAACTCACTTCACCCAATTCCAATACAGTTGGAAGCTTTTGTAGTTTCGACAGCAACGAGTTGTTCTTTTCTTTCTTTCGCTCCTTCGCGCTTCCCTCGGCAACCACAAGTCCGCACGTTGATTTGAGAGGTGCAATAATCTTGGCCAGGGGCACCAGGTGCGACCTGCTGATGAGAGATGAATCTACCTTGCTTTCCTTGTCAGTATCGGTTTCAATGCTATTCGATTGTTGAAAGACGGATCCCCAACCCTTGTCTCGCAAATAGGCCCTTGTCGTTTGGATCGTCTGTAGTTTGGCATCCTGCCACGCGGGAGATTCTGCCAAGTCCCAAAAGGATTCCAACATGAATGACAACGAAGTAGGATCCTCGCTCCGTTCCTCCTCCTCATCGTCCTCATTATCACTATCGCTGTCACTACTATCATCTTCCAAACTACTTGGGTCTGGTAGAATGATTCGTATCCAATTGCGCGAATACGCCGTGCTCTTGCCGCCTCCTTTTTCCAAATGAGCATCCACTCGATCCAAGGCACGTTCCAAATCCTGAAGCGATATAAACGTGGTTGGTTTCCATGCCGATTCGGATGGTGTCATGATGGGACTCGCAGCAATGGCTGATCGAACTGCCGCAATCAATAATGGCACACCTTGTGTCTTGAAATAGTCATGACACTGCATCATGACATGTTGTGCCATGTGTGCAATTTCTCGCGCTACATCCCCTTGCTGCTGTTGTTGATGACCAAAGACTTGTCCTCCAATCCAATGTAATTGCAACGTCAAGGACAAAACTAACAACGACGACGCGTATTGTGTCGCGACGAATTTCACCAAGGTTTCCATTTGAATATCTTGCCACAATTCTTCTTGTCGTTCCGGTGAAGCATTTTGTTGTCGAAGCACCCTCAATTCTTGTGTCAAGGCGACCGTATTCGTGCTTTCTTCCATGACTTGTTGAATGGCCGGCCAACACGTGGCATAAGCCTTGTGAATTTCCTGCCTACACTTTCGAATTCCTTGTTGTGCCAGTCGATGGCGAGTACGAGGATTAAGTGGTGGTGGCGACTGCGGTTTCTTTGATCGAGGAGAGCGTGTCGACGAAGAACCACCTCGGTGTCCGACAGTGTCTTCTTCTTCATCGTCTATAAACATTGAGGATAGCCACTGTGGAATCAGATTGTCGCTATTGTTGTCGGTGCGCAAATATTCGTAAGCCTTATAGGCACCATAGGCCACCACCGCGGTAGTTGCGATCGTCTTGACGGTGCTACCCAAAACATGCTGTCGGCCTCTACGATGTCTATTATTGGAGTGGGACATGGTGAATATACGAGATTAGTGCCTGCCAACAATCGTCAATTCAAGGCAGTAGGAGAAGTAGAGGCGGGTCGGTAGCCTTTCTTCTATTGCATCGATCTCATCATGGTGATTGCAACGCACCTTCCTTCGAAAGCGATGCTCGGGCGGACGAACGGCATCCGACTCGTTACGAAAATGGCGGGAACGCATGCATCGCTGAAAGGCAGGGCGGGCGAGTCGATTGAATCCAAAGAATGTTGGACTCGTACGAACCTGGCTTCGGCACAAGAAGTCAAATGCTATTGCAGGTATCTACCAAAGATGGACGAAAGGAGAAATAGAACGGATAGATAACGAAATACCCAACGGGATAGAGAGCTATTTGACTATTGTTCAAGGCAAGCTTTCGACAATACACTGTGATAGCTGGAAATGCGAATGCCATCTCAGTTGTAAACTAAACTAAGATGCAATACAAGATACAGCACAGTAGCACTGGAGAGAGTGGAAAGGCAAGTGTCCTTTGTGGATCAGGGTGACTCTAAAAAGAGTCAGTTTGATTGTGAATGTCGATGAGATTTCATACGACAACGGCAGCAAGAAATGCTTAGCCTCCGAAACCGTAAAGGGTCTTTCCTTGACGCTTGAGGGCATAGACGACGTCCATGGCAGTGACGGTCTTGCGGCGGGCGTGCTCAGTGTAAGTAACACTGTCACGGATGACGTTCTCAAGGAACACCTTGAGGACACCACGAGTCTCTTCGTAGATCAAACCAGAGATACGCTTGACACCACCACGACGAGCAAGACGACGGATGGCGGGCTTGGTAATACCCTGGATGTTATCACGAAGAACCTTTCGGTGACGCTTGGCGCCTCCCTTTCCAAGTCCTTTTCCTCCCTTTCCTCGGCCAGACATGTTGACTGTTTTGTTTGAGTTTGTTAAAAATAATCGCGATTGCGAAATTGTGAGAAGAGAAAGTCTGCCAAACTTGGAGGCTGCTTCCGAAGCCCGCGATTCTTGCCGTGTATTTGAAAATCCTGTAGGGCATGGTACATCCTGCACGTGTCGTCTGTCCCCCTCCAGCTTTGCAACGTTGGCGCGGGGCAACCGCGCTCGTTTTTTGAACGCGATATTTAGTCAAAGTGGTCGTTGCAGAGGGAAAACCCTGGCGCGCGAGCTGCGCCAGGGTTTAACACCCCAAAAAGCTCGCAGTTGTCAAAACGAAGCAAGAGTGCATCGCTTTTGGTTGGCAGCAGCGAGAAGGCGCCGCAACAAATTCCCTCCCCCTTTTCACACAAATCAAAGAACACACTCTTTGTTTCTTCTTCTATTCTTGCAACCATGGCCCGAACCAAGGTAAGCCGAAATGATGCAATGAATCCTTTCTATGGACTAGGTAGCAATCATGTTTGTAGTGGAATTCATCTGACTCCTATTTGATTTGCGTTTCCGAATTCCGCAGCAAACCGCCCGAAAGTCCACCGGAGGAAAGGCTCCCCGCAAACAGCTTGCCACCAAGGCGGCTCGTAAGTCGGCCCCTGCCACCGGAGGTGTCAAGAAGCCCCACCGATACCGACCTGGTACCGTCGCGCTTCGAGAGATTCGTCGGTACCAAAAGTCGACGGACCTTTTGATCCGCAAATTGCCCTTCCAGCGTTTGGTGCGTGAGATCGCTCAAGATTTCAAGAGTGATCTTCGCTTCCAAGGATCGGCCGTCTTGGCTTTGCAAGAAGCTGCTGAGGCTTACTTGGTGGGACTTTTCGAGGATACTAACTTGTGTGCGATCCACGCCAAGCGTGTGACCATCATGCCCAAGGATATCCAGCTGGCGCGTCGTATTCGTGGAGAGCGATCGTAAATTCGAACGCTCTTTCGTCTGGCATCTCTTTAGCAAACGAGTCGTTTGCTGTTTCATCTTGTATTATTCAATACTATAACTCCTTGCGTATTAATATAGAGCATTTTAGTGCCTATTCGACCATTATTCTAAACGCAGGCCAGTAGTAGAAGAAAGGTAATTCGTTCGGTTCCAAGTAGTTTAGAGGAAATACATTCATCGCGTCGTCTTAATCCTTCGGAAAAAGCATAGACCCGTGTTATAAGGTCAAATGATCTCTAGCTAGTTGTCGCCGGTCGAAGACAGCGCACACTGTTTCTTTTTTACTCACGAGCAAACTCACAATGCAACCCTGCTACGACGACCGGCGGCGGTAGTTGGATACTGTACTAATAAGTGCCAAACTCGAAAGCCATGATTCGACGACAGCAAATTCGGGGGCGAGTCTAAAGCCTTCGAGACAATACTGAAGGTCATTCAAACAACGAATAGATCTATAACAATATTAATCTTTGAGAAGCATCGTACTAGACTGTTATTTTAGTAGAGCTATATCTAAGCCGAACTCGCCGATAGTACTGGTGACTCGGGGTAGTAGGATTGGAAGTAGCAAAGTGGTGGCTCCAATGCAATACTTTTGGCTTTAATCTACATTAGATAATGGATTTTCTGAAGAATGATGAAATATATTGATATCCAACAAAGAACCACAGCAGGGCCCCGCCCGTACTTGGAGTTATTCTTGGACCAATGGTAATGGCATGGATAAGAGCAAGTTGATCACTTTAGCAGCCACTTTGCGATCGAAGGACGTCGATTTGATCGTAATCGTCTAATTCAAGCATATCTGGCGTCTGGTCGGGTTCAATTCGTTCCCCATCAAGCAGGAAAAACAGGTCGCCTGCTTCGACGCCCTCGAGTTGTGCATAGAACGCGAAAATACGACGCATCGGGCGGTTGCTGCCAATCTTGAAAAACGTTTCCTTGCCAGTATCATTATCCCTCACTCTCACTATACGTGGATGAGAAACTTGATTCGTCTCGGCCGCCCTCCCTACTCGAGCTTCGTGATCCCTCTCGTCACTCCCTGTATTCCTCGCGGCACTTGCGGGTGCCGGCGGACTGTCATCATCACCAAACGACCAGATGCGTTTGTTGTAGTTTCTGCCGTTCTTGGCTTGGATTGACGTTTTCGTGCGTTCGATGCGGACTCTTCGTGCCTCCTTGTCCATGCCGCCATCAGGATCGTGTCCAATCAACTGCCCACAAAAATCTTCGCATGATTTCGTGTAGCCTTTTACATCCAAAATGTGTAAATGCCACATGCGATCAATGGCAAGTGGAGGGGACAAGAGAGATGCATCCCAGTCCCCTAAGTTCTTTTTCAGCTCCATAAACGTCTTGTACTCTACTACGATGGCACGAGCGTCCTTCAAAGTCCCTCCGTGGTGGCGAACATACCGGTGAGCAACCGTTGGTGGGACATGAAAAGCTTTCTTTGCCATCTTTCTTCGAGGATGCTGTGGAGTGAATTGAGGGATAGACGACGATGATACAATAGGTAAGTAGTGCAGGCGATGCTTTGTTTACAGGAGAGATCTTCTGTGTGATGAGGCGCATGGTCGGTTTTCTCAAAGCACCGTATCTTTGGTGTCATTTTTCGTGACTCGACCGTACCAGATTTTTCTACGTAGCCGCACGTATGTAGGATTACCTTGAATCTGGTACAACCAGAATGCGGACCGTTAAAAACGGCCGTTATTTAGTAGTCCTAGAGGTCACTTCCTATCGAAAAAGTCAAACCCGAGTAATTTTTTCGCGCCGGCGGGAACCACAATTCAGAATCTTTCTTCAACTGGATGCCATTTCACACGCCGAGAACGGCACGTCGTGACTCTTCAATCAAAACGGATAGAAAACCTTCGGTCGAGATGATATCGTGATCCGGTGCCTTGCCACAACATGATACTCCATTCATGACAATGAAACTTGGGTTTGATTTTGTCTGGGTATAAAGAAAGATACAGGATGAGTGACGAACAACACTTTAATCTTTTCAAAAGTGCCTCCAGCATGGGTTCCACCAACTATCGGCGAGCCGGAGAGGCTCCTCAAATTAGTAGTGTGTTATCAAGACTCCAAAAACTGCAGCGTGACCAAGAATCTGCTACTAGAGATGAAGAGCTATACAGCGACTTTACCTTCAGTCCACCCGTTGTCTATCAGCAAGACGAAGGTAATCTTCGAACACGGTATGATTGGGTGACTGATGAAGTCGCTGTTGCCCTTGTGAACTTTTTCCATCGCGAGGCTCATGCTGGGCGCCGATGGAAGTCTCTAACGATCCGCTACTGTTGTGCTTTCACTCAGCCAATTAGGCGGATCATCGAAGGAGCCAAGTCTAGTGGCATCTTTTCGGCGTTTCGGATGTTCGTTTTTGAAGACTTTTCTATTGAAGAGGACCAATCAGAAAGAATTCTTGAAACGTTTTGTCGAGGTAATTCATCGCTGGAAGAACTAGAGTGGTATAGTCCAGTAACATTTTCGCCATAGATTCTTGGGGCGCTGGATGAGATACTGCACGCGGATTCTTGCATGATAAAGCGTTTGCACCTACACTCAAATTCAGGCCCTCCCCTCCATGTCGGAGATCCTGTCATTGATATGTTGGAAGGTTGCCCGTCTCTGGAGAGGCTCCGCTTGGGGGAAACGATTGATTCCTTTCAGGGATTCAGGATTCTAAACCTTGTCGCTACCTGTCCCAATCTTCGGGAGATCGACCTCTCTCAAACAGACTTCGCCTGTGGCTTCCCATTCTGGATCCGCTTCTTGATGGTCCCGAATTTACAGTGCAGTTTGGAGGCACGGAAGCGCTTGCATCGACTTTCCCTGTCCGTGTTTGCAATGCGCAATCGTAATAGGTACAGACCTGAAAATGAATTAGGAGTGATTGCTTCCGACCAAGATATCCACGAGCTGCTCCAAGTATTTCCTGCGGCTCTGGTAGATTTCGGAGGTCGTGATCGATATGATCATGAGAACACAGTGTTTTCCTTGAGCACGACGCAATTGCTCGCTTTCAACTATGCCGGCCGCGCTAAGTTGGACCAGGGTCTGCCGACTGTTCTGTGGAAACCCATATTGGAGCGGGTGATAGAGGGTGCTCGCAATGGGATTATGTATCTACCACGGGAGGACAACTTGATGGATCAAACACTGATCCTGGTGTTGTCTTGTCAGGCTTCCGTTTTGTTTTCGCTCTTAAAACAAAACCCCGCCGTTTTGACTGCGGACGTTTGCCGAGCTTGCCGTCTGGCACAAACACACCCGACGTCTTTGCTTTCGTCGATGGGCCTCTTGTGATTGGAAATCCAACCAACATCAAAAACCAGGCGAGGGTTAGTTAGTTGTTGCGCCCTACGGATCTGAGTATTTCCCAACGAAATCTCATTCTATACTATGGGGTGAGACGACATGTTTGGCAGGGGGTTAGTAATCGTCCTCTATAATTACCATTGTAGGCGAAAGTCCTTTCTGTACTCTTTCCCAGACACGTCTACGTCAAGAGCTATTCAATAATGAATTGCCGCTGGGAAGTGCACCACTATACTAGGTAGTTGATCGATTGACCATTCCCGGCTTTGCCTCCTTGAAGGGCATAGTTTGTAGTCCTGGTGGTCGTGATTATTCGAATAAGTCAAACCGAAAAGAATTTTCGCGCATCAGGCGAGAGCTCCAATAGATGCAAGAACGAAATGACCATGGCGGCCTGTTCCCGTCTTGATTGCAAGCTCATTTGCCACGACGAAGGAGCCAACAGGCGATACATTCATTCGTGTAGGCACTGTTCCTGTCTGAGTAGGATATGATGGGTGGGAAAATGTTTGATCTAGTCAACCACCATGACGTTGGTGATAGGGATGAGATGCGCGGGGGGTCGCTATACTCCAGCAGCGATGGCCTGATTGTGGACGAAGAGATTTTATCAACCTTACAAAAATTGCAGCGCTACCAAGAATCTGCCAGAGTTGAAGAGTTGTACGATATTTTCTCCTTGGGGCCGCTTCATGTTGGAGGCTCGCAAAGCATGTCGCTTCGATTGAGTGATTCTGTGGCCGTTGCCATTGTCGACTTTTTTCATCACGAGGGTGCGGCTGGGCGTCGATGGAAGTCTCTGAATCTTGTGAGGTGTATTTTCAACGAAAATCTTAGCAGAGTGCTTGAAGGAGCCAAGTCGAGTGGTCTCTTTTCGTCGTGCCGGATCCTTCCAGGACAAGATGAACCCGACCAATCAATAGGAATTCTTCAAGGATACTGTCGAGGCAATTCGACTCTCGAACATCTATTGTGGTGGGGCCCAGAATTTTCGCCCGCCATTCTGGTGGCATTACATGAGACATTGCATGATGACTCCTGTAACATAAGGCGCTTGGACCTGCGCTCCGATGCTGCTCCTGTCGGTTTCCCCCTGATATATGTGTTAGAAGGATGCCAATCTCTGGAGAGACTCCGCCTGGGAAGAAAGATTGATCTAGATCAGGGCTACATGATTCTAAACCTGATCAACTCATGCCCGTGTCTTCGAGAGATCGATCTTTCTACAAGCTACAACATTGTACAACCATTCTGGGGCCGCTCCTTGACTCAAGATCAAGGCTCTTTTTCTTCACGGCGGCGTTTGTATCGCCTGAACCTACCGTTCCTTTCGGACGGTTCGGGTATCCCATCACACAATAATGATTCTGGTCTGGCTCACGAGAGTGGTTCGGTGGCTATTTACGACCGGGAGATACATGACTTGCTGCAGACGTTTCCTGCTCTGGGAGATTTTGGAGTCGTCTCCTCGTCGAGTGCTTCTTTGTCCTTGAGGACAACGCGATTACTGGCTTTTAACTATGCTGGCCGCGCTCATTTAGATCAGAGCTTGCGACCTGCTCTATGGAAATCCGTATTGGAGCGGGCAGTACAGGGAGCTTGCCATGGAATGATCTTTCTACCAAGAGAGGGCTCGGTGGATCAAAAACGAGGTCTCCTGTTGTCTTGTCAAGCTTCCGTCTTGTTTTCGCTTCTAAAACAAGACCCCACTGTTCTGACTGTGGAATCTTGCCGTGTCCAATCACCATCAGCGTCCTTGCTCGCGTCGATGGGCCTTTTGTAGCATGGGGCATGATTGTCACCTAGGCAGCCGACTTGACAAGCGAGAATTACCCAGAACACAGCCGGTGGTCTCTTGCGTACAGAGTAGCTGGCACTATTACCATCTCCAGTATTCTACTATATACGCGAAAACGTCATGATTGATGGCACTCAACTCCTAGCAGACTATGATTCATTAGACGCCATTCTTTAGAGGCGGATCTAGCGATATATTTTTCAAATCTGCGTTCTGAATCTTCTCTTTGAGTTCCATACTAATACCCGTAGATGTTGTTTTCATGCACGAAGACACAAGAAGAGCTTAAGCTTCAGTGGCTTACTCTCCTTGCTGGTAAAATTGCTCCTAGCAAAGTGTGGTGAAGTCAATCTCTTTACGGCGGGGTAATAGTACTGCCGCGGCGATGGACAGACGTGGAGGGTGAACACGAACACTAATCGAACTGGTCAAAGTTGGGAGAAAAATTTGGCGGGAAAAGTAACTTCTGCAGAAAACAATGAGCAGCGCCTCTGCCATGGTGACGAGGGCTGACCAGAAAACCAAATAGAGTCACATCTTGTATCTACTTCACCTTGGTCTTATTTTATACTGGCGTCTCATTAGCTGGTCACGTTGATTAGAAGTTGCAATGTACGGGGAACCGATCCTGAAAAGAGCCTTTGCCCTCATCAGCCCAAATGTCCGCGATCCACACGGTGCTTGGGCAAGGCCTACCGACCAGCAAGCCGTGGACAGCCTGATATTGGAGAATTTGGCCAAACTACAAAGATATCAAGAATCTGCAAATGAAGACGAATTGTGTGACAAGTTTGTCATTCGGGGCCCTTTCGACAGGAATCGATTTACCATGACTCACAGGGTCGCATCGGCGATTGTGGAGTTGTTTGATCGTGATGCCGCCGCGGCGGCTAAGAGGCGATGGAAAACGTTGGTTATCTTTGATTGTGTCGTCAATGATTCTCTTTGTCGAGTCCTTGAAGCTGCCAAAACAACCGGGCTCTTTTCGTCCTGGAATATCAATTTAGGCCCAGAGCACCACAACTTGGGAGGGTCTCTGATAGTCCTTGATCAGTACTGTCGAAACAATCCGCACCTGGAAGATCTGACGTTTCACGAATTGACGCCTGCGGTGCTTCAGTCGCTGAGTGGTGTCTTGAGGGATCCGTCTTGTAGGATACGACGACTTGACCTCGGGACTAGCACTGCCTCAGTTTGCAGCGTGACGATTGATGCGTTGGAGAGAAGCTTGTCCCTCGAAATTATTCGTTTGGGACAACGATTAGACCCAGAGCAGGGGCACCGCATTCTGAAGCTACTGGATTCTTGTCCTCGACTACGAGAAATCGACTTATCAAGAGGCAACATTAAAGAACCATTTTGGGGCAGGTACCTCAGCGATCCAAGCCCGATTCACGTACGACAGAGGTTGTACCGAATTGATCTGTCTCTAACGATTCTTGGTCTTTACGCACCAGACTATCATGGTGAAGATATGATTTCCCGCTACGACAAAGCTGTGCAAGATCTACTGTTAGCCTTCCCGGCGCTTGGCGATTTGGGAGGCTCGCCGTTGATGAGACCGGCAGTCTTTTCTTTGCGAGCGACGCAGCTACTTGCTTTCAACTATGCCGGACGCGCACGGTTAGATACGAGTGTAATACCACCAGTTCTTTGGAAATCTGTCTTGGAGAGGGTGCAACCAGCTACACGCAGGGGAATGCTGTTTTTGCACGAAAACGTTGTTGGGGATCAACAAAAAGTCTTGCTACAATCTTGTCAAGCTTCCGTTCTACTCTCTCTCTTGAGAAGCAACCCGACAATTGTGGCCGATGCCGCGTGACAGGATCTCAAATTGCTTTGCCGTCATTGAGGGGATGCTACACGTAGGAGAAAGGGGTGGAGAGTTTTGTTCCTGCGACCAGATGCGTTGCGTGCCACGGCTCGTTTGTTCGTGTCAGTCTGTCCCTTTTTTCGCAGACTTGTACATGGGGTGGCAACGCGGCAATGCCCAAAGGGTGCGTGCTGTCGCTCTACTAGAGGGATACGATACTACACTTCTCAGTTGTAGAGCAACGAGCTCTCACTCGAACGACAGGCGAATACCATCAACGGGACAATTTTGATTCTGGCCGGCCGCATCGCTCCATTTGCCACAACCGCGGAATGATGTAACAACCACAATATGGTGCTACTACTCCGTAGATTACATGGACTGCTAAAGATCTTTAGTTTGTGTGCAGTGCTTCTTAATCTAAATGCCTAGCAGGCCCAGTGGTGGTCTGCGGTGGCGGTGCGTCGCCTGTTTCTAAATGATGTGTCCGTTGCCGGCTTTGCAATTGTTGCTGCTGAATCGCCGCCATTTCTTCTCGATCATTATCATCAAAGGTAAATCCCACAAAGGTATCTTCGTGTAATTCTTCCAAATCTTCTCCCTCCGAGTTGTTTCCAGCATCCGGGTGATCGTCCGTTTCGACTGGCATACGCGTAAAAGTATTGTCAAAGTTGGCCGTGGCGGCATCCAATTCCGGGTGGTCACCTTGCATTTGCGCGTTGGACGAAGCAGCATTGGGTGAGGAAGCCGAGGGTGGATTCCACCCTTCACATGGTCGAATGGGAGCTTCAACACGTCGTCCATACAAAGCTCGCCACGAAATACTACGAAAGAATTCATGTTCCATGGCCGCTCGAATGCCAGTGACACCCAATCGTCGTCTTGGATTTCGTTCTAGCAAGGCACTGACACAGGCGGCGCTTGATTGCGAAAAGTAGGTTGGTATGTCCAATGGCGCACTTCGAAGTCTACGAAAGAGTCGTGTTCGATCCGTCGTATACCATGGCGGCAGACCCGTCATCATTTCATAGACCAACATACCCAAACCCCAATAATCGACACAAAATCCATGTCCCTGTTGCGCCAAGACTTCGGGTGCCATGTATTCGGGCGTCCCACACATGGATGTCGCACCTTCACAAGCATGTTGAATGCCCGCCTTGGCCAATCCAAAATCGCCCAGTTTGACATGACCTTCCGCATCCAACAATACATTTTCTGGTTTGAGATCGCGATATATAATTCCTCGTTTATGCAAATGCCCCAACGCCAATAATAATTCAGCCGCATAAAAGCGAGCCACTCGTTCCGGAAATCGTCGAAATCTTGAAAGATGAAAGAATAATTCTCCACCCGGACAATAATCCAATACCAAATACAACTTGTCGGTAGTTTGAAAGGCATAATGCAATTTCATAATAAACGGATGATTGACCACACTCAATACTTTTCGTTCGGTCCGGGTTCGTTCAATTTGTCGTCGTCGTACCAAATGTGATTTTCGTAAAATCTTCATGGCAAAGAGTTGACCACATTCCTTGCCGACACGCTTTTGAACCAATACAACCTAGAATCAAAATACAAAACAAGGTAGACGTAAGCGTTGTTTGGCTCTGACTGAAACGAGTCGACAACGACGCTCGAACAACGTACCTTTCCAAAGGATCCTTTTCCTAGAACGCGCAAAAGCGGCAAAAACATTTGTACATTGGGTTTCTCATAATCGTTGTCTCCTGGCTGAGCACTAACACCCGCACCAGTATCCCATTCAACACCATCTTCGACTCCAGAGGGTTGTTCGGGTGTGGCCGTGACTAAATGTGCCTTGGTAGGCGTTGTTGTCGCAATATCCATGGATATGGGCATTGGCATCATGGTACTACCAGGAGATGGACTGGACATGCCAATATCCATACCCGGTCGAATCATCGGTGGCATGGTCGCTGCGACATGTTGAGCATGTTGGAGTTGCTGATGATTATATTGTTGCTGTTGTTGTTGTTGTTGTTGTTGTTGATTGGGTGTATAATGTCCATTTTGTTGTGCACTCGAAGGATGTTGAGGAGGCGCCGCAGGTTGTGGCATTGCGGGTCCCCCACTCATGGCAATGGCAGCACTTGTAGCTAAATGTTGTTGTTGTCGACGTTCATTTTCTTCTTCATCCGAATCATCATCATCTTCATCCCATTTGGTTTCCCAGTCCTTGGCAGAGGCCGCTTGTGGTTTGGAAGGACTGTTGTTATTGTTGTTGCTTCGGCCCAAAACGCTCGAAGCCAAACTCAAATTTTTCATGGAATTAATAATGGCGGCACCTGCACGTCCCGTGGGACGAAAACTCATGCCCTTTTTGGAAGGTGTGCCGGCCCCTGGCGTACCCGTGGCAGATACATTGGCTGCAGATGCTGCAGCTGGTGGGGGCGGTGGAGGAGGACCTCCATAATCAACGACACCATTGGTATACGCAGCAGCAGCTGCTGCTGCGCCATTGTAAGATTGTTGTTGTTGCAGAAATAATTCTTGTTGTTCCTGATAATACTGTTGTTGTTGTTCGGGACTCATCATGATCATGTCCTCCAATTGCATCGGTGGGGCTCCTGGAACTGCTGGTATTCCCGCACCGCCCCCATCCTTGGGTCTTCGATGAAACATGGCATTCATCATGCGATGACCACTACTACCATTGCTTCGTGAAGATAACGACTGTTGTTGTTGTTGATCTACAACGACTCCACGAGGAAGTGTAGCCGAAGGAGGAGCCCGAGCCTGAGATTCAAACTCTTCTTCGCCCTGAGGCATGGATCCTTCGTTTCCCATGTTGTTATTGCTGTGTGGTGATTGTAACTCTCAAACGACGACAACCACGACAACCCCCCAGTAGAATGACTGGCTGCAAGTGTAGTGTCTGACTTGTGTACCACTCGGCAGACGAAGGAATCGTGGATCGATGGGGGCAAAATGTCTCGTACTGTTACGACGTTTGTTGCGTTCACCACCAGGAAAAACCACACAAAAACAAAGAGCACTCGACCACAGCAACAGAAAGCAACAGCAGCAGGTAGCAGCTAATCGCGTAGCGCTGCTCGTGTTGCAAGAGGGAAACAATGATAGGTTAAGATCTGCCCCCAGCATAGCAATGGCAATCGGTCGATTTGGTGGTGGGGCAGCAACAAGGACGGTCGGGTGTCGTGCATGCGATGCGCCCCCCAGCCAGTCCAATCGTCACAGTACGGTAGTAAGACCCGTGGCATGGATCGTGCTTTGGCGTGTGACACACCACACAGGGTAGGTCCGGCTACAGTCGTGGCAGTCTACTTCAGGACAGTACTACTCAAGAGACATTTTGAATGAATATACGAGTGTGAATGTTTTCAATTGACAAAACGGAAAGCCTGTAGGCCCAATCGGTTTGCTCTAGGAATTCTACACAAGGGGAGGCGGAGTTTCCACCTTCAAACGAGGCGGGCGGTCTCTCCTGCAAACCGTTGCTGAAAAAGGTTCTATCCTTGGGGACCCGAGAGAGAGGGGAGAAAGTTTCCATTTTTTGGCGGGGGGTGCATATGTGGTGGATCTCACATGGTCGAACAAGTCGAAACGTGCGACGAATGAATTACTCTTCCGAACGATGGTCGACTACATATTCTTACAAAGCATACAACGACAAAACAGCAAAAGAGGAAGGACCGACAAGACAAAATGAGGCTACACGTGTTTCTTCCCGACACCCCCCACCGCTGGCAAACGACAGCCGGGAGAATGAAAGCAACAGCAACCAAAATTTGGAAGGGCAAGTGACGAATGAATCTGTTCGAGCGACTACGAGTACAGTGACTACGATTGCTCCTGCGATGATACACCAGGAGGGCCAACAAACTTTTCCGCGGGTTAACGTCGACGAAGACACAGCGATATCGGTCGAGCTTCATGTGGAAGCCTATGTTGTGGGCGAACCACCAAGGCAACCAAGGCAAACTACTACTAGGGCGCTCAAGCGACGGCAATTGCGGAAGCGACTGAAGTTCAAGAAAACAAAGAACGACAAAGTGAACCTCAAAAATGGCAGTTGTATCGTCGGCCGTTTGTTCTTCTTGTGGTGGTAGTTGCACTAACCGTGAGTATTACGTTGCCGCTGACGCTTCTTCAAGACAACAAGGAGGAATCGCCCACGTCGCCACGGGACTCGTTCTTGGAAAAGTATCCCGACTGTAAGGTTAATTTTCGATCATGGATTGGGGATGGAAGATGTAACGGTGATCCATACATGTCGGCGGAGTGCAAATATGACGGTGGTGACTGTCTCGTGTTCCTTGAGAAGTATCCAAACGGTCTCCTGAGAGATCCGTTTCTGATTCAGGATGGAAAATGCCATCTTGGGCCATATATGACCGGAAGAGTGCGGCTTTGATGGAGGTGATTGTGTCGCGTTTATGGAGGCATATCCCAACTGTACAGTGGAGTATCCCGCTCGGATCGGAGATGGAGATTGTGATGGTCCATACATGACGGAGGAGTGGGGCAAAACATGCGTGTGTGCAACGAA